>CM026390.1:14688986-14821317 GCA_014843695.1 Archivesica marissinica | reverse complement strand
ATAGATATATGGATGATAGATAGATGGATGTTGATAGATAGATAGATGATAGATAGATGGATGATAGATAGATGGATGATAGATATATGGATGATAGATGGATGTTGATAGAAAGATGGATGATAGATATATGGATGATAGATAGATGGATGATAGATAGATGATAGATAGATAGATAGATGATAGATAGATGGATGATATATATATGTATGATAGATAGATAATAGATAGATAGACAGATAGATAGATAGATCGAAAGATAGATAGACAGACAGACAGACAGACAGACAGACAGACAGACAGACAGACAGACAGATATATAGATATATAGATAGATAGATAGATAGATAGATAGAAAGAGAGATAGATAGATAGATAGATAGATAGAGAGAGATAGACAGACAGATAGATAGATAGAGAGATAGATAGATAGATAGATAGATAGATAGATAGATAGATAGATAGATAGATAGATAGATAGAGAGATAGATAGATAGACAGATAGACAGATAGATAGACAGACAGATAGATAGATAGAGAGATAGACAGATAGATAGATAGAGAGATAGATAGATAGAAGATAGATAGATAGATAGATAGATAGATAGATAGATAGATAGATAGATAGATAGATAGATAGATAGATAGATAGATAGATAGATAGATAGATAGATAGATAGATAGATAGATAGATAGATAGATAGATAGATAGATAAGATAGATAGATAGATAGATAGATAGATAGATAGATATATAGATAGATAGATAGATAGATAGATAGATAGATAGATAGATAGATAGATAGATAGATAGATAGATAGATAGATAGATAGATAGATAGATAGATAGATAGATAGATAGATAGATAGATAGATAGATAGATAGATAGATAGATAGATAGATCAAAATATATACGTTGTTTTCTCCGTCCTCTGTTGTTTCACGCATGCCCGCTGTGCGTGTTTACATTCCGTGTGTTGATAAACAAATTCGCGTATACAACGGTTTATATTTATTGGAATTTTATCGTTTCTGAGCGACTATTTCGATTTTTGTAAACACACACACATTAGTATTTATATTTTACCCAAAACATCGTTTATTACGATGTAATGCTGCTTTAATGTTGTCGTGTATAAGTGTAAAATAATTAAAACTGACTACACAATGGAAACTATAGTTACTTTTGTACGTTTTCAAAACTCATCAAAATAATACAAATGTCGAGGTTTGAATATCACTGGATAGGGAGGGACACATAGAAAATGGACACAATGCAGGTGTTCGGCCAATGTTCAAACCTCATATGAACCAAGATAGATATACCGACATGTCCCAAGATATACCGACATGTCCCAAGATATACCGACATATGAAATGATTAAATAAATATGATTTGCGTTTCGGGAATGCTGTATGCATTAGTAGTTTCATTTACTGCTTAACACCAGACAGAGAATGTACTAGTTATGTCTGGTTATTGTTCCGGTGTGTTTTATGAATGTTTGGCCGAGCCGACAGTCATTCGTCAATAATGACCCCTAAACTAAATCGAAATAGGTCACATTTCGCATATATCCTGTGCTACATAAAGCCTGCACAGCGACTGTGAAGCTGAACAAATTTGAGGCTCGTTTTCGATCTTGAACAATATACAACTGTTTGTTCCGAGAATAAAATTGGTAACAGCTTACCGTTTCCAGCGGAAGTTAAAACTCAGAATGGCCGAAATTCAACATATTATATATTTAGCTATATGAAGTAGACTTCATTGCCTGTAGTCAAGTGGTAACACGCTGGACTGGTAATCCAGGGATCGCAGGTTCGATCCCCCTTCAGATCCTAATAAAATTAACAGTCTTACAGATGGGACTTTAAACCGAGGTCTCATGTCGGTGCTTTACACCGTGCACGTAAAATAACCAGAGGAGATTCTGGAATGGGTCTCTGTCTGTATCATTGCACTATCCTCCAAACATCTAAAATGACTAATCTCTTCAGGAAACGTCGCCCATATGGGCAACCGGTAGCGACGATAAATAAACGTAAACACACACGCGTGAAAGGTTGATTTATAGATGATTCATGGGAGTGTTAGAACTATACAATAGGTGGAGGTTTTGTACCTATATGTGTTTAGGTTCAATTGTCTTGTGGTATTTGGTTCAGCCTTACCTACGGAGGGAGCCGCCGCGGGTATTTAATGCCCAAATAAACATAATTACAATTTTATTCACACACAAAACCATATGACAAACATAAACGTAACAATACATGGAGGCGATATGTGATTTGTGTTCGTGAAGATAATGCCTGATAAATAAAATAAATATTCACAAAGCGTTAACAACAACTCCTCCTAACGTTGCAAAATAAAACTCCTATTCCTTAAAAAGACGCCGCCAATAAAATCAGGTTTCGCAGTTCGATCCCTGTCTGACCCTAATAAAATTAACAATCTTTCAAATCGGACGTTAAACCGAGGTCTCGTGTCGGTGCTTTATACCGTGCACGTAAAAGAACCAGAGGAGATTCTGGAATGGGTCTCTGTCTGTATCATTGCACTATCCTCCAACAATCTAAAATGACTAATCTCTTCAGGAGGCGTCGCTCATATGGGCAACTGGTAGCGACGATAAATAAACGTAAAACACACACACAAATCAGGTTTCACTTTTTGTTTGTTATTTGTACTGCGTATAAGGGCCGTTGTCTAATGTTGTTAAAACGTGTGGCCCAAACTATTTGTATTTTCATGCTATGAATAGTATCTTTATGTGTATGACATATGTACTATTGATTTGCAATAAAATATGGTTAAATAAAAAATACCATTTCCATAAATTAACAGGATCTACGTCACTCACCATAGTGGTAAGTGAGATAACATAATGAATGTGTCCGGACTCTATATCTAGTAGCATGTCTAAACGTGGAAAGGTGAACACGTGTATGTATGTTGTTTCTTCTTTTCGATGTTTAAAAACTCGCACAAACGGCTGTTATTGGTTTAAGAAGTCCACAGTGTGCCACATCCGAACAATATTCCAGACAGCACGTGCGGCACCCGGCTAGAACTACCGGCCTTCCGTAAACTTGTTGGATAACTTCCTCACGTGAAACTCCTCCCCTTCCCCACCCCTCCCCTTCCCCACCCCTCCCCTTCCCCACCCCTCCCCACCCCCTCAAGTGGGATACGAACCACAAGTTATGCCACCGAACCATAGTTCACCGTAACTACAAAATAAGTAAATCACGGGAAAGAAAACCCACGCTGGTGAACAGAACTCTGCTTCTCTTTGAGTTCTTAAGAACAACAAGAAGCAGGTAATAAAATCGTTCAAACATACGGTGGCATATTTCTGCCATCAGATAATTGGATGACGTTATCGCGTTATCTCAATGCACCTCTTTCAAGATAATACTGGATGTTCACGGACATTCACCCATACATTTGCTATCAGGAAGCGTTTAGCTCCATTATTTGAATCATTTTAACATTATTTGATAGTGGTGGTTTAAAGTCTCACCATAGCAACATATTTGGTTATACGGCGACTCTCCAGCTATTGCTGGTGGTGGAAGACCACGAGTGCCCCCTCCCCCAAACGAGCAGTATTTCAGGCATTGACGCGCACCCGGGTAGAACCATCGATATACCGCCAGTCAGCTGAATAGCTTCCACACTTGAGATTCGAACCTACAGCGACGAGGAGCAAGTGTGGTGATTTGAAGACAACGGCTGTAACCACGATGCCACACCGACTGGGTGCCCCTGTTCATAACTGTAATGTATCACGACACTTACAGCCAGAGCTGTCATCACATTTGCATAACATAGGTAAACACCGCCCACTCACTGTATACATATTGATAGAAACCCAGAAAATACATTCTAACTCGTAAATATGCTGTGGCATGTAGAGAAAAAAAAGAAGAAGGATGTGCGTTTGGGGCCAAGACATTTTTTTCTACGGAGACAAGATACAATATCAAACATAGTAATCTCGAAATAGTAACCCAATTCATGCTGGATACATTTAAAGGCTTTTGCAAACAACATAGATCCAGATCAGCCGCAGCGTGACGACGCTGCGGCTGATCTGGATCTATGTTGCATAGCCAAATGTCTTAGCAAGATCATCTGAATAGCAAACAGCATAGAGCCTGATCAGACGGCACGTTCCATGGCGGCTGATCTGGCTCTATGTTCTTTGCAAATACTGTTTGTTTAAACGGTATCCAGAATGAAATGGGTTAATAGCCCGTTTGGACACCATTAGTCTGTGTTGAAGTAGCTCATTTGCATACTGAACAAAAAAGTATTTGCAATAGCAACGCTTCCAAGAAAAAGTAGTGCGTTTTTCAGCAGAATAGAAGTATTTGCAATATCAACGCTTCCAAGAAAAAATAATGCGTTTTCAGCAGAATAGAAGTATTTGCAATATCAACGCTTCCAAGAAAAAGTAGTGCGTTTTCAGCAGAATAGAAGTATTTGCAATATCAACGCTTCCAAGAAAAAGTAGTGCGTTTTCAGCAGAATAGATGTATTTGCAATATCAACGCTTCCAAGAAAAAGTAGTGCTTTTTCAGCAGAATAGAAGTATTTGCAATATCAACGCTTCCAAGAAAAAGTAGTGCGTTTTCAGCAGAATAGAAATATTTGCAATATCAACGCTTCCAAGAAAAAGTAGTGCGTTTTCAGCAGAATAGAAGTATTTGCAATATCAACGCTTCCAAGAAAAAGTAGTGCGTTTTCAGCAGAATAGAAGTATTTGCAATATCAACGCTTCCAAGAAAAAGTAGTGCGTTTTCAGCAGAATAGATGTATTTGCAATATCAACGCTTCCAAGAAAAAGTAGTGCTTTTTCAGCAGAATAGAAGTATTTGCAATATCAACGCTTCCAAGAAAAAGTAGTGCGTTTTCAGCAGAATAGAAATATTTGCAATATCAACGCTTCCAAGAAAAAGTAGTGCGTTTTCAGCAGAATAGAAGTATTTGCAATATCAACGCTTCCAAGAAAAAGTAGTGCGTTTTCAGCAGAATAGAAGTATTTGCAATATCAACGCTTCCAAGCAAAAGTAGTGCGTTTTCAGCAGAATAGAAGTATTTGCAATATCAACGCTTCCAAGAAAAAGTAGTGCGTTTTCAGCAGAATAGAAGTATTTGCAATATCAATGAGGAGTTGTACTAAAAGATAATCGTGTTCATAATATTATAATTGCACAATTTGTATTCCTACGCTGGAACTGATCACACATGTATTGCAATGGTCAACGATCTCTATAATCGAGTGGAGCCGATTATTTTCGGATCCGACTTTTAATACATACCACATAAGAAACTGTGTAAACAGTGATCACATCAGACGTTTTATTTCCTGGGCAAACTATGTGAATGATTTGCGTTTATTTATCGTCGCTACCGGTTGCCCATATGAAGAGATTAGTCATTTTAGATTTTTGGAGGATATGCAATGATACAGACAGAGACCAATTCCAGAGTCTCGTCTGATTCTTTTACGTGCACGGTGTAAAGCATCGACACGAGACCTCGGTATAACGTCCCATCTGAAAGACTGTTAATTTTATTAGGGTCAGACGGGGGATCGTATGTGAAGTCATTCTGGTTGGATTATAAATGTTCGTTGGGTGGGTGGGGTAAAATTGTGGATAATTATGTAAAACGTCCAAGTCATCAACTCATTGTGGTAAAATGCTGACATTTTAGTATGGATGAAGGCGTTCACAATTATTGACGTTTAAGAGTCAGTTTAGAACTTTAGCTACTCTAGTAACCAATATTACCATTGTATTACTATATTTGAAAATGGAAAATGGCATAAATGAGTTCACACGTTAGTCATAGTATGCATAGTTTATACAAATTTATTTAGCTCGATTGAGAAACAAGTTTTACAACTTTATATTAATAGCTCTCGTAACCTCATTCCTGATAGAATCCATCGCCAAGTGGGAGTGAGAATAGGTAATGTGGAATGTAAATGCCTAGCATAAGGGCACACTCTTAACAGCTTCAGCGAGGCTCGAACTCCGGATATTTCGCACATGAAAGTGAACGCGCTACCCATGCGCTAACACGAGATCCACGTGGTCTTTGGCTAATTCACCCTAGAAATGTTTCCTGGTGCATTAAATTGCATCATGTGCATTTGGAAATATTTAGAAATGTTAGTTTATACAAATTTATTTTAGCTCGATTGCGAAGTTCTTACAACTTATATTAATCACTCTCCATACCTCATTCCTGATGGAATCCATCGCCACGAGGGAGAGAGGCAATGTGGAATTTAAATGCCTTGCCTAAGGGCACAATCGTAATGGTTCAGCGGGGCTCGAACTCCGAGCCATTCGCACCTGAAGCATCCTTAGAAATGTTGGTTCAAGCAAAGCAACTATACTGGCTAATATCAATTCACACGTACAGCACCTTATTGCAATTGTGAATTTCCAAAGCCCCCTAGTCCATCAGTATTCTTACAGTACTTTGATTATGTGTAATGTAAACTATTCTTACATTCAATGTGCATTATCATTTTGCATGTAAAATAGTCTTATATATTTGTTATTCATTTTCACACTCAGGAAAATATTTTCCGGCATATGCTATCTTATTACATGTATGTACGTTACTATAGTTAGGGATACAACAGGTGGCAATTAAAGTTAGTGGTGGAAAGGCATATAAATTTAACAGTTGCTCGCATGTGTGTGTGTTTTATGTTTATGTATCGTCGATACCGGTTGCCCATATGAAGAGATTCATTTTAGATTTTTGGAGGATAGTGCAATGATACAGAGTCTCCTCTGGTTCTTTTACCTGCACGATGTACAGCACTAACACGATACCTCGGTTTAAAGTCCCATCTGAAAGACTGTTAATATTATTAGGGTCAGACGGGGAATCGAACCTGTGATCCCTGGATTACAGTTGGTCAGAACAATAAAAGCTGCTATATATGACCAGTCGATAATATGTTGATGTAACAGAATGCACCTGTTCACCTTAAAAATATTAGTTTGAATCGTGGTGCATAGGGTATAAATTGTCAGAATAATTAAATATGTTATAAATTCACTAACATGTGTATTACAACAATATTTTACAACAAAATTCGCAATACGAAAATTACAGCTAAGCCAACTTTTGTAATAACGGGTATATATAATTCAAAGAAATACTGCACGCATTGGACTATATTATGTCACTATAATTTCTATAAATACCTTTATATCTGCTGCCTCCACGCCTGCCCCTCTCATATACTGATGAGCCATTTTCTCTTCTTTTTTTCCAAATTAAATCCAAATTCTCAAACGCTTAGAGTGTTTTATGTTAAAATGCGTGGTCCCTAATATCCGAGGGTCCAAGTAACCATGTGATCGAATAGTAATCTAGCAGTTTCTTCCGTTTCCCAGATGAAGCAGACGACCTTCAGAATGTCCGCGTTTCCTTTCGCACAGAATTCTGGGACGCCTGAGTGCCAATTGTCATACGAGCTTTGATTAGATCGAGTAATTATGGCTTGAACAGGTAAAAGAAGGTGGGAATACACTCACATTATCTCAAAAACAATTTACCTGGAAAATTCAGCAGTGGATGTATATTTTATCAGGAAATATCTTTCATGAGCATGAGCCCGTCTCATTATTCGTTTATTGTGTGCCAATTTGTCATAGGGTAAAGTAATTAATTAAAGTAAATAAAAAGAATCAATTGAACGCATTCCCACTTATATTGACATAATTTGAGAATAATATAAAATTTCAAGAACATAAGCGTTATTAACTTGAACTAGTTTCTATTACACAAGCGGCCATGCTTTATTTACCTCCGGTATTTTGCTATTTTGTAGGACTTTCTACAGTATTTTATATTTATATTTAAATAATTATTACGTGATGCTTCATCTTCTATAACGATAGTTTTATCTGTATCTAATAGTTGCTTCGCTTTCAGTCAAACAACCATTGATAAGGTATAACCATGTACCTAAAAATACCCGAATTTAACTATGATTAAGTTGAATATTCTCTCTTGCAAATTCTAGTGCTGAAATACTGGTGGCAACCGCATCGTTGATAGGTTCGTAATAATGAGAATTGCAGACCATTTCAACATTGGATTATTATTTATCATCTTGGCAGCGCACTCTGTGTGTACAATTTTCAAACAAGCTGTACATCTGCTCGAAATCACTCAATAGTATACATTCCGCCAACAAAACGTGTAACGAATCAACTAAAATGGAATGCGTGTGTCTGTTTGACCCCAGTCTGCGTTTTACGTTTATTGATCGTCGCTACCGGTTGTCCATGTGAGCGACGCCTCCTGAAGAGATTAGTCATATTAGATATTGGAGGATAGTGCAATGATACAGACAGAGACCCAATTCCAGAGTCTCGTCTGGTTCTTTTACGTGCACGGTGTACAGCACCGACACGATACCTCGGCTTAAAGTCCCATCTGAACGACTGTTAATTTTATTAGGATCAGACGGGGGATCGAACCTGCGATCCCTGGATTACCAGTCCAGCGTGTTACCACTGGACTACAGATCGGCCTGTCCAGATTCTGATCTGGTTCTTTTTTCTTTTATGTACACTGTGTAAAGCACAGACAAGAGACCTCCGATTAAAATCTCATCTGAAAGAGTGTTAATATTCTTAGGGTTAGACGGTGGATCGAACCTGCGACTGGACTACTGTCTGTCTATGAACCCTAATCGCATAAACAGCTACGGCTATGCGAGTTTCCAGCATTAGGTGGTGGAGAACCACAATGTACCCATCCGAGTACTGATTCAGGCACAGGCTGAGAGCCAGGTTGAGCCAATCCGAGTACTGTTTCAGACAAAGGCTGAGAGCCAGGTTGAGCCCATCCGAGTACTGTTTCATGCACAGGCTGAGAGCCAGGTTGAGCCCATCCGAGTACTGTTCCAGGCACAGGCTAAGAACCAGGTTGAGCCCATCCGAGTACTGTTCCAGGCACAGGCTAAGTGCCAGGTTGAGCCCATCCGAGTACTGTTTCAAGCACAGGCTGAGAGCCAGGTTGAGCCCATCCGAGTACTGTTTCATGCACAGGCTGAGAGCCAGGTTGTGCCCATCCGAGTACTGTTCCGGGCACAGGCTAAGAACCAGGTTGATCCCATCCGAGTAATGTTCCAGGCACAGGCTAAGAGCCAGGTTGAGCCCATCCGAGTACTGTTTCAAGCACAGGCTGAGAGCCAGGTTGAGCCCATCCGAGTTTCATTGGTGAGAAGCGTGTTAACTTACTTTAAAGGCACAACCATATAAGAACTAAATTGGCAAACTGTCATCCGAATAGAACCATTCATTATAATATGTATGTATGTATGTTCCTTTAATGCCAAACCCCTCGTGGGGACATAGGCATGTTTTCCTGGGCAGGCTTAGCCGACCTAAGCGATTAACCGGTACTAAGCAATGTGTGTTAGGTGCCTTGCTCAATGACACTACATACGTGGCCTGACCGAGTATCGAACCTGGGACCGTTCGATTCGAAATCCGACACTGGACCACGGACGCCACACTATGAATAACTCCTTTTTGGCAGGTTTATAATAAAGGTTTCTTTAATTTGAATGGTTATCAAAAATGATCTAACTTTATTCAAAATATATATTGTCAACAAATTTAAGCCTATTTTGGGTCACTAATGAACTTAGGGACAAAAGTTAAATTTTGCTCATCTACGTGTCACCCAAATGCCACAGTAAATCAATCAGGTCCACTCACTTAACGGTTGGGTAGGAGAAAATATGCTTTCAAAATGACCAAGATAATCGTCATCGTAGATCTCGGATCAGCAATAATTTGGCTTTGATCATTTATTACTGTAAACATGGCCGCCATGTTTCATTTCGAGTCGGAACAAGTTTAGCTGGGGGGTTTTATCTATTAGTTGTCCTCGAGGCTACATTCCAAGTTTCATCACACTTGACAACATGAGTCTGGAGAAGTCAAACTTAAATGTTCAAGAATGACCGCAATGATGACCATTTCAGTTGTATGGTCGGGACCATTAATTAGCAGTGGTACACAGAGTTCTAGAGTTCGGTAGCATAGATATATCAGTAAGAATGGAGAGACTATTCACGTCTGTAAACAACAGAATCTGAATACTTTCCATATCTTCTTACACCTCCTACTCCTATAACAATTAATAGTTATGACACTACAGATACGAAATGTGGGGGTTTAGTGTCAAAAGTACTTACCAAGATGCATTGGTGACGAGTCAGGTATGCACTTTGTAATAAAACAATACACGTATTATACTTAATGTGCTAACCATTATTACTTTGGCTTCTCGTATATGTTATGCTGACTCATAGTAAGCCGGATGTTTGTCAATATCTACTATAGAGGTTGTTCATTTGTAACCTTGGGCTGCGAATCAGTGGTCATACTGTGTGTGTTGTACGTTTATTTATCGTCGCTACCGGTTGTCCATTATGAGATGTCGCATGTATCAGTGCTATTCCTCTGACAGGGAAGTATGTGAGTCGCCAGATCGGACAGGTGGGTTTTCTCCGGGTACTCCGGTTTCCTCCCACACGACCATATTTACGCTTTCATCTGCGTTAACGAGAGTGGAAGTCGTGTTAGCGTAGTGGATGCGCCTTAGCTTCAGATGCAAATGGGAGTTCGAGCCCCGCTGCAGCAATTACGATTGTGCCCTTAGGCAAGGCATTTAAAGTCGACATTGCCTCTTATCTCTCCCTCGTGGCGATGGATTCCATCAGGAATGAGGTCTCGAGAGTCATTAATATAAGTTGTAAGAACTTGTTTCGCAATCGAGCTCAAATAAATGTGTATAAACCAACAAGAGTGATTAATATAAGTTGTTAGAACTTGCTTCGCAATAGTTGTAAAATAAATAAAGTTTAAACTTTAATTTACGAATGATCAAACGACATGCTCGAGTAATTACTAGTAGTAGGTATATGGTTAACCAGCAGCTTATTCGGTATTGTTCTTGGCCTACAAGGCATCCCAAAGGAAACCCCTTAATATATGCGCAAGCATAAATAGCTTTGTATGTTTTACGTTTATTTATCGTCGCTACCGGTTGCCCATATGAGCGACAGCTCCTGAAGAGATTAGTCATTTTAGAATGTTGGAGGATAGTGCAATGATACAGACAGATTACATGCACGGTGTAAAGAACCGACACGAGACCTCGGTTTAAAGTCCCATCTGAAAGACTGTTAATTTTATTAGGGTCAGATGCGTGATCTATTTTTAAAACCAATAATATTGCCAATTTAATCATGTTCGACAGTACATGCATTTCATCTTCAAGAACGGTACACACATGACATTTACGATATTCTAATGTTATGGAGATAGATACAATATCACCAATAGTCTACGTCTTTATGCATGAACGAGTTAATTGAATAGACTTAGATCAAATAAAATAAGGATATTTACTAATTGACTCGAATGCGATTCAGAATGTTACTAATTGAAAAACTGGCGTCTTACATAAACAGACGTCATTGAAATAACCGTTAATACGTCGCGCCATTATTAATGACGTTCATATTCAGTAATTGTGTCGGCTTATACGTCTGTATTGCTTTTACTATCAAACTAGTTTAAACATATTTTATTTCCCAATGTAATACATATTGAACAATGCATACATCACACATATCAAAAACAGAAAATGATTAGAGTGAAAGACAAAGTCTTATATAAATCTTCTCCTCTGCACATATTGTATGTATTTCGCTAGGCTTCTCCTCTGCACATATTGTATGCATTTCGCTGGGCTTTTGCAATTGTTTTATAGAGTTAGGAAAATTGAAACATGAATACTATCAAATTAAGAAATGCACATATATAAGATAAAACAATCTGTTCACATCTGCATACAGACGGATATGTAGTCCAGTGGTAAAACGCTGGACTGGTAATACAGGGATCGCAGGTTCGATCCCCCGTCTGACCCTAATAAAATTAACAGTCGTTCAGATGGGACATTAAACCGAGGTCTCATGTCGGTGCTGTACACAGTGCACGTAAAAGAACCAAAGGAGACTCTGGAATGGGTCTCTGTCTGTATCATTGCACTATCCTCCAAAAATCTAAAATTACTAATCTCTTCAGGAGGCGTCGCTCATATGGGCAACCGGTAGCGACGATAACTAAACGCAAAACACACACTCACATCTGCATCCACAGTCCATCACCACCATTTGTATCATGATTCGAGCTAACGCCATCGTCTTTTCTGGCAAAATTAATGAGCGTACAAGCAATTTTCCTTTAGCAGGTATCGATAATCTTACGATATTCTTACAATTACAAATATTTACATCGCTATTGCATTTCCTTCGATGAACGTATGTGACATGTTTGTATTTATTTTCGTATGAAATTCCTTACTACTAATATGTATCTGACATGCGCACTCGAGGTTGCGGGCATGCGCATTCGTCGTACAACTAATATGCATCTGACATGCGCACTCGAGGTTGCGGGCATGCGCATTCGCAATGTTGGTCAGCGCTCCTTGCAAGAACATGCGTGTCTTACAGCTTACGCTGTTCCAATGCTGATATATTTAGCAGGTCCGGTACACGGTATGTCGCAAATCTGGGCTAAATAGTAAATACATTTTAAATGAAAAATGTGCTAGATCTTCCCTTGTGTCATTAAAAAGAACAATTCATGCAAAAATAAGTAATGAATCGCGGGTAAATAGTCTCCATCGGGGTATGAACTACATTGGCGTGCTTAAAGTTAGCTCGAAGGCCTCCACACAATTAACAACGCCCATTGTAGTTCATACCCCGAATGGAGATTATTAACACGTGACTCCACACAATTAACAACGCCCATTGTAGTTCTTACCCAGAATGGAGACTATTAATATGCGATTCAACACAATTAACAACGCCCATTGTAGTTCATACCCCGAATGGAGACTATTAACACGTAACTCCACACAATTAACAACGCCCATTGTAGTTCATACCCCGAATGGAGACTATTAATATGCGATTCAACACAATTAACAACGCCCATTGTTGTTCATACCCCGAATGGAGACTATTAATATGCGATTCAACACAATTAACAACGCCCATTGTAGTTTATACCCCGAATGGAGACTATTAACACGTGACTCCACACAATTAACAACGCCCATTGTAGTTCATACCCCGAATGGAGACTATTAACACGTGATTCCACACAATTAACAACGCTCATTGTAGTTCATACCCCGAATGGAGACTATTAATACGCGATTCAACACAATTAACAACGCCCATTGTAGTTCTTACCCCGAATGGAGACTATTAATACACGATTCAACACAATTAACAACGCCCATTGTAGTTCTTACCCCGAATGGAGACTATTAACACGTGACTCCACACAATTAACAACGCCCATTGTAGTTCATACCCCGAATGGAGACTATTAACACATGATTTCTTAGTTATCGCACTACCTTCGACAATCTTAGTAGTGTCCGCCTCCATGGTCGAGTGGTTAAGTTCGCTGACTTGTATACTACTGTAACCTATTATCTCTGATGGTCACGGTTTCAAGCCCCACTCAGGCCGTGTCCAATTTATATTAACAAGTTGGCAGATTTTTACGGAGGTTGGTGCACCAAGTACTGGTTAACCGCTGGAGGCTGCCTATGCACGGTGCGATCGTGCGTGAGTGCGTTTATATAATGTGTGTATCATTGCTGCCAGTTGCCCATATGACCGACGCCTCCTGAAGATATTAGTCACTTTATATTTTTGGAGGATAGTGCAATGTTAAAGACAAATGCCCATTCCAGAGTCATCTCTTGTTCTTTTACGTGTATGACGTAAAGGAGCCGACACGAAAACTCTGTTTAAAGTCCCAACTGAAAGACTTAATATTATTATGGTCAGATGAGGGGTCGAACCTGGGATCCCTGGATACGCAGTCCAACGTATTAACCACTACACTACTGACACATATGTGTTTTCGTATGTCGCCGATCAGTGTACTATTACTGTTGGGGTTTGGCCATATATTGATGGTTACTATGTGTATATAACACTAATACTGTGTTGCAATTAAACGTTTATGAAGGACACACATATTAGTCGTGAGCACGCATTTCCAAACAACTATTAATTACTAGAGAAATGTATTGGCACGCGTCAATTGAGGATATATCCATTAATGTCTCGGCTGGTGACATTAAACTGCCAATGTTAATGTACACGCAGATAACATAGTCGGCAAACAATAAGATGCAATTGTATTCCATTTAATTGGGGATTCATTCCTTTAAAGCAGCATTACATCGTAATAAAGGATGGTTTGGGTAAAATATAAATACTAATGTGTGTGTGTTTACAAAATCGAAATAGTCGCTCAGAAACGATAAAATTCCAATAAATTTAAACCGTCGTATACGTGAATTTGTTTATCAACACACGGAATGTAAACACGCACAGCGCGCATGCGTGAAACAACAGAGGATGTAGAAAACAACGTATATATTTTGAACATGAAAGAATATCTATCTATCTTCCTCTAATGTCGAACCCCTAGCGGGGATGTAGAAATGTCCCTAAAAGACTTAGCTAACAGAGGTATGAATCAACATATAAGTAATTTAATTAAAAAAGACAACGTGGGACAAATGGGGACGATGCATTCCGAATGTAAACAAGTGCGGACGATGCGTTCCGGTTGTAAACAAGTGCGTGACCGATCGACTCGGAAAGTCCTACATTCGGTTTCGAGTTTGTTTTATCGCAAAAAAACACTGTTTACCAAATGAACATAAGCATACAAAGTAAAATGTTAGAATGTGTAGCAGCATTGCTACCCATACGTAAACGTTGAAATTTTCAAATATCTTTTATTTCATACGATGTAATGCTGCTTTAAGAATATATGTAGTACATTTTGTATTTATTATATGTAAATATATGTTTATGTCGTACAAAAAATGTTATAACATTCTTGTTTCTTCTCCAGATTTGTCGGAAATCGCCACCATGCGAATCATTGAACAATAAGTCCTGGTAAGCATGCCTCCGTACCCAACTACTTGCAAATCAAGCTGTGTCTAGCTACGCCTCTGGTGGTTGTGTGAAGAGCTATATGTATATATGGTAGTCCCTGGTTTATTGTACCGTGCACACGTGTTTCTCGTACGACTGTTGTTTCCCCGAAGCCATTTCGCTTGTCAGCAAGAATGTCGATAGTTTCTAAGCATGTGCACCCCATTATGCATTTGCTGGAGGGGGTCTGACGTATATGTATAGCTTGTTGATAGAATGACTGATTCAATTGAAATGGATATGGACGAGATTTTCTGAATTTGGATAGTTTTAATATTGGACTTTCAAATAGTTACTCGATATCCCATTAGTTACAAAATTATTTTAGCTCGATTGCGAAACAAGTTCTTATAACTTAATATTAATCACTCTCGAGACCTCATTCCTGATGGAATCCATCGCCACGAGGGAGAGAGAAGAGGCAACGTGGAATTTAAATGCCTTGCCTAAGGGCACAGTCGTAACGGCTCCAGCGGGGTTCGAACTCCAGACCTTTCGCACCTGAAGCGAACGCGCATCCACTGCGCTATCACGACTTCCACATAAATTCTTTTCGCCGGGCATATGCTGTTGCAGAAACAGTTACGTGTTGGGAGATAGTATAATGCTGTTGTCTAAAAAAATATACATGTAGAAAAGTTATCATTTCCTAAAACCATTTACTGAGTTCAATAAAATGTTATTAGCTGTGCGCGGTTCTAGTCGAGTTTAATAAACGTTTATATGAATGAAAACGAGTCACAAATTCTCTTTATCATATGAATATCGGTTTTTAAACCATGAAACACATCTAGAATCAATACCCTAGAGTATATGCACGTGTAAAATCGTTCCCAATAATTATAATTTTGTTTCACTTCAAATTCAAAAATAATTTTAAAAAAAAAAGAATAAATGTTAGTTACATGTAAAACAAATTAACTGGAATCGAGTTTTCGAAAATATTTGTTTCTAAACACGCTCAAATAAGCGACGATTCGAGTTCTTATATTATACGTTTATAATATAAGAACAATCGTGATGGCTATGCTATGTTGAATCGGAAACAAGCTTGTTGATGTGATAAAAGACATACATGCAATTACATGACATGGCTTATACGTTATCACACCTTACATCTAGATGCTTTGGAACACATCCTGAACACATTGATATGACAAGTGACACTACACAGTCGGTAAATCACGTGTAATTATCCGCCGACGAGCAGAGGAAGCATATTAATAATGGCATGTATACGCATAATAAAACCTGTCTCTCCAGCAATCACGTTCTCAGTCTGTACATAGTTTTCTTATCAAGTAATTGCATGTACAACTCACAGACGTTTGATGTCAGGTGAGCGGTCCAGGTCCCACTATAGTTTGTTTAAGCTTAGTAGAAATGTGAACATGTTCACAAGTGGTATATCGTCACTATCAATGCCTTATATACCCAGAGATATCAAAATGTAATGAAACAACATGTGGCGTCCGTGGTCTAGTGGTAGAGCGGCGTATTTGGAATCGAAGGGTCCCTGGTTCGATACTCGGCCAGGCCACTTGTGCAAGGCACCTCACACAGATTGCTTAGTACTATTTAACCGCCTATAGGTCGGCAAAACCTGCAGGCTCAGAGGTTATAAAACTGTTATCCAATCTCAAACTCGAGTCTCAAGCTTCTGATTGGTTCAACTGAGTGTAAATCTCAGACTCAACCAATCAAATCACTTGGACTCGAGTTTGAGATCTGAGAAAAGTTTTATAACCTCCGACCCTGCCTAGGTAAACATGAATAGGTCCACGCAAGAGGTTTGACATAAATGGAACATATATATACATACATACATGTATGTTTCATTAATGTCAAACCCCTTGCGGGGACCTAGACATGTTTTCCTGGGCAGGCTTAGCCGACCTAAGTGGTTAACCAGTACTAAGCAATGTGTGCGAGGTGCCTTGCTCACTGACACTACATACGTGGCCTAACCCAGCATCGAACCCGGAACCGTTCGATTCCAAAACCGACACTCTACCACTGGACCACGGACGCCACACTTGTACATACATACATACATACATACATACATACACACATACATATGTGTACCTCCGTACTTTAACAGTATGCATATACCTTACTTGTAAACTGCTAGCGTTCTATACAACACTCAGCTATGTATCTACTGCTAGCGTTCTATACAACACTCAGCTATGTATCTACTGCTAGCGTTCTATACAGCACTCAGCTATGTATCTACTGCTAGCGTTCTATACAGCACTCAGCTATGTATCTACTGCTAGCGTTCTATACAGCACTCAGCTATGTATCTACTGCTAGCGTTCTATACAGCACTCAGCTATGTATCTACTGCTAGCGTTCTATACAGCACTCAGCTATGTATCTACTGCTAGCGTTCTATACAGCACTCAGCTATGTATCTACTGCTAGCGTTCTATACAGCTCTCAGCTATGTATCTACTGCTAGCGTTCTATACAGCACTCAGCTATGTATCTACTGATAGCGTTCTATACAACACTCAGCTATGTATCTACTGCTAGCGTTCTATACAACACTCAGCTATGTATCTACTGCTAGCGTTCTATACAACACTCAGCTATGTATCTACTGCTAGCGTTCTATACAGCACTCAGCTATGTATCTACTGCTAGCGTTCTATACAGCACTCAGCTATGTATCTACTGATATCGTTCTATACAACACTCAGCTATGTATCTACTGATAGCGTTCTATACAACACTCAGCTATGTATCTACTGCTAGCGTTCTATACAGCACTCAGCTATGTATCTACTGATAGCGTTCTATACAGCACTCAGATATGTATCTACTGCTAGCGTTCTATACAACACTCAGCTATGTATCTACTGATAGCGTTCTATACAACACTCAGCTATGTATCTACTGCTAGCGTTCTATACAGCACTCAGCTATGTATCTACTGATAGCGTTCTATACAACACTCAGCTATGTATCTACTGCTAGCGTTCTATACAGCACTCAGCTATGTATCTACTGCTAGCGGTCTATACAGCACTCAGCTATGTATCTACTGATAGCGTTCTATACAGCACTCAGCTATGTATCTACTGATAGCGGTCTATACAACACTCAGCTATGTATCTACTGCTAGCGTTCTATACAGCACTCAGCTATGTATCTACTGCTAGCGGTCTATACAACACTCAGCTATGTATCTACTGCTAGCGTTCTATACAGCACTCAGCTATGTATCTACTGATAGCGTTCTATACAACACTCAGCTATGTATCTACTGCTAGCGTTCTATACAGCACTCAGCTATGTATCTACTGATAGCGGTCTATACAGCACTCAGCTATGTATCTACTGCTAGCGTTCTATACAGCACTCAGCTATGTATCTACTGATAGCGTTCTATACAACACTCAGCTATGTATCTACTGATAGCGGTCTATACGACACTCAGCTATGTATCTACTGCTAGCGTTCTATACAGCACTCAGCTATGTATCTACTGATAGCGGTCTATACAACACTCAGCTATGTATCTACTGATAGCGGTCTATACAGCACTCAGCTATGTATCTACTGATAGCGTTCTATACAGCACTCAGCTATGTATCTACTGATAGCGTTCTATACAGCACTCAGCTATGTATCTACTGATAGCGTTCTATACAGCACTCAACTATGTATCTACTGATAGCGGTCTAGACTACCATCCCGCTTATTAATAGGATGAAAAACATCGAAATTATCTGCGCAATGGTTAGGTTACGCTAGAAAGCATACCGGCGATATATCCGACTGCCGAGCCGGAATATAGATTGGTAGGGTTGTAAACACAGATTTGGTGTTCTAATGAAATAATTAAATACGTCTGCACCGGATCATAATTTACCGAGACAGAGAAGCAATTAATTGTTGAGAGTGCGCAGTGAATCTGCAAGCAGTGAGGGTGCATGAACACTAAATGATACATATAGGAAACAATCATACAAAAGTTGAATCCAGACCATAACCTCATCCTAACCTTTATCCTAACCATACACAAACCCTAACCTTATCGTACACTCTCAAGGGTGAAATCAGTTCAAATCACAACGTAATCTCTTTACTTAATTGGTTCCGGAGAAAAAAAACAGCAGTCTCTGTTCACATTAGCACCGGCTCTGTTGGCGACGATCGTTTTTTGTTCTTACTGTTGTTGTTGTTGTGTTTTTTAATGTGCCTATCCAGAAGGTGTTTGGCGGTTTGTTTTCTGATTTGTTTTTATATTTTGGCACGGAGGTAAATAATGACACGGTGCAGGTGAATATAAACTTACACGTTAGCAAACCAAATGTGTGTATGTACAATGGTGCTGAATTGTGCTTGGTTGCGTGTATATGCACACATGCACACATATTAGCCCTCTCGTGAGCCAAATGTGTGTATGTATGTACAATGGTGCTGACGTGTGCTTGGTTGCGTGTATATGCACACATGTACACATTTTAGCTCTCTCGTGAACCAAATGTGTGTATGTACAATGGTGCTGAAGTGTGCTTGGTTGCGTGTATATGCACAAATGTACACATATTAGCCCTCTCGTGAGCCAAATGTGTGTACAGTCAAACCTGTATTAAGCAACCAGTGACGGGAATCATAGAAAGTGGCTGCTTAGCACAGGTGGTTGCTTAATAGAGGTAAAATGTATAATAAACTACATATTGGGAATCTGGAAACTGGCTGCTTAATACAGGTTGGCTGCCTAATAGAGGTGACCACTAACACAGGCTTGACTGGATGTATAATGGTGCTGAAGTGTGCTTGGATGCGTGTATATGCACAAATGTACATATATTAGCCCTCTCGTGAACCAAATGTGTGTATGTACAATGGTGCTGAAGTGTGCTTGGATGCGTGTATATGCACAAATGTACATATATTAGCCCTCTCGTGAACCAAATGTGTGTATGTACAATGGTGCTGAAGTGTGCTTGGTTGCGTGTATATTCACAAATGTACACATATTAGCCCTCTCGTGAACCAAATGTGTGTATGTACAATGGTGCTGAAGTGTGCTTGGTTGCGTGTATATGCACAAAATGTACATATATTAGCCCTCTCGTGAACCAAATCTGTGTATGTACAATGGTGCTGAAGTGTGCTTGGTTGCGTGTATATGCACACATGTACATATATTAGCCCTCTCGTGAACCAAATGTGTATATGTACAATGGTGCTGAAGTGTGCTTGGTTGCGTGTATATGCACAAATGTACACATATTAGCCCTCTCGTGTGCCAAACGTGTGTACAGTCAAACATGGCTTAAGCAACCAGTGAAGGGAATCATAGAAAGTGGCTGCTTAGCACAGGTGGTTGCTTAATAGAGGTAAAATGTATAATAAACTACATATTGGGAATCTGGAAACTGGCTGCTTAATACAGGTTGGCTGCCTAATAGAGGTGACCACTAACACAGGTTTGACTGTATGTACAATGGTGCTGAAGTGTGCTTGGTTGCGTGTATATGCACACATGTACATATATTAGCCCTCTCGTGAGCCCCTTTGTTATTGTTATCTACCATTTATATTCTAGATGAATGTAGGGGCCTACAATTTGGGCTCACTGGCAGGATAGTCGGTGTGCATTAGTATGCTACGGCTTACGACTGTACAATTTAACATATTACTATAGGAATGTATAAGTATGTGTGTAGTATTCCAGCAAGGAATACTCGATGTAAAGTATGAGAACTCAAGGACTTTAATGGTGTAGCATGTTTATTCTCGACCTGTGTCATTCTACAGACATAATTATGCTGGCGTGGTTGACGGCACATACTGACAAATGGTGAATGGCTCACTAGTATATTTGCAATTTAGCTTTTTGGAATGCTTACATTTTGTAACATGTTCGAATTTTATTTACCATTCAAATTGAAAACACAATAGAACAATTTATATGCAAACCAACCCAACCACCCAGATTATAAATCTTGCATTATGGTATGGATAGTAGGCGAAGTTGTTTAATGTTTGCGAAAAATCCGGAGTTCGAACACCGCTGGAGCCGTTACGAGTGTGCCCTTAGACAAGGCATTTATATTCCACGTTGCCTCTTCTCTCTCCCTCGTGGCGATGGATTCCATCAGGAATGAGGTCTCAAGAGTGATTAATAAGTAAGTTGAAATAACATGTTTCGCAATCGAGCTGAAATAAATTTGTATAAAAATGTTTGCATATAAAGTGGTGTGCTGTGTTTATATCTTGACGGACGCATCTGTAGTCCAGTGGTAACACGCTGGACTGGTAATCCAGGGATCGCAGGTTCGATTCCCCGTCTGACCCTAATAAAATTAACAGTCTTTCAGATGGGACGTTAAACCGAGGTCTCGTGTCGGTGCTTTACACCGTGCACGTAAAAGAACCAGAGGAGAATCTGGAATGGGTCTCTGTCTGTATCATTGCAATATCCTCCAAAAATCTAAAATGACTAATCTCTTCAGGAGGCATCGCTCATATGGGCAACCGGTAGCGACGATAAATAAACGTAAAACACACACGCGTCGCTCATATGGGCAACCGGTAGCGACGATAAATAAACGTAAAACACACATTATATCTTGAAATGGGATGTCTGCTGAACATATTACACTATTTAGCATTGCCAAAAGCTAAATGGTAACGATGCTAACGTACCATACACCAAGTGTCTGTGGGTGACGGCTGACTGATTACCACACACCAGTGATTTTAAGTACGATCGCTTCTCAACAATGCATCTCGGGTTCGATCCTTGGACCAGGATATACGACTTCATCCGAGAGCGATCAATAAATGTTTTGAAGAGCTTATTTCGCAATCGTTATAAAATAAATATCTGTAGCAACGTTTCTACTGACGCAACATTTGTTATTGATGAAAACACTGGTGGAAGTATGTACACACTAGTTCATACAATACAACACAATGTAATACAATACAATACAATACAATGTAATACAATACAATGTAATACAATACAATACAATGTAATACAATACAATACAACACCATGTAATACAATACAATGTAATACAATACAATGTAATACAATACAATACAACACAATGTAATACAATACCAATACCAATACAATGTAATACAACACAATGTAATACAATACAATACAATGTAATACAATACAATGTAATACAATACAATACAACACAATGTAATACAATACAATACAATGTAATACAATACAATACCAATACAATATCAATACAATACAATGTAATACAATACAATACCAATACAATACAATGTAATACAATACAATGTAATACAACACAATACCAATACAATACAATGTAATACCAATACAATGTAATACAATATAATACAATACCAATACAATACAATGTAATACAATGTAATACAATACAATACCAATACAATGCAATACAATACAATGTAATACAATACAATGTAATACAATACAATACAATGTAATACAATACAATGCAATACAATACAATACAATGTAATACAATACAATGTAATACAATACAATGTAATACAATACAATACAATACAATGTAATACAATACAATGTAATACAATACAATGTAATACAATACAATGTAATACAATACAATGTAATACAATACAATGTAATACAATACAATACAACACAATGTAATACAATACAATGTAATACAATACAACACAATGTAATACAATACAATGTAATACAATACAATACAACATAATGTAATACAATACAATACAATGTAATACAATACAATACAATGTAATACAATACAATACAATACCAATACAATGTAATACAATACAATGTAATACAATACAATATAATACCAATACAATACAATGTAATACAATACCAATACAATACCAATACAATACAATGTTATACAATACCAATACAATACAATGTAATACAATACCAATACAATACAATGTAATACAATACCAATACAATGTAATACAATACCAATACAATACAATGTAATACAATACCAATACAATGTAATACAATACAATGTAATACAATACCAATACAATACAATGTAATACAATACAATGTAAAACAATACAATACAATACAATGTAATACAATACAATACCAATACCATGTAATACAATACCAATACAATGTAATACAATACCAACCAATACAATGTAATACAATACCAATACCAATACAATGTAATACAATACAATGTAATACAATACAACACAATGTAATACAATACCAATACCAATACAATGTAATACAATACAATACAATGTAATACAATACCAATACCAATACAATGTAATACAATACACTGTAATACAATACCAATACAATGTAATACAATACAATGTAATACAATACAATGTAATACAATACAATACAACACAATGTAATACAATACAATACAATGTAATACAATACAATATAATACCAATACAATACACTGTAATACAATACCAATACAATACAATACAATGTAATACAATACAATACAAGGTAATACAATACAATACAACACAATGTAATACCAATACCAATACAATGTAATACAACACAATGTAATACAATACAATACAATGTAATACAATACAATACAATGTAATACAATACAATACAACACAATGTAATACAATACAATACAACACAATGTAATACAATACAATGTAATACAATACAATACCAATACAATACCAATACAATACAATGTAATACAATACAATACCAATACAATACAATGTAATACAATACAATGTAATACAACACAATACCAATACAATACAATGTAATACCAATACAATGTAATACAATACAATACCAATACAATACAATGTAATACAATTCCAATACAATACAATGTAATACAATACAATGTAATACAATACCAATACAATACAATGTAATACAATACAATACCAATACAATGTAATACAATACAATGTAATACAATACAATGTAATACAATACAATACAATAATACAATACAATACAGTAATACATACAATACATGTAATACAATGCAATGATACAATACAAACAATGTAATACAATACAATACAATGTAATACATACATCAATACATACAATGTAATACAATACAATGTAATACAATACAATGTAATACAATACAATACACAATGTAATACAATACAATATACAATACAATACAACACAATGTAATACAATACAATGTAATACAATACAATACAACACAATGTAATACAATACAATACAATGTAATACAATACAATGTAATACAATACAATACAATACAATACAATGCAATACAATACATACAATGAAATACAATACAATATAATACAATACAATACAATGTAACAATACCAATACAATACAATGTAATACAATACCAATACAATGTAATACAATACCAATACAATGTAATACAATACAATGTAATACAATACAATGCAATGTAATACAATACAATACCAATACAATGTAATACAATACCAATACAATGTAATACAATACAATACAATGTAATACAATACCAATACCAATACAATGTAATACAATACAATACAATGTAATACAATACCAATACAATACAATGTAATACAATACAATACAATGTAATACAATACCAATACAATGTAATACAATACAATACAATGTAATACAATACCAATACAATACAATGTAATACAATACAATACACTGTAATACAATACAATACAATACAATGAATACAATACAATACAATGTAATACAATACCAATACAATACAATGTAATACAATACAATGTAATACAATACCAATACAATACAATGTAATGTAATACAATACAATGTAATTAATACAATCAATACAATGTAATACAATACCAATACAATAATACAATACCAATACAATGTAATACAATACCAATACCATACAATGTAATACAATACAATACCAATACAATGTAATACAATACCAATACAATGTAATACAATACCAATACAATGTAATACAATACCAATACAATACAATGTAATACAATACCAATACAATACAATGTAATGTAATACAATACCAATACAATGTAATACAATACCAATACAATGTAATACAATACCAATACAATACAATGTAATACAATACCAATACAATACAATGTAATGTAATACAATACCAATACAATGTAATACAATACCAATACAATGTAATACAATACCAATACAATACAATGTAATACAATACCAATACAATACAATGTAATACAATACCAATACAATGTAATGTAATACAATACAATACAATGTAATGTAATACAATACAATGTAATACAATACAATACAATGTAATACAATACCAATACCAATACAATGTAATACAATACCAATACAATGTAATACAATACCAATACAATGTAATACAATACCAATACAATGTAATACAATACCAATACATGTAATACAATACAATACCAATACAATGTAATACAATACCAATACCAATACAATGTAATACAATACATACCAATACAATGTATAAATACCAATACAATACAATGTAATACAATACCAATACAATGTAATACAATACCAATACCAATACAATGTAATACAATACCAACACCAATACAATGTAATACAATACCAATACAATGTAATACAATACCAATACAATGTAATACAATACCAATACAATGTAATACAATACCAATACAATGTAATACAATACAATACCAATACAATGTAATACAATACCAATACCAATACAATGTAATACAATACAATACCAATACAATGTAATACAATACCAATACCAATACAATGTCATACAATACCAATACAATGTAATACAATACCAATACCAATACAACGTAATACAATACCAATACAATGTAATACAATACAATACCAATACAATGTAATACAATACAATACCAATACAATACCAATACCAATACAATGTAATACAATACAATACCAATACAATGTAATACAATACCAATACCAATACAATGTAATACAATACCAATACCAATACAACACAATGTAATACAATACAACACAATGTAATACAATACACTGCAATACAATACAACACAATGTAATACAATACCAATACAATACAATGCAATACAATACCAATACAATGCAATACAATACAACACAATGTAATACAATACCAATACAATACAATACCAATACAATGCAATACAATACAATACCAATACAATACAATGTAATACGATACCAATACAATGCAATACAATACAATACAATGTAATACAATACCAATACACTGTAATACAATACCAATACAATACCAATACAATACCAATACAATGCAATACAATACAATACCAATACAATGCAATACAATACAATACAATACCAATACAATGCAATACAATACAATACCAATACAATACAATGTAATACGATACCAATACAATGCAATACAATACAATACAATGTAATACAATACAATGTAATACAATACCAATACAATGTAATACAATACCAATACAATACCAATACAATACCAATACAATACCAATACAATACAATGTAATACGATACCAATACAATGCAATGCAATACAATACAATACCAATACAATACCAGTACAATACCAATACAATACCAATACAATACCAATACAATATAATACAATACAATGCAATACAATATTATACAATACAATATTATACAATACAATGCAATGCAATATTATACAATACAATAGTATACAATATTACACAATACAATACAATACAATAGTATACAGTACAATAGTGTACAATATTATACAATACAATATTACACAATACAATACAATACAATAGTATACAGTACAATAGTGTACAATACAATACAATGCAATGCGATACAATACAATACAATGTAATGCGGTATAATGAGAAATACTCATAAAGTTAATTGGTTTCCTCTGTTTTTATCGTTGTTTCCTGTGCATCACATGCTATGCATTTTCATCCGTTTTCTCATCTTATGTGTTTCTTTGTTTTTGGGGTTTGAAGTGGCACAAACATGTCAGGTTATACGGCGACTCTCCAGCTAGTATTGGTGGAGGAAGATCCCGGTCATCAGTATTTCAGGCACGAAGAGGTACACGGGTAGAACCACCGACCTCCCGTAAACTCCATGGATAGCTTCCTCACACGAACGAAATCGACACACACAGGGGGATTTGAACCTACAGCGTTGAGGGGCAAGTGATTTGAAGTCATCGACCGTAACCACTCGGTCACGGAGTGCTTTGTGTTTTACGTTTATTTATCGTCGCTACCGGTTGCCCATATGAGCGACGCCTCCTGAAGAGATACGTTATTTTAGATTGTTGGAGGATATTGCAATGATACAGACAGAGACCCATTCCAGGGTCTCCTCTGGTTCTTTTACGTGCACGGTGTAATGCACCGACACGAGACCTCGGTTTAACGTCCCATCTGAAAGACTGTTAATTTTATTAGGGTCAGACGGGGGATCGAACCTGCGATCCCTGGATTACCAGTCCAGCGTGTTACCACTGGACTACAGATCCGTCTGTAAAACAACTGGCTTAGCACACAGGCACTATAAAGTTATGTAGTAACGGTGCAATAAGTTATGTTTTAAATATTATTTTTCTTTTTCTTTGTTGCTCAGTAAAATTGAAAGGGCGTTGCCAAACAAAAAAGTCACGGAGCCCCTTACTCATCTTATAAATTATTAAAGTAATAAATCTCAACAGACAGCCGACAGCCAAACCAGTGTATACGTTACTGTAAACATTGGTTATCAATTAATGTACATGATATTGATAAAATTCCATTCATAATACCGCACTATCTGATTACGGAACAACAATAAAAACAAAGGATTCCAACTAAAACGACCATTATACATTTTGGGATAAATCGGACTTTACCTGTCAAGGGAGGTAATAGAAAACCCAGCAATATCTCTAAGTCAAGGATATATGCATCGTCTACAACAGTGCGCTCCCCTGTTTATCATTTACTGTTCGTGTATTATCATAGCCTGTAGGCGTATGCAGCCTCCAAGATAAACACACATAAACAAAGAAAACCTTATCTCGTGTATATAAAAACATTTATTTTATAAATGTATGTTACTCTCTAAATGTTTATGCTATGCGAGATATAGAGGATTGTTTATAAACCCGGAGCCACTTCTGTAGTACCATCCACTAATGAGATGAAACATTTACATTGACTTCAAAACTTCAGGTATAGTAACACTAAACGTGTACATAACCATATATACATTGTCTTTGTGAATACATAACCATATATACATTGTCTGTGTGAATACATAACCATATGTACATTGTCTGTGTGAATACATAACCATATATACATTGTATGTGTGAATACATAACCATATATACATTGTCTTTGTGAATACATAACCATATGTACATTGTCTGTGTGAATACATAACCATATATACATTGTATGTGTGAATACATAACCATATATACATTGTCTGTGTGAATACATAACCATATATACATTGTATGTGTGAATACATAACCATATATACATTGTATGTGTGAATACATAACCATATATACATTGTATGTGTGAATACATAACCATATATACATTGTCTGTGTGAATACATAACCATATATACATTGTCTGTGTGAATACATAACCATATATACATTGTCTGTGTGAATACATAACCATATATACATTGTCTTTGTGAATACATAACCATATATACATTGTATGTGTGAATACATAACCATATATACATTGTATGTGTGAATACATAACCATATATACATTGTCTGTGTGAATACATAACCATATATACATTGTATGTGTGAATACACAACCATATATACATTGTATGTGTGAATACACAACCATATATACATTGTATGTGTGAATACACAACCATATATACATTGTATGTGTGAATACATAACCATATATACATTGTATGTGTGAATACATAACCATATATACATTGTATGTGTGAATACATAACCATATATACATTGTATGTGTGAATACATAACCATATATACATTGTATGTGTGAATACATAACCATACATACATTGTATGTGTGAATACACAACCATATGTACATTGTCTGTGTGAATACATAACCATATATACATTGTATGTGTGAATACACAACCATATATACATTGTATGTGTGAATACATAACCATATATACATTGTCTGTGTGAATACATAACCATATCATCCATCACGTCATCCATCGTACATCACGTCATCCATCGTACATCACGTCATCCATCGTTCCTCATGTCAAGATAATATATAAGCTAGCTTCCGCGGGTATACACTGCCATGAAATGCTCACTAATGTATCATGCATGTGCCTACACGTATATATGATACACGTGTATATTATGTATGCATGCTGAGATAGACAAGCAAAGTCAGAATTACTTAATTTCCACTTCCTCAACGCTTATAAAACAATGTTGTTTATGATGAACATAGTTCTGCATACCACCATGTCCACGTGTATTTACTGATACACCATTTTCCAGAATATCGGCCATTTTCCAGAATATCGGGCATGCTTGATCTATCAGTGATCTATCAGTGATCTATGTGATCTATCAGTGATCTATCAGTGAGTGTTTAGCGATGCTATACGTATACATATCATTGCTTGATCTAAAATAATGTTATTTATCAGTGTGTGTTTTATTTATTAGACCAATTATATTACCAATTAAATGTTTGATTCAAATCGCCGCCCATCTACTCTTTTGTTTGGCAACGCCCTTTCAATTTTACTTAGCAACAAAGAAAAAGAATATTTAAAACATGACTTATTGCACTAATACTACATAACTTTATAAGAGTGCCTGTGCGCTGAGCCAGTTGTTTTACAGACAGATATGTAGTCCAGTGGTAACACGCTGGACTGGTAATCCAGGGATCGGAGGTTCGATCCCCCGTCTGACCCTAATAAAATTAACAGTCTTTCAGATGGGACGTTAAACCGAGGTCTCGTGTCGGTGCCGTGTACACCGTGCACGTAAAAGAACCAGAGGAGACTCTGGAATGGGGCTCTCTCTCTCTCTCTCTCTCTCTCTCTCTGTATCATTGCACTATCCTCCAAAAATCTAAAATGACTAATCTCTTCTGGAGGCGTCGCTCATATGGGCGACCGGTAGTGACGTCTCATCTGGTTCTTTTACGTGCACGGTGTACAGCACCGACACGAGAACCTACACCGATGAGGGCAAGTGATCTGAAATCAGCGATTACACAACTCGGCCACGGGTGCACTTTATATTGCTCAGTTCCGCGAACCCAAAATCAACATTTACAGTAGGATTAGATGCTCACAATACTGTTAACAATAGTGTCCCTGTGTGTTGCATATATTAGGCACTTGTGGTACATTTATTCTATTAGAAACTACAAATTCTTTTCAAAGGAAGACAATCCTTACAACATTAGCAAGTATGTTGCGTTTATTTATCGCCGCTATTGGTTGCCCACAGGAGCGACGCCACTGATGTCATGGTTTAGGTGGTAGAACAACGACAGTGTTCCTCAATTCCATCAGTGTCCTCTGGATCATTTACGTGCACAGTTTGAAGGTTTTTGGGGGGTTATTCATCGTCGCTACCGGTTGCCCATTTGAGCGACACCTCCTGAAGAGATTAGTCATTTTCGACGATGGAGGATAGAGCAATGATACAGACAGAGTCCAATTCTAGAGGCCCCTCTGGTTCTCTTACGCCCATGGTGTAAAGCACTGACAGGTTACCTCGGCTTAAAGTCCCATCGGAAAGACAATGAATATTATAATGGTCAGACGGGGGATCGAACATGCGATTCCTGGATTCGCAGTCCAACGTGCTAACCACTGGACTATTGACCCATTTATATTGTAAGGATTTAGTCGTAACGACTGCTTAAGTATGTCATATGACGAATTCGAAACAACAGTCGGATTCGAACCTACAGCGGGTGTTTGTGGTTTGCGGGTGAAAGTGGTTTGCGTTCAATGACCCTGAACACTCGACCTCGATTAAAAATATCATCGAATGTCAGTCAATTTAGTATGATGATCAAATCGTCAAACCTCCTTTGATTACGAGTCCCGCGAGTTACCCACAGACCACGACTTACACGGTCGATCTCGTGATAGAGACCGAATGTAATTACGAGTCCCGCGCGTTACCCACATACCACTACTTACACGGTCGATCTCGTGATAGAGACCGAATGTAATTACGGGTCCCGCGCGTTACCCACAGACCACTACTTACACGGTGGATCTCGTGATAGAGACCGAATGTAATTACGGGTCCCGCGCGTTACCCACAGACCACGACTTACACGGTCGATCTCGTGATAGAGACCGATTGTAATTACGAGTCCCGCGCGTTACTCACAGACCACTACTTACACGGTCGATCTCGTGATAGAGACCGAATGTAATTACGAGTCCCGCGCGTTACTCACAGACCACTACTTACACGGTCGATCTCGTGATAGAGACCGAATGTAATTACGAGTCCCGCGCGTTACTCACAGACCACTACTTACACGGTCGATCTCGTGATATAGAACGAATGTAATTACGAGTCCCGCGCGTTACCACTACTTACACGGTCGATCTCGTGATAGAGACCGAATGTAATTACGAGTCCCGCGCGTTACCCACAGACCACTACTTACACGGTCGATCTCATGATAGAGACCGATTGTAATTAGTCACTTCATTTATGAATCGAGCCGAGAAGCAATTCGCAAGTACAGAGCATTGTGTATATTTGCCTGGGATACAGCAATTCGCAAGTACAGAGAATTATGTATATTTGCCTGGGATACAGCAATTCGCAAGTACAGAGCATTGTGTATATTTGCCTGGGATACAGCAATTCGCAAGTACAGAGCATTGTGTATATTTGCCTGGGATACAGCAATGCGCAAGTACAGAGAATTGTGTATATTTGCCTGGGATACAGCAATTCGCAAGTACAGAGACTAATGTATATTTGACTGGGATACAGCAATTCGCAAGTACAGAGCATAGTGTATATTTGACTGGGATACAGCAATTCGACAGTACAGAGCATCGTGTATATTTGACTGGGATACAGCAATGCGACAGTACAGAGCATAGTGTATATTTGACTGGGATACAGCAATGCGACAGTACAGAGCATAGTGTATATTTGACTGGGATACAGCAATGCGACAGTACAGAGCATCGTGTATATTTGACTGGGATACAGCAATGCGACAGTACAGAGCATAGTGTATATTTGCCTGGGATAATTAAACTAAGCATTATTTTATACTTGATTCATACAGTATCCATATCAAGGACGTGTCTTAGGGTGCGAATAGAGGGGGATCCAAATAGGACCCGCTTAGATAAAATTGGTAAGCAAATGACGATTAATTAGTCTATTATAGGTTGGGGGAAGTAAAAACTGCTAGCGAAGCATTCATCAAGGAGTAATAAATGACACCTCGATATGAACGGTTTCATTGCATCAAGAGATAAAATATTCCAAACAATTATGGATTCTTTCTAATGGCCACGGGGGACTGAAAGGTCACTTGAGCCTGCAACTTTCTAATGACATGGGACTGAAAGGTCACTTGAGCCTGCAACTTTCTAATGGCCACAGGGGACTGAAAGGTCACTTGAGCCTGCAACTTTCTAATGGCCACATGGGACTGAAAGGTCACTTGAGCCTGCAACTTTCTAATGGCCACAGGGGACTGAAAGGTCAATTGAGCCTGCAACTTTATAATGGCCACATGGGACTGAAAGGTCACTTGAGCCTGCAACTTTCTAATGGCAACATGGGACTGAAAGGTCACTTAAGCCTGCAACTTTCTAATGGCCACAGGGGACTGAAAGGTCACTTGAGCCTGCAACATTCTAATGGCCACAGGGGACTGAAAGGTCACTTGAGCCTGCAACTTTCTAATGGCCACATGGGGCTGAAAGGTCACTTAAGCCTGCAACTTTCTAATGGCCACAGGGGACTGAAAGGCCATTTGAGCCTGCAAATACCAACATTTCACGGACATTTACAAATTTAACCCCCAATCACGATGTTGTACTGTAAAATAAACCTGTTTGACACTCGATTCGTACAGTATCTATATCGATGAGGTTTTTGAAAGATAAGTGATCCAGATATGGCCTGTGGGTGTACGAATAGTGGGGCTTCCAAGCATACAATGTTTGCTAAACTTGACCAAATATGTTGATCATATGTGGGTGGAGGAGAAACTCCTGCACAAGACGTCACACATTTGCCAGGATGTTCAGTATTCACTTCCTATGATGTCACATCATTTGTGGACAGACTGAGTTCATCATCAGCATGGGAAATAAACTCCAAATCGTTGGAATTCAGAGATAAGCTTTGCTACATCTTTTTTTTTTATTGAATATATTTATTTTGTTATTTAAACACATTTCACAAACATTATACATTTAACAGTTTGATAATAACAGAAATTATTTGCAAATTTGTACATATTTATCAAATGTGGTTAAGTTACAAAATAATTTAAATCTATCTTCTATAATCTATCATTCTCGCTTTCTCTCTCACATACACAGCCTCGTATTCACACTTACACCCCCCCATTCACTCACACAACCAACCCCACGCACGCATTCAAACCCAGCAAGTACAGAAATATAGGACGTAGCTGTATTTGTTTTTAAGGAATAAATATGCATGTAGGACAGGAGGCATCTTTTTTCACTCACTGTTTGTGTTATCATTGTTGGTATTTGTCAGTTATGTTAGGGGTATATTTTTCCATTTTTTATTATGTTTTTCTATTTTATCTCCTGTAAAGGCGATATGTTGTTCTATGTTTATTCTACTCTTTAAGTACTTTTTAAAGACTGGAAAAGCGTTGCTACATCTTGCTAATCGCGCTTTCGACCAGATGGGCCTGCATCTCGGTGATCCCAACCATCCTTTAAGCCCCCCCCCCAGTTGAATGGCAAGCATTTAATGGGTATCATCCGATAGTTGAGCTCTTTTCATTGTTAATTAATTGGTAACATTGTTTTACAAATAAGTACCCATTAATAATATTGTATAGGAGATATGTCGAGATCTAGTAATTTAATAATCATAAGAAGTGATAATGGAATAATATTGCTAGCATGTTGTGCAAAGGAAACAACTTGAACAACTTGTGGAAGTCGTGATAGCGCAGTGGGTGTGCGTTCGCGTCAGGTGCGAAAGGTCCGGAGTTCGAGCCACGCTGGAGCCGTTACGGTTGTGCCCATAGGCAATGTATTTAAATTCCACGTTGCATCTTCTCTCTCCCTCGTGGCGATGGATTCCATCAGGAATGATGTCTCGATAGTGATTACTAGAAGTCTAGAGCTATAATAAATGTGTATAAACTAAGGCAACAACGATACAAATATAGGCAAACACTTAATAGGACCTATCTACTTACATGGAGTAGTCAGAGGAAGTATCTGATGTCTCTCGTGAACTTGGTACTGATACTTCTCTGCAACGCTAATGTATTACAACCATGTATTCAGTGGTTTGGCAGAGCTAGTTCGGAAAATGTTTTCTTTAAATCTTTAATGGGCAATAGGGCGAGCCATCACAATTCCACCGAACGGCGACAATATGTATCGATAAGATTGGTGAGCCTCTGTGGTCGAAAGAGCTTCCGTGGTTGAGTGGTCTCTGTTAGAACACGCCATTCACCGCTATCATCAAGGTCGTGAGTTAGGGGACAAGTGATAAAATGATATGTGAGAAAGAGTCCAGTCGATTGCGGAAGTTGGAGAATGGAGTACTCTTTTATACCAAAGAAATGTGTGTGATCTTCTACAACACAACATACTGTCTTGCCCCAGAGTGGGAGAAAGGGAGAAAGTGATTCTAATTCAAACAGCGGTTTACAAGATCTCGTCTGAACAAACTATGCTACTCACCGACAGACGAACAGACGGACAGACGGACAGACGAATATGTCATGCAGGGACTCTCATGAGAAACACAATTCATGGGAAGCTGTATTATGTTCCATGTCCTCCTATCAAACGATCTAGATAGTATTCGTTCGTCAATGGGTCAATAACCGGATTGCTCTTCTCAAGTTAACACTTTCCTTCATAGAGATTTAGGTTAATATACTATTATATCTCAAGACAAATGACAGCCATTTAACTATCATGTAGTGGATAAGTAGTCGCCATATCTATCCCACCTCCATAGATATTACTGGAACTACATGAGATTCTGGCCTTTATTATGAACATTGGTTTGGCTACTACAATGTCATTGCATGTCGTATTGGTAATGGCGTCAAGAGGCGCTTCTATGAGGGAAAGGGTTTATGAACATTGGTTTGGCTACTACATTGTCATTGCATGTCGTATTGGTAATGGTGTCAAGAGGCGCTTCTATGAGGGAAAGGGTTAATGAACATCGGTTTGGCTACTACATTGTCAATGTATGTTGTATTGGTAATGGCGTGAAGATGTGCTTATATGAGGGAAAGGGTTAACTAATGGTTACTGTGGATGTATGGCGACATGGGGTATGTTGTTCACCTTTTCACTGTAGGGATATGTTTTTCATCCACACCAGTCTAAATTAAGGATATGTTTTTCCTCATCTCAGCCTAAAGTAGGCTATACATTTATGTAAATCCTCCAAGTATAGAGTGAATTATGTGTGTAGCTGACGTCTGGATGGAGATCCACACTTATTGTTATATTAGTATTATACCATTCTTATTGAGCGCCCTTATCATATAAAGATTACACGTTCAAAAGTTGTATGTTATGTGTCGTAAATACAACGCCATCCAGAACATACCAGAATAATGAAAGTGGAAATATGTGACTAGGCTACATATTAAAATATGTCCGAATATAGCTCACGTGATGTTTTCCCAAGGTCATGTAAAGTATGGTCCCGATTTAGTGCCATATCTGTTTAAATTAGGGTCCTGAATTAGGGCCTAATGCAAGATCTGTCTGAAGTAGGTTCTGATTTTGCCACATTTTCTAAAGTTAATCAGGCGTCCTTAGGCAACGCCACCCCCCCCCCCACCCATTTTGTCATGGAGAGCCCCCTCCATCGGATAGCTGCCATGTTTCTCCATACGTTGATGGGCGATCATTAAATTCTAAGACTTTCACTATACAATAGTGTTTGAGATAGCAGTTGATTTGCTAAATAGCTTGAATACATTCAATACATAGTTCCGACGGCCTGTAAAACGTGTCAAAAACACTGATTGAGACCTTATCTTGGCTGCCATTTTGATTGGCAAGTTTTACAAACGGCATTTTCAGGATTTTACTAGTAATCCTTTAATTGCAATAACTTAATTAATTTTGGTTTCTTAATATAAAATTTGATATGATTTTAAAGGTATTGAAATGCACTTTTTCAATATTAATTTATATTTTGACAATGATGTATGGATTATAAATTATAAGAACTTGACTTGCACCTATTTTTGACAGTCTATTTTCACAGTCTATTAATACACAGGTAAATTATTATTTATTCGTTATTGATACGACATTTGTGAATTTATGCAAAAATGTGTCCATGGAGAGCTTTCCAACAACGTATGAACCATGGTGATGGGATGAACAATAAATAGTGTATGAAGAAAAGTACGCTACTATACAATATATATAATATTTGACCATCTTTGCCAATCAAAATGACAGTCACAGTAAGAATGATGACGTCACATGGGAACTATGTATTGGTATTAAACAAATCTCTAATAAATTAAATGGTCTATCATAGTGAATACATTGACCTAGTTGAACCAAATAGTGCTTTAACCTGCATTAGAATTATATAAGACCTGGCTACCATATTACGATCGGGTGCCAACAGAAAATTAAGTTATCTATCCATCTTGGAAGCACAAAAAACAAATTGGCTAAGACACCAATACAGGTAAGAACTAGTCACACCTCCGGAAAATATACGATTGTCGTAAAACCCAAAACAAAAACATCGACAATTGGAGATTCCCAACAATCTTAGCGAGTGAAATTTTCACACAAAATCAATAAATGATAAATAAATCGTACCTGAGATCTGTATTTATGCAACGCCCTCGTATCTGATTCGGTCCATTTCGGGAATTCTCGCTCTCTCATATACTCTGGGTATATATAGTGCGAAATTTCTACATTAGCCCGATCCATTGTCAACAGCTCGACACAAAAACCGAATACGTCTTTCAAAACTTTCAAGTGTCACTTCAGACTTACAAAATCACAGTCAAAACAACACGGAAGAGATAAATAGGCGGAAATAAGCGGTGTTTCCCTTCGAGACCACCGAATAATAGTGGAGTTTGATTAGCTACAAAGAAACATATACAAAGAATGACAGTTATGTGTAGGAATAGTTCAACTATTTGTCGTCGCAGGCTTACAGTCGTTTCTTATACTTCACAAAAGGTTGAGACAGAATTAGTAGAGACTTAAACATGGGTGCATGTCAGCATGTATTAGTAGTAAGATGGATATCTATAGACGATCAAGCAGTACTCCATTCTACTATATAGTCCCAATAAAAGAAGAGGCCAATCGTAATTATTCTCGATCTGCAGGTTTCAGATCTCCGAGAGATTTAATCTACCTACAGGAGTTTGAAGTTCCGTTAAAAATGCACTTTTTTCTATTTCAAAATATATTGTCGAACACAATATACAGTCTACATCTGCTATATCAATGTCGGTTATGTCGAATTCTCCTGGTATCTCGAAGTCTGATCGAAGTCCTGTTTCACACACTATCATTTTATATATAACTAGCTCTGTTTATTTCGAATTTCGTTTAATCAATCTTCGGTTATGTCGAAGTATTTTGTTCGGTCCGAGACTACATCAATATATTATCACAACATAACAAAATAACATCCAGCGCAGTATTGAAGACACGTACGGGCACCCAGGTAGATCCACCGACCTTCCACAAACCAGCTGGATAGCTTCCTCATATGAAAGAATTCGACACCCCAAGTGAGATTGGAATCGACAGCAGTGAGAAACAAGTGATTTGAACTCAACAACAGTAACCACTCGGCCACGCTATGTCAGTAGAGCATCGTCAACATATGAAAATGTAAAGAATTACTCTGCTTGCAAATTTATTTTAGCTTTGAAATGGATTATTACTGAGAACTATTCAGATTATCTAGTTATAAATCATTTCACGTTATTAACGAACACAACGACCCATTGAAATAATACTTACTACCGCAAAGTTGGAGTCTACGGGACAGAGATGGGCGGAACCATTTAGATATCTATTATCGCGGTTGACTAAAGAACGCTGGTATCCACATGATACATATGATGAAAACATGATGAACATTGTTGACAACTCTGTGAAGTTATATGTTGTTGTACTCGGCATATGTAAAAGTTCTTCCATCCTTTAAAACGACCATCACAGAAGTAACAAAAGAACCTGGCCGACAGAGACACGGAGATGCACTCAGAGAGATGGAGAATATATGTAATCAATTAGCAAATACCAGATACGTTCAAGAGATGACCTGACGATGCAGAGTTTAGGTATTGTAACATGAACAGAGGAAATTTATATAGAATGGTACAAGTAGAAGAAGTGACAGAACTATTAATTATACCAGAGACATATAGGAAAGATATTATGAGCGGACTACATTATCACATTGGAGACCCTAGAAAAGAACGAATGGCGAGATTGATTAGAGGACGGTATTACTGGCCAGGTATATCTAACGATGCTGATCAGTGGGTGGTAATGTGTGATCGGCGTAAAAAATGAAACAAACATACAGAGAACCGTTAGTAAACAAAACCACAACTTTCCAGTTAGAGTTGATGTCCTGACATAAGGTTGATGTCCTGAAATACGGTTGATGTCCTGACATACGGTTGATGTCCTGAAATACGGTTGATGTCCTGACATAAGGTGGATGTCCTGACATACGGTTCATGTCCTGACATATGGTTGATGTCCTGACATACGGTTGATGTCCTGACATACGGTTGATGTCCTGACATATGGTTGATGTCCTGACATATGGTTGATGTCCTGACATAAGGTTGATGTCCTGACATACGGTTGATGTCCTGACATACGGTTGATGTCCTGACATACGGTTGATGTCCTGAAATACGGTTGATGTCCTGACATAAGGTGGATGTTCTGACATACGGTTGATGTCCTGACATAAGGTTGATGTCCTGACATACGGTTGATGTCCTGAAATACGGTTGATGTCCTGACATAAGGTTGATGTCCTGACATAAGGTGGATGTCCTGACATACGGTTGATGTCCTGACATACGGTTGATGTCCTGACATACGGTTGATGTCCTGAAATACGGTTGATGTCCTGACATAAGGTGGATGTTCTGACATACGGTTGATGTCCTGACATAAGGTTGATGTCCTGACATACGGTTGATGTCCTGAAATACGGTTGATGTCCTGACATAAGGTTGATGTCCTGACATAAGGTGGATGTCCTGACATACGGTTGATGTCCTGACATACGGTTGATGTCCTGACATATGGTTGATGTCCTGACATACGGTTGATGTCCTGACATATGGTTGATGTCCTGACATAAGGTGGATGTCCTGACATACGGTTGATGTCCTGAAATACGGTTGATGTCCTGAAATACAGTTGATGTCCTGACATACGGTTGATGTCCTGACATACAGTTGATGTCCTGACATACGGTTGATGTCCTGACATACAGTTGATGTCCTGACATATGGTTGATGTCCTGACATAAGGTTGATGTCCTGACATACGGTTCATGTCCTGACATATGGTTGATGTCCTGACATACGGTTGATGTCCTGACATATGGTTGATGTCCTGACATACGGTTGATGTCCTGACATACGGTTCATGTCCTGACATATGGTTGATGTCCTGACATACGGTTCATGTCCTGACATATGGTTGATGTCCTGACATATGGTTGATGTCCTGACATATGGTTGATGTCCTGACATACGGTTGATGTCCTGACATATGGTTGATGTCCTGACATACGGTTGATGTCCTGACATATGGTTGATGTCCTGACATACGGTTGATGTCCTGACATACAGTTGATGTCCTGACATACGGTTGATGTCCTGACATAAGGTTGATGTCCTGACATACGGTTCATGTCCTGACATATGGTTGATGTCCTGACATACGGTTCATGTCCTGACATATGGTTGATGTCCTGACATACGGTTGATGTCCTGACATACGGTTCATGTCCTGACATATGGTTGATGTCCTGACATACGGTTGATGTCCTGACATACGGTTCATGTCCTGACATAAGGTTGATGTCCTGACATACGGTTCATGTCCTGACATATGGTTGATGTCCTGACATACAGTTGATGTCCTGACATACGGTTCATGTCCTGACATATGGTTGATGTCCTGACATATGGTTGATGTCCTGACATACGGTTCATGTCCTGACATATGGTTGATGTCCTGACATATGGTTGATGTCCTGACATACGGTTCATGTCCTGACATATGGTTGATGTCCTGACATATGGTTGATGTCCTGACATATGGTTGATGTCCTGACATACGGTTGATGTCCTGACATATGGTTGATGTCCTGACATACGGTTGATGTCCTGACATATGGTTGATGTCCTGACATACGGTTGATGTCCTGACATACAGTTGATGTCCTGACATACGGTTGATGTCCTGACATAAGGTTGATGTCCTGACATACGGTTCATGTCCTGACATATGGTTGATGTCCTGACATACGGTTCATGTCCTGACATATGGTTGATGTCCTGACATACGGTTGATGTCCTGACATACGGTTCATGTCCTGACATACGGTTCATGTCCTGACATATGGTTGATGTCCTGACATACGGTTGATGTCCTGACATACGGTTCATGTCCTGACATAAGGTTGATGTCCTGACATACGGTTCATGTCCTGACATATGGTTGATGTCCTGACATACAGTTGATGTCCTGACATACGGTTCATGTCCTGACATATGGTTGATGTCCTGACATATGGTTGATGTCCTGACATATGGTTGATGTCCTGACATACGGTTCATGTCCTGACATATGGTTGATGTCCTGACATACGGTTCATGTCCTGACATATGGTTGATGTCCTGACATATGGTTGATGTCCTGACATACGGTTCATGTCCTGACATATGGTTGATGTCCTGACATATGGTTGATGTCCTGAAATACGGTTGATGTCCTGACATACGGTTCATGTCCTGACATATGGTTGATGTCCTGACATATGGTTGATGTCCTGACATACGGTTAATGTCCTGACATACGGTTCATGTCCTGACATAAGGTTGATGTCCTGACATACGGTTGATGTCCTGACATACGGTTGATGTCCTGACATACGGTTGATGTCCTGACATACGGTTGATGTCCTGACATAAGCATATAAAGAACATTTGTAAACGTATTGGTAATAACTGATCTCTACACTAAGATGCTTTCTATAATATGTTTGTGAATTATGGTATCTCAACTAGATTACAGTCTGACCAAGGTACCAATTTGAAAAGTCGTACCACTATAGAACTGTATGTAACTAATATGAAGAAAAGCCATACTACACCATACCATCCAATTCGGGACCAGAAAGAAAGAATACAACACTATATGTTAAGGACATTTGAACTCACATAATACGGATTGTTTGGATCTGAAAGTTCGTATTGATGTAACATCTGAGAAACAATATGCAGACAAACAGGTAGACAACAACAACACTACATGTATTGCATAAAACACATTATCTGTTTATAGCAAATACACATAATTCCAAAGTAGACAGTTATGGATTTACAGAGAAGTTTTTAAAAAATACAAATTATTTTAATTGTGTAAACAAGGTATCTTCTTATCAAATTTGCACAAAGTTTTAAAAAATAATGCCTATGATTCGACTGTTAAAAGGTTGGTCATTTTTTGTAATGTAGGTCAGGTATAGTAAATAGTTGTGTCTCAGATCAGTATATTTAGAGCATATTAAGAGGAAATGAAATTCACTTTCTATTATATTCATACTGCATCGAGTATAGTCGTTGGTGCCTTGGTAAATTTAAGTAGCGTCCTCTTTCTATAAAAAGATCATGCGAAGATGTCCTAAATTTAGTTAGTGCTGTTCTGTGTATAGACAAGAATATGTTAGACAAGATACCGAAGTCACAGAGGATAGTAGAAAAGCATGAACTAAAAAACGAAGATAACCCAGAAAAAATATTGGATCTGAAAGCTAAGGCAGCGAGTCTTCTTGTAGGTGACAAAGTAATGGTAAAGACTTTGGCACATAGAGTAAAGAATACGATTGCAGAGAGATTTGAAGAAGAGCTAGGGTCTGTATTTGTTTGTATTTGGATTTAAAGTCAACAGCTAATGTTATATAGCCTTCAAGTGACCGAGGAAGACCCCATGTGCCCATCTCAGTATTGTTTAGTAATAGTACATTCATGCAGAGATTTGTACCAATCTTTCGAGTGAAATAAAACAGAGATCAACAGGTGTAGTGAAAACACTTCACAGAAATCATTTACACCCAGTAAATCACTTGGCAGATAGGGAGCATACTGTGAACAATGTTGAGGAAGGAGAGTACAGTAGATATACGAAAGAAAATTTAAGTAGTAACGGTGATGTCATCAATGATACAGATCACGAGGAGATTGAATACAAGTGCTAGAGATCGCACGAACGTCTTAAAACATCAGACAGATCATCTGCGAAACAGAGATGTTGAAATTTAACATGTAGACATAGAAGATGTTGACAGAGATGAAGATATTGATATAAGAGTAGATGTTGACATAGACGATGCTGATAACAGATGGTTGCTAGTAGTAGAATAGGAAGACGTACAATTGAACAGTACAATGACGGGACGTTACTTCGTACGGTGGGATGTGTAACATCGTTATATACATACTTTTTTCTGATGTTTTATTACTTTCTGGTAATTAAAGCCACGTCCCTTCGATTATACAATTTTGCAGCGAAATTTATTGTTTCAGATTAGATGAAGTGACATACGAAAGTGGTCAATTGTGATTTTGCCTTGTTGGATGGAAAGTATTTAGAAGGTGCAGTTGGAGTTCTTTGGTATGATTTGTGCTTTAATAACTGGTTGCATGTATAGCCGTCCGTTTATCACAGTTTTGTCACAGTAATCGACTTTATCTTTGATAATAACTTAATTATATAAATTTGGCTGTCCAATTAGAGCAGTGGTTCCTCGAACCGGGAAGTATGCGAGATGGTACGGTGGTCACCAGATCGGACAGGTGGGTTTTCTCTGGTTATCTCCCACACGAATGACCACATTTACGCTCTTTCATCTGCGCCAACGAGTGATAAATACAAGTTATTAAAACTTGTTTCGCAGTCGTTGTAAAATAAATAACGTTTATACGTAACATAATTAATTATAAATATATTCTATGTTTTGTGCACTGTTCCATTACAATTTGACGTCGCAGAGCGAGTTTGTGTGGTACATGACGAGCTTGGACTGGTAACATCTTAGTTAGTATTGGTGCGTAATATAGTATTTACATGCACGATATCGATTGTATATTAATGGTTCGCAACCATGATCTTAATGATCACTTCAACCAAACAACTGTTTTATTGTATGTTTGTTTGTGTGGTTTAAAGATATAAGAGTGTCCAAGTATGGAAATGTGACCTGCTATGGCCAATGTTTGTGGCAATTGTTTGCAAAGTATACATGCATGCAGCTTAAAGTTGTGTTTTATTTGAAGAACAATATAAAGACTCGGGATAGGCGTTATATTTGGACAGCTTTGTACAAAATTGTTTCAGATAGGGCCATTTTACTGATCCATGCGAAATCCGACATCCCACAGAGTAGAATCCCTGTACTTAAATATATATACTAGTACCCCCAAACGTGCCGAATCCCTGTGCTCTCGGCCACAGGGATTTGTATATATTAACTATATCTACATGATAGAATTATTGATTGTTAAACACGCTTCATAATGTATGAGCTTTTCAATCATGAAGGCATTTATTTATTTACTTTCACGGTTAAACCTTTGAATATTCAAAGAATTGAACATTTGAATGCGAGAACATTGGAACGTTAAAACATGAATACATTGAAATATTAGAACATTAATTTGTTTATGGTATATATAGTGTTCTCCGACTGTCGTGTAAATATTTTAATGTCCGTTAAATAAATATTGAAAGAAACCAACCACCTGGTTAATGTATTAAGACAAGTTCACTGCCCTAAGTGATTGACTGTATGAGTGCTGGTCCACTGAAATATAAGATACCAAGGTCACTGGTAGGGTGTGTGTGTTTTACGTTTATTTATCGTCGCTACCGGTTGCCCATATGAGCGACGCCTCCTGAAGATATTAGTCATTTTAGAGGATAGTGCAATGATACAGACAGAGACCCATTCCAGAGTCTCCTCTGGTTCTTTTACATGCACGGTGTAAAGCACCGACACAAGACCACAGTTTAACGTCCCATCTGAAAGACGTAATTTTATTAGGGTCAGACGCGGGATCGAATCTACGATCCCTGGATTACCAGTCCAGCGTGTTACCACTGGACTACAGATCCGTCTGGTAGGGTGAAGACTTATTGTGGGTGTTAAGAAATAGCCCACGAGTCAAGATGTTTTTGACGTACAGTCTACATCCGTTATCTCAAAGACGGTTATGTCAAATTCACCAGTTATGTCGGGTCAAAGTCCTGTTTCAAATACTATCATTTTACATATAACTCTGTTTATGTCAAATTTCGTTAAGTCAAATATTCCGTTCGATCAACTTCAAATTTTTTTTAATCACATATTACCATGTCACGGTTACACAATGACAACTTGGAAAATGATTATTAAGTGTATACATGTAAGGCTTACGATGAAACATTATCTTGGGAAATGTTGTCAAACATCGGTCATGTCAAAGTAATTTGTTCGGTCCGACGGGATTCGACAAAACAGATGTAGTCGGTTTAAATAATTTCTGAAATCATATTATTTTTGGCCAAATTTCAAGTTCAAGGTCACTAGTACGATGGGGGGGGGGGTGACACACTTGAGAATTAGTCCTCAGATGTGCATGCAATACCATCATGAGAAGCATGTGAGATGGTACGGTGGTCGCCAGATCGGACAGGTGGGTTTTCTCCGGGTACTCCGGTTTCCTTCCACACGAATGACAACACATACGCTTTCATCTGCGCCAACGAGAGTGATTAATATAAGTTGTTAAAACTTGCTTCACAAACGTTGTAAAATAAATAAAGTTTTAAACTATGCAAAGTTTCAAAGCAATACGTTTGAGCGTTGTTAGAGAAATAATAATGTTTCAGATTTTTTAAAGTCATTATCATTAATTAGTATTTTGATTGGTTTCCTTCAAGTTGACCTAGCTTACCCCGGTTGAACAAACTCGGTAGACATTGTTGTAAGGATGTTACAGACCAAACTGTGAATCATTCAGACCAGGGTCAAGCATGCTAAATATACAAGTAGAGCTCTCATATGTACACATATTTGTTATTTACCCAATAGCGAAAATCAAATTCCAAAACACGCATGATTTCAGATACGTGGTAAAAGCATTACTTTCTTCCTGTCAAGATGGCAGACATCAAGAAGTCTCTGACAGAAAATCTGCATACATGTCACTGACATGCACCATTCATGCAGGTTTAACGCATAATTACGAACACAATAAGCCAAACTATTGAAAATGTAAAACTTTTATTTCAATTTCTGTGTCTTCTCATATGGCATGTTTTATAGCCAAAATCTGCAGTTTTGATATAGACTCCGACAAATGTAAAAATGAAAAATTGTCCGAGGTCATGGTAACCCAAACACAGTTATTGGCTATCTATTGTATTATAACATGTAGTTTGTTGACATGATGGTGCGTCCTTATCCCCGTCCTTGCTTCGTTAGAATGAGTTCTCGTAAACTGTCCTCACTCTCCTTCATATTGCGTTCCAAATAAGTCTTGTTACCCTGTAAATAAAATCAAGATTTACTTAGAGCCAGCAACATATACTTAATAAGGAAAGAAACTTCCAATTTGTACAAACGGATCTGTAGTCCAGTGGTAACATGCTGGACTGGTAATCCAGGGATCGCAGGTTCGATCCCCCGTCTGACCCTAATAAAATTAAGTCTTTCAGATGAGACTTTAAACCGAGGTCTTGTGTCGGTGCTTTACACCGTGCACGTAAAAGAACAAGAGGAGACTCTGGAATGGGTCTCTGTCTGTATCATTGCACTATCCCCCAAAAATCTAAAATGACTAATCTCTTCAGGAGGCGTCGCTCATATGGGCAACCGGTAGCAACGATAAATAAACGTAAAACAAACACATCAATTTGTACATACAGTCAAACCTGTGTTAGTGGTCACCTCTATTAAGCAGCTAACATGCATTAAACAGCCAGTTTCCAGATTCCCAATATGTTGATTTATTATACATTTGATCTCTATTAAGCAACCACCTGTGCTAAGCAGCCACTTTATGTGATTCCCTTGGTGGCTGCTTAACACAGGTTTGACTGTACAGGATTTGTTGTGCTAAAGAATCGATGTGTAATGAAATCAGATATGTAGTATTAGCAGTGAGCTGTATTATCAGGATTAATGCATTTTAGCGATTATTTTTGCAGTTTCTGATCGACAACGTGAAACTTGATTTCACGTGCATGCATGTCCACGTGTGGTATGCGGTCTATTTATTTTACTTGTCTTACTGACATTGTTGTTAACCCATTCCCCCTTAGTAGCGCCTCTCGATGCCAATGCCTATTGACATAGATCGACACATTAGTAGTCAAACAAGCTATAATAAAGATCCTTTCCCCCTTAGTAGCGCCTCTCGACGCCAATACCTATTGACATAGATCGACACATTAGTAGTCAAACAAGCTATAATAAAGATCCTTTCCCCCTTAGTAGCGCCTCTCGATGCCTATTGCACTTAGATCGACACATTAGTAGTCAAACAAGCTATAATAAAGATCGGAACAACAAGTGTATACAACACTTAATAATTCCTAGTGTCCTATAAAGGTGGAGTAGGCAAGTTCACAGTTTATCCATTGTGTACGATTGGTAAATTACAGCCAAATGTATGAAATAAAACTACATCTCTAGGGGGGAAAGGGTTAAGTGAACGTAAATGCTTCAAGATTTGTAAAACACAACATGTATTGTTTATACACATTTATTTTAGCTCGATTGCGAAACAAGTTCTTTCAACTTATATAAATCACTCTCGAGACCTCATTCCTGATGGAATCCATCGCCACGAGGGAGAGAGAAGAGGCAACGTGGAATTTAAATGCCTTGCCTAAGGGCACAATCGTAACGGCTCCAGCGGGGCTCGAACTCCAGACCTTTCGCACCTGAAGCGAACGCGCATCCACTGCACCATCACGACTTCCACGACATGTATTACATTGTAGTATGCCAAGAACACCTAATAAGATACGCAAACAGGCAGGCAATTGGCATGCTTGAAGCTGGCATGTGAACAGATGTTGAAATACATGTTGGGAGATCTAGTCAAGCGATACGAAATCTTTGTGCAGGATTTCGAATGACAGGGCGCACAAATGACTTGTCACGTCACGGATGCCTGAGTGTTGTAACGCGTTATCACGACCGCTATAACATGAACATGCATTTCTGCAATTGATTCCAAACTGCAGATGCTACTAACACAGCTGGACTTCATAATAACCGAATTTAGGAATGGAACAATATTCCACAGGCAGAAATCTACACTTTAGTCATACCCGTTATTAAGTATTATTTTTGTTTTTAACCCCTACTACACTTGGTCAAAATTACTCTCAGTTTCTCTTAACCTATCAATGTTTCCGCTGTCGGTCGCCAATGGCGCCAAAAACAAATATTAGCGCTAAATTTTGTGAATTGGCGAAAATATTTGTCGCAACTTTTTGTTAAATTTTTTTTTTTGGCACATGTTTTGTCAAATACATTACTTCAAATATTTATTTGTGAACTATATGGCTCTTAGTTGGCTCCAAGTTTTTTAAATTGGCTCCAGTGTTTTTCAATTGGCGACAGAAATGGCGCAGACAAACATTCAGACAGAGGGAACCCTGCCTATGGCCATGTTTCCACAAAGTGATGCATCATTGAACACTCCTTAAAGGTATATATAACAATTTTCCCCCGGGTTTCTTTTCATCAAGTTATGTTCAAGCAATGTTAGTGGAAGTTTATTTTCTTGTTCAGTAACATTAGTTGCTAGGATGTATTGAACAGACTAAAATAATCCTGTCTGAGCTATTACATTATTACTTAGCAGTGAGGAGTTCTGAACCGACAATAACATTGACTGAGCTTTTGAACCAACTATAAGAGTTTCCGAACCAACAATAGGAGCTTCTGAACCAACTATAGGAGCTTCTGAACCAACTATAGGAGCTTCTGAACCAACTATAGCAGCTTCCGAACCAACTATAGCAGCTTCCGAACCAACAATAGGAGCTTCCGAACGAACAATAGGAGCTTCCAAACCAACAATAGGAGCTTCCTAACCAACTACAGGAGCTTCCTAACCAACTATAGGAGCTTCCGTACCAACTATAGGAGCTTCCGTACCAACAATAGGAGCTTCCTAACCAACTATAGGAGCTTCTGAACCAACAATAGGAGCTTCCGAACCAACTATAGGAGCTTCCGAACCAACAATAGGAGTTTCCGAACCAACTATAGGAGCTTCCGAACCAACAATAGGAGCTTCTGAACCAACTATAACAGCTTCCGAACCAACTATAGCAGCTTCCGAACCAACTATAGGAGCTTCCGAACCAACAATAGGAGCTTTTGAACTAATTATAAGAGTTTCCGAACCAACTATAGGAGCTTCTGAACCAACTATAGCAGCTTCCGAACCAACTATAGGACTTCTGAACCAACTATAACAGCTTCCGAACCAACTATAAGAGTTTCCGAACCAACTATAGGAGCTTCCGAACCAACAATAGGAGCTTCTGAACCAACTATAGCAGCTTCCGAACCAACTATAGCAGCTTCCGAACCAATTATAGGAGCTTCCGAACCAACAATAGGAGCTTTTGAACTAACTATAAGAGTTTCCGAACCAACTATAGCAGCTTCCGAACCAACTATAGGAGCTTCCGAACCAACTATAGGAGCTTCCGAACCAACAATAGGAGCTTCTGAACCAACTATAGGAGTTTCCGAACCAATTATAGGAGCTTCTGAACCAACTATAGGAGCTTACAAACAAACTACAGGAGCCTATTGTAGGAGAATTTAAGCCAATTATGATGAAGCTTTTTAGCCTACAATATATGACCCTCCTAACAGACTATGGCTGTAGATTTATCCATCCGACAAATATGCCCCTGTTTTAGAATTTGCTAAAATGGTGGTAACATACAAACTCAAAGTTATACATCCGTTATGTCGAATTCCTTCGCCTTCGGACCGAACAAAATACTTTGACATAATCGAAGTTTGATTTAACGAAATTAGATATAAACAGTGTCTGCTATAAGTAAAATGATAGTATATGAAACGGGACTTTGACCTGACTTCGAGATAACCTGAGAATTCGACATAACCGACTTTGACATAGCGGATGTAGACCGTACATATAAAAAAAAATTTTTAACAACTATGTTTGTGGGTTTTTATGCCAAAGCACCATTTTGGGCTATATAGACGGTGGGCAGTATTACCTAACTGCCAGTAATTGGTGCACCAACATCCATTAGAAACTGCCAACTTTTTCATATAAATAGATATGGTGTGAGCGGGGCTCGAACCCATAACTATCAGTGATGATAGGTTACAGTGGTCTACAAGTCAGTGACCGTGACCACGGAGGCGGACCTAACTATTATTCAATGCCGCAAAGCTTCACCCTCGCACCCTCCATTGTTCACCCTCGCACCCTCCATTGTTCACCCTCGCACCGTCCATTGTTCACCCTCGCACCCTCCATTGTTCACCCTCACACCGTCCATTGTTCACCCTCACACCCTCCATTGTTCACCCTCGCACCCTCCATTGTTCACCCTCGCATCCTCCATGTTCACCCTCGCACCCTCCATTGTTCACCCTCGCACCTCCATTGTTCACCCTCGCACCCTCCATTGTTCACCCTCGCACCCTCCATTGTTCACCCTCGCACCCTCCATTGTTCACCCTCGCACCCTCCATTGTTCACCCTCGCACCCTCCATTGTTCACCCTCGCACCCTCCATTGTTCACCCTCGCACCCTCCATTGTTCACCCTCGCACCCTCCATTGTTCACCCTCGCACCCTCCATTGTTCACCCTCGCACCCTCCATTGTTCACCCTCGCACCCTCCATAAACAAGGCGATGCTGATGAACATAACGGAATTGGAAGTATTTGTCTGAATACTATTTGCCTACCTCTATCAGCTTGATTTTATTCTCAGCTGCTTTAATCTTCAATTCTAGGGTAGTTTTAACTTCTGGTATACCCGCTAACATAAACCTGAAACAAGAAGTATGTCCACATATTGTACGACTGATGCCTACAGTACTAAAATGGTTTCAACATATATACAGATATGTTCGAATGGTTCATAATACGCCAATCTCACGGCGGAAATTATTATAAGAGAAAAATTGTACAAAAGTGGGAAAATGATGAAATGCCCAAAATTAATTTTTTGGTCTGGCAGGGTGCATACACTTCACTGAGAAAGAAAATTTAGGACTTTAAGGACTTTTAAGTACTTATTTTGGGCAATTTAAGGACCATTTACAGACAGACTCTGCTTAGCGGACAACTAGCACAAAGCCTGTTTTACATGCTCTGTTGTTGCTCCAGAGAGTTCTCTACTGATGATGAGGCAATGTGCATGTAGGCCAACAGTGCTGTTCACTTAGTTTATAAACATTTCTAAACAAAATTTTCCCGAGTACAGGATTAGTATCCTACAACACAAATTTAATCGCTCTCGTGACCTAATTCCTGATGGATTTGTTTGTTTCTTTGTTGTTGGGTGTTTAACCCATTTCATTCTGGATTTAACGGCTTTTGCAAACAACATAGATCTAGATCAGCCGCAGCGCGACGCTGCGTGCTGATCAGGATCTATGTTGTTTGCTACATAGCCAAGTGTCTTAGCAAGATCATCTGAATAGCAAACAGCATAGAGCCTGATCAGACGGAACGTTCCGTGGCAGTTGATCTGGCTCTATGTTCTTTGTAAATACTGTTTGAACGGTTCCAGAATGAAATGGGTTAAAGTTGCACGAACAGCTTAGGTTATATGGCGACTGTCCAGCTATTGGTGGAGGAAGACGGGCATCCGGGTAGAACCACTGATCTTCCACAAGCCTGCAGTGGTGAGGGACAAGTGATTTGAAGTCAACATCGTCATTCCTGATGGAATTCATTAACATGATGGAGAGAGAAGATGCCCCGAGACTAAAAGGAATTAAATGTATTGCTCACTGATCAATGTTTTGGAGGGATACACACTCGGAACCACTCGGCTACGAGGTGAATATCGCATCCATTGAACCAAGGGAGACTTCACAAATCGTATCTCTCAGATGATCACACCTATCAAATATTGGTGAAATCCAGCTACTGGTTCCAGAGTGTCTAGTTGACCCGCAGATCAAGCCAAACAAACGCCTGCACTGGCTACACACACAGACGGACAATGCAATTTCTTTATTTATTTTATGCTAATTGATGAAATACAGTGTTCTATCAGTGAGATATAATCCATATCACTCACTGCATATCACTCACTGTATTTTGCCGGACTACTTTTTTTATTATCTCCCTTCCCAATACACTTAGTTTTCACCGTGTCATTTAATTTTCACCGTTTACCTGGCTTCAATGACACTATTTACCTGTATTATTGTTTTTGTTATGAAACAAATCAAAAGCGAAATACAACTGACAATGTCTCTACTTTTGTCACTGCAAATTGTAACAATAAATCCAATAAATATTTTTCATATATTTTCCCTCGATTCAACTTTAAATTCAAGATGGCGGCAGATTTGTGTATCGATTCACGACGTATAGTCGTCAATGTATTCATCCGCGCAAAAACACGGCAGCCAGCTATTTTAATTTCTTCATTTTGTGTTTGTTTTTCACCAATTAGCATAAAATAAAAAGAAAATTTGTTTGTTTTGAGTGAATATGGAATATATCTCAACTCGAAGTGAGAAAATGTTCATATTTGAAATTTTCTCACTTCTCAGCGAGATATATTCCATATTCACTCAAAACAAACAAATATCCTCTATATCTTGCATCCGCTGGCAGTAAAACAAATAATAAAATCAACATGTGAAATCCTATGAGGATAGGCTGGGAACAGGCTTGGTATATATTTTGCTTGGTCAGTCATATATAATAAATATATTTTAATACCGAGATCATTAATTGGCCATATTCAGCTTCTGATATCAAAGTGTCATTTTGCCAAAAGTAAATTGGTGAAAAATCAACAGACTGGAACCAAGGCTATAATGAGATGGGAGCATTGACCATAGGGAAGTGTCCTGATTGCTAATCAAATTTTCACCCCAATGAATATCGAGTTACATGTATTCCACGCAACAAATATTGCATGGTGTTTAGGACAACCGGGCACATTACAACCGGGTACGTCACAATCGGGTATGTCACAACCGGGTACGTCACAACCGGGTACGTCACAACCGGGTATGTCACAACCGGGTATGTCACAACCGGGCACATCACAACCGGGTATGTCACAACCGGGCACATCACAACTGGGTACGTCACAACTGGATACTTCACAACCGGGTACTTCACAACCGGGCACATCACAACCGGGTACGTCACAGCCGGGCACATCACAACAGGATATGTCACAACCGGGCACGTCACAACCAGGCACATCACAACCGGGTACATCACAACCGGGTACGTCACAACCGGGCACATCACAACCGGGTACGTCCAACCGGGCACATCACAACCGGGTACGTCACAACCGGGCCATCACAACCAGGTACGTCACAACCGGGCACATCACAACCAGGCACATCACAACCGGGCACATCACAACCAGGCACATCACAACCGGGTATGTCACAACCGGGCACGTCACAACCGGGCACATCACAACCGGGTACATCACAACCGGGCACATCACAACCAGGCACATCACAACCGGGCACATCACAACCAGGCACATCACAACCAGGCACATCACAACCGGCACATCACAACGGGCCATCACAAACAGGCACATCACAACCGGGTATGTCACAACCGGGCACGTCACAACCGGGCACATCACAACCGGGCACATCACAACCGGGCACATCACAACCGGGCACATCACAACCAGGCACATCACAACCGGGCACATCACAACCGGGCACATCACAACCGGGCACATCTAAATCCCACTGAAGTGAATATCATATTTTATAATCACAAAGGGAAATTTTCTTCAATTGTGCATTTTGTTTATGAATTGAAATACTTACATTCTACCAACGCCCTCATACACCCTGGTGTTCTCCGGTAACCGTTCAATCTCCTTTTCTACCAGCAATGAATGCTGCTTGCTCCTTTTTAATGTTTCAATCTGGGCATCAGAGACTTTCAACTGTTGCGTGGTAGTAATCAACTTGCCTTGTAACTCCTGAAAAGCCTGCAATGCACCATTAACACACATTTTATATAAATTTCTCTCAGCTGATCGATTGGGTTTTTTTTGCGGTTTAAAATCTCGTTAACAGCTTAGGTCATATGGCAAGTCTCCGGCTATTATTTGTGGAGGGTGATCGTGCGTGCCCACCGAGCCGTATGTCCTGCACAGACAAGCACCAGGGTAGAACCACCGACCTACCATAAGCCAGCTAGTTTTCTCACTTGAAAAAAGATTTTGCCACTCCAAGTGGGATTCGAACCTACAGCGGTTAGGGGCAAGTGATATGAAGGCACGTAGGTACCCCCCAAGCTTGATTGCAAAACAAACAGTAGTTTAGTTTAAACAATATTTTATTCAAGAATGGTACATAACATAGGAATAGTTGCAACAGCACAGTTAGGATTGGGGGAAAAGTTACATAGTAACTTATTCCAATCCCTTACCAATTTCTCCATGCATGGATGTGTACCTCAATGCCATAAAGACACATGCTATCTTATTTCCCATGAACGTCTTACTCGTCATTGTTTACATGTTTCATTGTGCTATTTCATGTTTTAATTTGTTGAGGGCCTCGTGGTAGATTGACTTAATTGTTTTTACATGTACATACTAGAATTAACATTTTACATAAATTAACAGCAATAGACTGAAAGGGATTCAAACAGTAGTTTAATTGCTCCTTCTTCCTTGTGGAATCCATCACCCTGATCTACAAAAAATGTGTAAAAAGTGTGCTGCTTAACCCTTTCCTTCATAGAGATTCAGGTTAATATACTATTATAACTCCATAGAAACGACAGCCATTTTAACCCTTTCCTTCATAGAGATTCAGGTTAATATACTATTATATCTCCATACAAACGACAGCCAGTTAGCTATCATGCAGTGGATAAGTAGTGGCCATATCTATCCCACCTCCATAGATATTACTGGGACTTCATAGGTTAATATACTATTATATCTCCATACAAACGAGTCGAAACGACAGCCAGTTAACTATCATGCAGTGGATAAGTAGTTGCCATATCTATCCCACCTCCATAGATATTACTGGGACTACATGAGATTCTGGCCTTTGTTATGAACATTGGTTTGGCTACTACATTGTCAATGTATGTCGAATGGCGTCAAGAGGTGGGAAAGGGTTAATAAACTACCACTGTGGTTCAAGAGGTGGGAAAGGGTTAATAAACTACCACTGTGGTTCAAGAGGTGGGAAAGGGTTAATAAACTACCACTGTGGTTCAAGAGGTGGGAAAGGGTTAATAAACTACCACTGTGGTTCAAGAGGTGGGAAAGGGTTAATAAACTACCACTGTGGTTCAAGAGGTGGGAAAGGGTTAATAAACTACCACTGTGGTTCTGGCTGGGCCCAAACTCACAACCACTGAAATATGAGGCGGAGCCACTGAATCCATACCATAGAAGCTCCAAATTAACAAATGAACGAACATTAAAGCAATACGGAATATTTTACGTATTAGGAACTAGGACTAGCACTTGGAGAAATGCAAATCCCCGCTCTGGTATTTCATACAAGAACAAAAGCTTGAAATTGGTGGACGTCATGCTAACGCAGTGCAGGTGCGATAGGTCCGGAGTTCGAAACCCGCTGGAGCTGTTACAATTGTGCCCTTAGGTAAGGCATTTAAATTCCACGTTGCCTCTTCTCTCTCCCTCGTGGCGATGGATTCCATCAGGAATGAGGTCTCGAGAGTGATTAATATAAGTTGTAAGAACTTGTTTCGCAATCGAGCTAAAAAAATTGTATTAAGGGAGATTATTTCGACACATAAATAATTTCTGAAATCGTACAATTTGAATTTGTGAAATTTCAAACTGAAAGTCACCCACCGGTAGGGGAATTACTGATGGTTATGAGAATTAGTCCTCGGATGTGCATGCAAAGCTTCAAAGCATAGTTTTGATGATATTTGAGAAATATTCATGGAAGAGGTATGCTCTCTCAAATAATCTCTGAAATTATACTATTTTGGCCAAATTTCAAGTTCAACATTGCGGGTGTACAGAATTAGTTCTCGGAAGTGTAGTCGATGTTTCAAAGCAATATAAAAGGAAGTTTTTTGGTTATTTCGATTAAAATTCCAAGTTCAAAGTGACTCGGTCAGATCTGTTATGGAGGCAGGGAACACGGAAATAGTATTCAAGTTATGAAAGCATTACATTATGGAGGCAGGGAACCCAGAAATAGTATTCAAGTTATGAAAGCATTACATTATGGAGGCAGGGAACACAGAAATAGTATTCAAGTGATGAAAGCATTACATTATGGAGGCAGGGAACACAGAAATAGTATTCAAGTGATGAAAGCATTACATTATGGAGGCAGGGAACACAGAAATAGTATACAAGTTATGAAAGCATTACATTAAGGAGGCAGGGAACACAGAACTAGTATTCAAGTTATGAAAGCATTACATTATGGAGGCAGGGAACACAGAACTAGTATTCAAGTTATGAAAGCATTACATTATGGAGGCAGGGAACACAGAAATAGTATTCAAGTTATGAAAGCATTACATTGGATGGTTTATTAGTTATATGCAACTATGAAATTGTTGATAGAGCTGTCACGACGACCGCGGTGGAGAATGACAGCTTTGTCTCGCTTTCCACTAAAGGGGGTGATGCAAAACTGAAATAATATCACGTAGCTCTAACGGTAAACCTTTCCACTAAAGTGGGTAATGCAAAACTGAAATAATATCACGTAGCTCTAGCGGTAAACCTTTCCACTAAAGTGGGTGATGCAAAACTGAAATAATATCACGTAGCTCTAACGGTAAACCTTTCCACTAAAGTGGGTGATACTGAAATAATATCACGTAGCTCTAACGGTAAACCTTTCCACTAAAGTGGGTAATGCAAAACTGAAATAATATCACGTATCTCTAGCGGTAAACCTTTCCACTAAAGTGGGTGATACAGAAATAATATCATGTAGCTCGATACTGAAATAATATCATGTAGCTCTAGCGGTAAACCTTTCCACTAAAGTGGGTGATACAGAAATAATATCACGTAGCTCTAGCGGTAAACCTTTCCACTAAAGTGGGTGATACAGAAATAATATCACGTAGCTCTAGCGGTAAACCTTTCCACTAAAGTGGGTGATACTGAAATAATATCATGTAGCTCTAGCGGTAAACCTTTCCACTAAAGTGGGTGATACTGAAATAATATCATGTAGCTCTAGCGGTAAACCTTTCCACTAAAGTGGGTGATACTGAAATAATATCATGTAGCTCTAACGGTAAACCTCTTGGCATAACAATGAACATAAAACACATTCCTGCAATTCACAAATTAATAATGCTATCAGAACATGCAATTTCTCTATAAATGTTTGGGTTTTTTTCTTAGAAATTTATGGTAACCATCGCATGCATGAACATTGGTAATAATATGTTGTTGCTTAAAATTAATGGTTAAAGCCATGGAAACTACTATCTATAAAATATATCTTATCTCATCATTCTGAGAAAGTAATCAAATCAGATTCAGTCGAAAGCGTTCACACTGGTGTATTGGTATGTGGGAATACAGGATATATGTGCAACGATTGTAAACAAATGCGTCAAAATTAATAGTAGTCAATGTTCTAATAAAACCAGTCTCCATTACGTCACAAGTCTCCATTACGTCACAAGTCTCCATTATGTCACAAGTCTCCATTACATCAGTCTCCATTACATCACAAGTCTCCATTATGTCACAAGTCTCCATTACATCACAAGTCTCCATTACATCAGTCTCCATTATGTCACAAGTCTCCATTATGTCACAAGTCTCCATTACATCAGTCTCCATTATGTCACAAGTCTCCATTACATCACAAGTCTCCATTACATCACAAGTCTCCATTACATCAGTCTCCATTACATCACAAGTCTCCATTACATCACAAGTCTCCATTACATCACAAGTCTCCATTACATCACAAGTCTCCATTACATCACAAGTCTCCATTACATCAGTCTCCATTACATCACAAGTCTCCATTACATCAGTCTCCATTAGTCACAAGTCTCCATTACGTCACAAGTCTCCATTACATCACAAGTCTCCATTACATCAGTCTCCATTACGTCACAAGTCTCCATTACGTCACAAGTCTCCATTACATCACAAGTCTCCATTACATCACAAGTCTCCATTACATCAGTCTCCATTACGTCACAAGTCTCCATTACATCACAAGTCTCCATTACATCAGTCTCCATTACATCACAAGTCTCCATTACATCACAAGTCTCCATTACATCACAAGTCTCCATTACATCACAAGTCTCCATTACATCAGTCTCCATTACATCACAAGTCCATTATCACAAGTCTCCATTACTCAAAGCTCCATTGTCACAAGTCTCCATTACATCACAAGTCTCCATTACATCACAAGTCTCCATTACATCAGTCTCCATTACGTCACAAGTCTCCATTACATCACAAGTCTCCATTATGTCACAAGTCTCCATTACATCACAAGTCTCCATTACATCACAAGTCTCCATTACATCACAAGTCTCCATTACATCACAAGTCTCCATTACATCAGTCTCCATTACATCACAAGTCTCCATTACATCAGTCTCCATTATGTCACAAGTATCCATTACGTCACAAGTCTCCATTACGTCACAAGTCTCCATTACGTCACAAGTCTCCATTACGTCACAAGTCTCCATTACGTCACAAGTCTCCATTACGTCACAAGTCTCCATTACATCACAAGTCTCCATTACATCAGTCTCCATTATGTCACAAGTCTCCATTATGTCACAAGTCTCCATTATGTCACAAGTCTCCATTACATCAGTCTCCATTATGTCACAAGTCTCCATTACGTCACAAGTCTCCATTACATCACAAGTCTCCATTACATCACAAGTCTCCATTACATCACAAGTCTCCATTACATCACAAGTCTCCATTACATCAGTCTCCATTACGTCACAAGTCTCCATTACATCACAAGTCTCCATTACATCAGTCTCCATTATGTCACAAGTCTCCATTACATCACAAGTCTCCATTACATCACAAGTCTCCATTACATCACAAGTCTCCATTACATCACAAGTCTCCATTACATCACAAGTCTCCATTACATCAGTCTCCATTACATCACAAGTCTCCATTACATCAGTCTCCATTATGTCACAAGTCTCCATTACGTCACAAGTCTCCATTACATCACAAGTCTCCATTACATCAGTCTCCATTACGTCACAAGCCTCCATTACGTCACAAGTCTCCATTACATCACAAGTCTCCATTACATCACAAGTCTCCATTACATCAGTCTCCATTATGTCACAAGGCTCCATTACGTCACAAGTCTCCATTACGTCACAAGTCTCCATTACATCAGTCTCCATTATGTCACAAGTCTCCATTACGTCACAAGTCTCCATTACATCACAAGTCTCCATTATATCACAAGTCTCCATTACATCACAAGTCTCCATTACGTCACAAGTCTCCATTACATCACAAGTCTCCATTACATCACAAGTCTCCATTATGTCACAAGTCTCCATTACATCACAAGTCTCCATTACATCACAAGTCTCCATTACGTCACAAGTCTCCATTATGTCACAAGTCTCCATTACGTCACAAGTCTCCATTACGTCACAAGTCTCCATTACGTCACAAGTCTCCATTACGTCACAAGTCTCCATTACGTCACAAGTCTCCATTACGTCAAAAGTCTCCATTACATCAGTCTCCATTAAGTCAGTCTCCATTACGTCAGTCTCCATTACATCAGTCTCCATTACGTCACAGTCTCCATTATGTCAGTCTCCATTACATCAGTCTCCATTACATCAGTCTCCATTACGTCAGTCTCCATTATGTCACAGTCTCCATTACATCAGTCTCCATTAAGTCAGTCGCCATTACATCGGTCGCCATTACATCGGTCTCCATTACGTCACAAGTCTCCATTACATCAGTCTCCATTAAGTCAGTCGCCATTACATCGGTCTCCATTACGTCACAAGTCTCCATTACATCGGTCTCCATTAAGTCAGTCTCCATTACGTCACAAGTCTCCATTACATCAGTCTCCATTAAGTCAGTCTCCATTACATCAGTCTCCATTAAGTCAGTCTCCATTACATCAGTCTCCATTAAGTCAGTCGCCATTACATCGGTCTCCATTACGTCACAAGTCTCCATTACGCCACAAGTCTCCATTACATCAGTCTCCATTAAGTCACAGTCTCCATTAAGTCACAGTCTATTACATCAGTCTCCTTAAGTCAATATCCATTATGTCAGTCTCCATTACATCGGTCTCCATTACATCGGTCTCCATTAAGTCAGTCTCCATTACGTCACAAGTCTCCATTACGTCATAAGTCTCCATTATGTCACAGTCTCCATTATGTCAGTCTCCATTACATCACAGCCTCCATTAAATCAGTCTCCATTACATCACAGCCTCCATTATGTCAGTCTCCATTACATCAGTCTCCCTTACATCACAGATTCCATAATGTCACAGTCTCCATTACGTCACAGTTTCCATTACGTCACAGTTTCCATTAAGTCAGTCTCCATTATGTCAGTTTCCATTACGTCACAGTCTCCATTACGTCACAGTCTCCATTAAGTCAGTCTCCATTATGTCACAGTCTCCATTATGTCAGTCTCCATTAAGTCAGTCTCCATTACGTCACAAGTCTCCATTACGTCACAAGTCTCCATTATGTCACAGTATCCATTATGTCAGTCTCCATTACATCACAGCCTCCATTATGTCAGTCTCCCTTACATCACAGATTCCATAATGTCACAGTCTCCATTACGTCACAGTTTCCATTACGTCACAGTCTCCATTACGTCACAGTCTCCATTAAGTCAGTCTCCATTATGTCACAGTCTCCATTACGTCACAGTCTCAATTACGTCACAGTCTCCTTAAGTCAGTCTCCATTATGTCACAGTCTCCTTTATGTCACAGTCTCCATTACGTCACAGTCTCCATTACATCACAGTCTCCATTATGTCACAGTCTCCATTATGTCACAGTCTCCATTACATCAGTCTCCATTACGTCACAGTCTCCATTACATCACAGTCTCCATTATGTCACAGTCTCCATTAAGTCAGTCTCCATTACATCAGTCTCCATTATGTCAGTCCCCATTACATCACAGTCTCCATTACATCAGTCTCCATTAAGTCAGTCGCCATTACATCGGTCTCCATTACGTCACAAGTCTCCATTACGCCACAAGTCTCCATTACATCAGTCTCCATTAAGTCACAGTCTATTACATCAGTCTCCTTTAAGTCAATATCCATTACGTCAGTCTCCATTACATCGGTCTCCATTACATCAGTCTCCATTACATCGGTCTCCATTAAGTCAGTCTCCATTACGTCACAAGTCTCCATTACGTCACAAGTCTCCATTACGTCATAAGTCTCCATTATGTCACAGTCTCCATTATGTCAGTCTCCATTACATCACAGCCTCCATTAAATCAGTCTCCATTACATCACAGCCTCCATTATGTCACAGTCTCCATTATGTCAGTCTCCATTACATCACAGTCTCCATTATGTCAGTCTCCATTACATCAGTCTCCCTTACATCACAGATTCCATAATGTCAGTCTCCATTACGTCACAGTCTCCATTACGTCAGTCTCCATTACGTCACAGTCTCCATTATGTCACAGTCTCCATTACATCAGTCTCCATTACGTCACAGTCTCCATTACATCAGTCTCCATTATGTCACAGTCTCCATTATGTCAGTCTCCATTACATCAGTCTCCATTATGTCAGTCCCCATTACGTCAGTCTCCATTACATCACAGTCTCCATTACATCACAAGTCTCCATTACATCACAAGTCTCCATTACATCAGTCTCCATTACATCACAAGTCTCCATTACATCACAAGTCTCCATTACATCATAAGTCTCCATTACGTCACAAGTCTCCATTACATCACAAGTCTCCATTACATCACAAGTCTCCATTACATCACAAGTCTCCATTACATCAGTCTCCATTACATCAGTCTCCATTACATCAGTCTCCATTATGTCACAAGTCTCCATTACGTCACAAGTCTCCATTACATCACAAGTCTCCATTACATCAGTCTCCATTACGTCACAAGTCTCCATTACGTCACAAGTCTCCATTACGTCACAAGTCTCCATTACGTCACAAGTCTCCATTACATCACAAGTCTCCATTACATCAGTCTCCATTACGTCACAAGTCTCCATTACATCACAAGTCTCCATTACATCAGTCTCCATTACATCACAAGTCTCCATTACGTCACAAGTCTCCATTACATCACAAGTCTCCATTACATCACAAGTCTCCATTACATCACAAGTCTCCATTACATCACAAGTCTCCATTACATCAGTCTCCATTACATCACAAGTCTCCATTACATCAGTCTCCATTATGTCACAAGTCTCCATTACGTCACAAGTCTCCATTACATCACAAGTCTCCATTACATCACAAGTCTCCATTACATCAGTCTCCATTACGTCACAAGTCTCCATTACGTCACAAGTCTCCATTATGTCACAAGTCTCCATTATGTCACAAGTCTCCATTATGTCACAAGTCTCCATTACATCACAAGTCTCCATTATATCACAAGTCTCCATTACATCAGTCTCCATTACGTCACAAGTCTCCATTACATCACAAGTCTCCATTACAAGTCTCCATTATGTCACAAGTCTCCATTATGTCACAAGTCTCCATTACATCACAAGTCTCCATTACGTCACAAGTCTCCATTACGTCACAAGTCTCCATTACGTCACAAGTCTCCATTACGTCACAAGTCTCCATTACGTCACAAGTCTCCATTACGTCACAAGTCTCCATTACGTCACAAGTCTCCATTACGTCACAAGTCTCCATTACGTCACAAGTCTCCATTACGTCACAAGTCTCCATTACATCAGTCTCCATTACATCAGTCTCCATTACGTCACAGTCTCCATTACATCAGTCTCCATTACGTCAGTCTCCATTATGTCACAGTCTCCATTACATCAGTCTCCATTAAGTCAGTCGCCATTACATCACAAGTCTCCATTACGCCACAAGTCTCCATTACATCAGTCTCCATTAAGTCACAGTCTATTACATCAGTCTCCTTTAAGTCAATATCCATTATGTCAATATCCATTACGTCAGTCTCCATTACATCGGTCTCCATTACATCAGTCTCCATTACATCGGTCTCCATTAAGTCAGTCTCCATTACGTCACAAGTCTCCATTACGTCACAAGTCTCCATTACGTCATAAGTCTCCATTATGTCACAGTCTCCATTATGTCAGTCTCCATTACATCACAGCCTCCATTAAATCAGTCTCCATTACATCACAGCCTCCATTATGTCACAGTCTCCATTATGTCAGTCTCCATTACATCACAGTCTCCATTACATCAGTCTCCCTTACATCACAGATTCCATAATGTCAGTCTCCATTACGTCACAGTCTCCATTACGTCACAGTCTCCATTACGTCACAGTCTCCATTATGTCACAGTCTCCATTATGTCACAGTCTCCATTACGTCACAGTCTCCATTACATCACAGTCTCCATTACATCAGTCTCCATTATGTCACGTCTCCATTATGTCACAGTCTCCATTATGTCACAGTCTCCATTACATCAGTCCCCATTACATCACACAGTCTCCATTACATCACACAGTCTCCATTACATCACAGTCTCCATTACATCACAGTCTCCATTACATCACACAGTCTCCATTACATCACACAGTCTCCAGTACATCACAGTCTCCAGTACATCACAGTCTCCATTACATCACAGTCTCCATTACATCACAGTCTCCATTACATCACAGTCTCCAGTACATCACAGTCTCCAGTACATCACAGTCTCCAGTACATCACAGTCTCCAGTACATCACAGTCTCCATTAAGTCAGTCTCCATTAAGTCACAGTCTCCATTACATCACAGTCTCAATTAAGTCAGTCTCCATTATGTCACAGTCTCCATTAAGTCAGTCTCCATTAGGTCAGTCTCCATTACATCAGTCTCCATTAAGTCAGTCTCCATTACATCACAGTCTCCATTAAGTCAGTCTCCATTATGTCACAGTCTCCATTTCATCGCAGTCTCCATTATGTCACAGTCTCCATTATGTCACAGTCTCCATTACATCAGTCTCCATTATGTCACAGTCTCCATTACATCACAGTCTCCATTACATCACAGTCTCCATTATGTCAATCTCCATTATGTCAGTCTCCATTACTTACATCACAGTCTCCATTATGTCAGTCTCCATTATGTCAGTCTCCATTACGTCAGTCCCACAGGGGCACTACGACAAATTACAAGAAACAGCATGATCACAATTAGCGAGATTAATATCATCGTTTAATTGTTCAATTGACAAATAACAGTAACAATGAACAATGTGCTATTGTACAATCAACCCTTTCAACACCACAAGCCTCTAAATCTAGCCATCTCATCAGGATCTGCACTTTTTGCAAGAAATATTACTATTTATAATTCTTAGAGAAAAAATTACCCATTTTGATAAATCAACTGATCCAAATGTAATTTTCTTATTAATTTATTGGTCTAAAACTATCATGGACCAGTCCATGTCAGTTACGTGGTGTTGAATGGATTACGGGTGTAAAGATACGACAAAAACTGTATTGCAATATATCACAATACATATTACGTATTGCTTAAAGTTTTATTCCTGTTCAAACTGATTGCCACAATTTCTAAATAGTTGCTATCTATCATACAATTGTATAGTCGTTTCTTAACACACCGCTGGTCTTGACATACCGAGGCATCCACAATTTTTCAGAACGAGGTAAAATAACGCCACCTATCATTCTTTCCATTGGATCAGTGTTGACCCAGAAAGGTAAACATGTGTTGATAAACAAGAAGTCATAAACTGCGTAAGTGGTGAGTAAACTACTGATGAAAGATGGTTACCTGAATATCAAGATCTATGTAAAATTACCCCACCCCTTTATCTGAAAAAATGCTCCAAATGTCCATAATATTATATTTATGTTCATTCCAACTTTGTAAAATGGCGGTCTGCTATCTGGTATTTATGAATGAAACTGTTTTGATCACTTGTTTAGGTTACTACGTAATTGCCGTATTACCAAATATGTGCATAATTGTACAGGTCCGAGACACGCTTTTTCTACTGAATGATTATTTTTCAAAACAGTTTACACTCAAATTTAGTAATTTTTTTTAATTAAAAACAAGTTGATGTTCATTTCTATGGAACTTTCTCCCGTGATGTACATCTATTGACATGTGGTGATATAGCCAGATTCCCACATTTTATTATTCATAAACAGTAGGCCCATCTTGGGCCTAAAGCTATTTGTTGTTTTCTGGTGGGAGATTAAAAAGATACGGTAGTCATGTTTGATGCTAAATGATAAATTTACTGCTAGACTTACATATTATACAGATTAAGGTCTCTATCAAATACTCACATAATTTCATTATGACTACCTTTGTACCCAAAGCAGGGCCTCGGCCATTTGCCGCGGTATACTCGGAACTACTGACTACGTAACTGCTGACACGATGGCGCCAAAAACATGATAAACACAAGTGATTCCCAATAGTATTTCTTCTTTGTGTATTTGTAATGTTGAAGTGGAGAAGTCATAGAATGAAGCAAAATGAGTTTTAAATTCAGGTACATAATAGTATATCTGTAGTTCGGTTTTTAATAGCTAGTACCGCGATATACCCATAATGCATCCTATTTGTTACAAAATCAGTATTAAACAAAGTCTTTAAAGCGAAACTACATCGGTGAAAACGTAAATGTTTGCACAATGTAATTTCCTATTATATGGTATAATTCTCCCTCAAAATATTTGCCTCAAAAACTGAGTATTTCAACAAATAAACAAACGTCGTATACGCGGTTTGTTGACATAACAAAATAATGTAAATAGGGTCGACATTCAGGCGTACTACAAATTGTTTATCCTGAATAACAGGAGTTATGCTACATATTTACTGTGATATCTCACATGCGTGCCTATGCATATTTATTTGTAGTCTAATCTTAATTAAATTATCTCTAAGCGAAACTATCGCGTTTAGTATTGACTTCCATGACAACAAACATCAATTAAGTATAATGTAACTATGAACCATTAACCACAATACATGTATGCAGCAACAATGTAGCTATGAACCATTAACCACAATACATGTATGCAGCAACAATGTAACTATGACCCATTAACCACAATACATGTATGCAGCAACAATGTAGCTATGAACTATAATACATGTATGCAGCAACAATGTAACTATGAACCATTAACCACAATACATGTATGCAGCAACAATGTAGCTATGAACCATTAACCACAATACATGTATGCAGCAACAATGTAGCTATGAACCATTAACCTCAATACATGTATGCAGCAACAATGTAACTATGAACCACAATACATGTATGCAGCAACAATGTAACTATGAACCACAATACATGTATGCAGCAACAATGTAACTATGAACCATTAACCACAATACATGTATGCAGCAACAATGTAACTATGAACCACAATACATGTATGCAGCAACAATGTAACTATGAACCATTAACCACAATACATGTATGCAGCAACAATGTAACTATGAACCATTAACCACAATACATGTATGCAGCAACAATGTAACTATGAACCACAATACATGTATGCAGCAACAATGTAGCTATGAACCATTAACCACAATACATGTATGCAGCAACAATGTAGCTATGAACCATTAACCACAATACATGTATGCAGCAACAATGTAACTATGAACCACAATACATGTATGCAGCAACAATGTAACTATGAACCACAATACATGTATGCAGCAACAATGTAACTATGAACCACAATACATGTATGCAGCAACAATGTAACTATGAACCATTAACCACAATACATGTATGCAGCAACAATGTAACTATGAACCACAATACATGTATGCAGCAACAATGTAACTATGAACCACAATACATGTATGCAGCAACAATGTAACTATGAACCATTAACCACAATACATGTATGCAGCAACAATGTAGCTATGAACCATTAACCACAATACATGTATGCAGCAACAATGTAACTATGAACCACAATACATGTATGCAGCAACAATGTAACTATGAACCATTAACCACAATACATGTATGCAGCAACAATGTAACTATGAACCACAATACATGTATGCAGCAACAATGTAACTATGAACCACAATACATGTATGCAGCAACAATGTAACTATGAACCATTAACCACAATACATGTATGCAGCAACAATGTAACTATGAACCATTAACCACAATACATGTATGCAGCAACAATGTAACTATGAACCATTAACCTCAATACATGTATGCAGCAACAATGTAACTATGAACCACAATACATGTATGCAGCAACAATGTAGCTATGAACCATTAACCACAATACATGTGTGCAGCAACAATGTAACTATGAACCATTAACCACAATACATGTATGCAGCAACAATGTAACTATGAACCACAATACATGTATGCAGCAACAATGTAACTATGAACCACAATACATGTATGCAGCAACAATGTAGCTATGAACCATTAACCACAATACATGTGTGCAGCAACAATGTGTGAACCATTAACCACAATACATGTATGCAGCAACAATGTAACTATGAACCACAATACATGTATGCAGCAACAATGTAACTATGAACCATTAACCACAATACATGTATGCAGCAACAATGTAACTATGAACCACAATACATGTATGCAGCAACAATGTAACTATGAACCACAATACATGTGTGCAGCAACAATGTAACTATGAACCATTAACCACAATACATGTATGCAGCAACAATGTAACTATGAACCATTAACCACAATACATGTATGCAGCAACAATGTAACTATGAACCATTAACCTCAATACATGTATGCAGCAACAATGTAACTATGAACCACAATACATGTATGCAGCAACAATGTAGCTATGAACCATTAACCTCAATACATGTATGCAGCAACAATGTAACTATGAACCATTAACCACAATACATGTATGCAGCAACAATGTAGCTATGAACCATTAACCACAATACATGTATGCAGCAACAATGTAACTATGAACCACAATACATGTATGCAGCAACAATGTAGCTATGAACCATTAACCACAATACATGCATGCAGCAACAATGTAGCTATGAACCATTAACCTCAATACATGTATGCAGCAACAATGTAACTATGAACCACAATACATGTATGCAGCAACAATGTAACTATGAACCACAATACATGTATGCAGCAACAATGTAACTATGAACCACAATACATGTATGCAGCAACAATGTAACTATGAACCATTAACCACAATACATGTATGCAGCAACAATGTAACTATGAACCATTAACCACAATACATGTGTGCAGCAACAATGTAGCTATGAACTACAATACATGTATGCAGCAACAATGTAACTATGAACCATTAACCACAATACATGTATGCAGCAACAATGTAGCTATGAACTACAATACATGTATGCAGCAACAATGTAACTATGAACCATTAACCACAATACATGTATGCAGCAACAATGTAGCTATGAACCATTAACCACAATACATGTATGCAGCAACAATGTAACTATGAACTACAATACATGTATGCAGCAACAATGTAACTATGAACAACAATACATGTATGCAGCAACAATGTAACTATGAACCACAATACATGTATGCAGCAACAATGTAACTATGAACCATTAACCACAATACATGTATGCAGCAACAATGTAACTATGAACCATTAACCACAATACATGTATGCAGCAACAATGTAACTATGAACCATTAACCTCAATACATGTATGCAGCAACAATGTAACTATGAACCACAATACATGTATGCAGCAACAATGTAACTATGAACCATTAACCTCAATACATGTATGCAGCAACAATGTAACTATGAACCATTAACCACAATACATGTATGCAGCAACAATGTAACTATGAACCACAATACATGTATGCAGCAACAATGTAACTATGAACCATTAACCACAATACATGTATGCAGCAACAATGTAACTATGAACTATGAACCACAATACATGTATGCAGCAACAATGTAACTATGAACCATTAACCACAATACATGTATGCAGCAACAATGTAACTATGAACCACAATACATGTATGCAGCAACAATGTAACTATGAACCATTAACCACAATACATGTATGCAGCAACAATGTAACTATGAACCACAATACATGTATGCAGCAACAATGTAACTATGAACCACAATACATGTATGCAGCAACAATGTAACTATGAACACAATACATGTATGCAGCAACAATGTAACTATGAACCATTAACCACAATACATGTATGCAGCAACAATGTAGCTATGAACCATTAACCACAATTATGTATGCAGCAACAATGTAACTATGAACCATTAACCACAATACATGTGTGCAGCAACAATGTAACTATGAACCATTAACCACAATACATGTATGCAGCAACAATGTAACTATGAACCATTAACCACAATACATGTATGCAGCAACAATGTAACTATGAACCATTAACCACAATACATGTATGCAGCAACAATGTAACTATGAACCATTAACCACAATACATGTATGCAGCAACAATGTAACTATGAACCATTAACCACAATACATGTATGCAGCAACAATGTAGCTATGAACCATTAACCACACTACATGTATGCAGCAACAATGTAACTATGAACCATTAACCACAATACATGTATGCAGCAACAATGTAGCTATGAACCACAATACATGTATGCAGCAACAATGTAGCTATGAACTATAATACATGTATGCAGCAACAATGTAGCTATGAACTACAATACATGTATGCAGCAACAATGTAACTATGAACCATTAACCACAATACATGTATGCAGCAACAATGTAACTATGAACCATTAACCACAAACATGTATGCAGCAACAATGTAACTATGAACCATTAACCACAATACATGTATGCAGCAACAATGTAACTATGAACCATTAACCACAATACATGTATGCAGCAACAATGTAACTATGAACCATTAACCACAATACATGTATGCAGCAACAATGTAGCTATGAACCACAATACATGTATGCAGCAACAATGTAACTATGAACCATTAACCACAATACATGTATGCAGCAACAATGTAACTATGAACCATTAACCACAATACATGTATGCAGCAACAATGTAACTATGAACCATTAACCACAATACATGTATGCAGCAACAATGTAACTATGAACCATTAACCACAATACATGTGTGCAGCAACAATGTAACTATGAACCATTAACCACAATACATGCATGCAGCAACAATGTAACTATGAACCATTAACCACAATACATGTATGCAGCAACAATGTAACTATGAACCATTAACCACAATACATGTATGCAGCAACAATGTAGCTATGAACCATTAACCACAATACATGTATGCAGCAACAATTTAGCTATGAACCACAATACATGTATGCAGCAACAATGTAACTATGAACCATTAACCACAATACATGTATGCAGCAACAATGTAGCTATGAACCATTAACCACAATACATGTATGCAGCAACAATGTAGCTATGAACCACAATACATGTATGCAGCAACAATGTAACTATGAACCATTAACCACAATACATGTGTGCAGCAACAATGTAACTATGAACCATTAACCACAAACATGTATGCAGCAACAATGTTTCTAATAATACAATCAATGAAGCATTACAATTAAATGAGTTTGTTTATCTGAACGAATGGGAATTTATGTGATAAAATTACTATGTACAGTCAAACCTGTCTTAAGTGGCCAGCCAAGGGAGTGGTAAAAATTGGCTGCTTAACACAAGTGGCTGCTTAATAGAGGTTAAATGCTGAACCAATTACCACAGTGGGAGTTTGGTTAATAGAGGTTGGCTGCTTAATAGAGGTGACCACTAACACAGGTTTGACTGTATTCGTATTAAAGGTATTAAAATTGTCCAATTGTTTTCAGGCTTTCACTGGTGTGCACATTGAAATACAGACTTGAACTGGAACCCAGAAATGGCCAGGTCAATCTAGTTACGTAGTTGAAATTCTGCAACAATAATTGGTTCCCTGTATATGATTCACAGATGTTGCAACAGGGATGTGGTATATACTATCATGTTGGACAGGGTTTCACGTTATTGTCAACATGATTGCATTTAATTACTAAAGTATGCCCTTCATAATGTATATACATTTACTCAATACGCTATCCGAGTGTGTATACACAGTGAGTTTTCCAACGTCCTATTACACATTTACTCAATACGCTATCCGAGTGTGTATACACAGTGAGTTTTCCAACGTCCTATTACACATTTACTCAATACGCTATCCGAGTGTGTATACACAGTGAGTTTTCCAACGTCCTATTACACATTTACTCAATACGCTATCCGAGTGTGTATACACAGTGAGTTTTCCAACGTCCTATTACACATTTACTCAATACGCTATCCGAGTGTGTATACACAGTGAGTTTTCCAACGTCCTATTACATATTTATATGTAGCAGTTTTTCTTGTTTGGTTTAAAGTCGCATCAACAGTTTACGATCATATGATTAACTCAAGGAGTATTCTAGATTCAAAATTTCGGGGGAAGTCACTTCCCTCTGTAGCCAACATTGAGGGAAGAGAGCGGGAATCAGCGGAAAGTGTCTATTTCCCTCGCACATTTTGCTATAAACCTACATTTTCATGATCTAAAAAAATAACTTCTCCGATGTAATAACTTTTCCGGCTGCATCCCCTTTTACTCAATTTCAACAAAGATTAGGGCTCTATAATATAGTCTATATGTATTGTAGATAGTTCTTTGGAACATTGTCAGCTGTGCATTTGACACAAATACCATAAATGCAACACAGCTTGAAATAATAAAAGTTAAAACAATTTAAGCCCATACTAAAAGTGCAACTTGGGTCATTTGAATACGCCTGCATCTCCCACAGCCCCGCCCCCATCAGAAAATGACAATGTATTTCTAAGAATGGGATAGATCACGAATTGGTCCGTCTTAATGAAATATACAACGAGGTGTATATTTCGTTAAGACTGCTTCGCTCGGTGTATATTTCGTTAAGACGGGCCAGTGAGCTGATCTATCTGACTTACACATAAGTAGGTCGCGTCTATACGATTTAGAATCGAGAAATGTGGCTTTTTCATTGGACCATGTGACTTAGTCGTTGTCTAAATGCATATAAGTGACTAGCCCAATCTGTAGGTCTAGTTACTTCCCCTGACATCCTGTTACATGATAATGAACGTGATAACAGCATTACATCGTATGAAATAAAAGATATTTGAAAAATTAAATTTTTACGTATGGGTAGCAATGCTGCTACAGATTCTAACATTATACATTGTATGCTTATGTTCATTTGGTAAACAGTGTTTTTTGCGATAATACAAACTCGAAACCGAAAGTAGGACTTTCCGAGTCGATCGGTCACGTACTTGTTTACAACCGGAATGTATCATCCGCACTTGTTTGCATTCGGAATTAATTAAATTACTTGATATGTTGATTCATACCTCTGTTAGCTAAGTCTTTTAGGGACATTTCTACATCCCTGCGAGGGGTTCGACATTAGAGGAAGATAGATAGATAGTATTTCATGTTGTCATCTCTGTTGTTTCACGCATGCGTGCGTGTTTACATTTTGTGTGCTTATAAACAAATTCGCGTATACGACGGTTTAAATTTATTGGAATTTTATCGTTTCTGAGCGACTATTTAGATTTTTGTAAACGCACACACATTAGTATTTATATTTTACCCAAAACATCCTTATTACGATGTAATGCTGCTTTAATAAATACTTATTTTCTCTGTTCTATTCTTATTACGATGTGGCATACTGAATGGATACATGTATTTTATGTAGTTCCAGCATGAAGCAATGAGAAATGTGTTATTCCACTGCTACAACCAGTGAAATAACTGAAATAACACATTTTATTTCACTGAAGTAAATCATTGATCAAATTCAACATTGATTTCATTGGCAAGCATAAAATAGTATATTCTACACAACATACCGTTATTTAATAAATATTATATTATAATATTATTAAATAATGAGGAATATAGATAGATAGATATACATGTAGCATCCGATTACATGAAACAAATAGTATAATAACGTAGCTTACACCACTAATCACATCCGGGTAGCATTAGCTCTTCCTCAAAACTTCCAAAATCTCTTTTACACCGAACACCAATTAATGCCGAGATTTACCAAGTGTCAATATGGAACAACATACGTACTATATTCTACACAATGTTTCAGGGCTCATTCTAGGTCAGAATTTTTGGGAGAAGTGAGAAAGCGCGTGATCGAAGCGCTTCCTTAAATGGTGTTCTTTAATATACTCCTGCAAAATAGGGTTAAAATGCACAGTACAACCATTTAAATACAACATTTGAATAGAAGGAGTGCTTTATAATGGGCCAGTGTATCTTACTAGACAAAATTTTGTTGGAAAATCGTAAAAAACATTTTTTTTTTTAGGGAGAAGTGGGGCCCCCAGAGGGCGAAGTCAGGGTCCCTAGGGCGACAATTTCGCCCACGTCGCCCTCTAGAATGATCTCTGATGTTTAAATATGTAGATATATGTAGTATCAATTACACAATTACACAAAACAAACACAATAGTAGACCATAAATCACATCCGGGTAGCGATAACAGTTCCTCTAAAGTTCCGATATCTCTTGCCGCAAAACTGCAGACTAGCAAAACATCTCAGCCAATTATTATCAACTTCAATAATTCTCCACACCAGTTTTCAAGTTTGTCACTTGTGGTGCTGTAAGACCCAAATTAGAAGTGACAGATGTGGATGCAGGGCTCGACAAATCCTATTGCCCGACATCCGGGACAAGTCAAAATTCATGTTCGGGCAAGTGGCCGTCAACAGATGTGGATGAGACGGACACAGTCTATGGCTTATCTTGGGCGGATTAGTCATCAATTATTACATTTGCATTGAATGGATATATACCAGTCTTCTTAAAGGAGGAACTTAAGTTGATTTTTGACAGAGCTGTTTCATATGCCCGTGATGCAATAGCAGCCACATTGTTTCGAGCAATGTTCGTCGCTGGGTTCTCTCTCAGGAACTTGTGGCACTCGTCATCATATAGTTTCTGTAGTTGGCCGAAACATTCAACATCAAGAGGCTGCAAAACATGGCTACTATGTGCAGGTAACACAAATAGAAGGATATTGTTTTCTTGTGCCCATTTGAGAACTGGTACGTTTATGTGCAACTTATGCCCGCCGAATATAAGAAGTAATGGCTGGCCTTTGTTTTTTCTCTGGGCATATTTCAAGAAATGGTTCTGAAGATATTGAAGAAACACATCCGAGTTGGACCACCCAGAATCAGAAACTGTACCATCAGAACCATGTGTTGATCCTTCCAACCACTCTTTTCTCATCCTTTTACCTTTGAACACAAAATATGGTGGAATCTGTGTTCCGTGAGCATTCCCACAGCCTAAAATGGATGTGATGGCAGAATTACTAGCTGTGGTGGTTTGTGACCTTGAACGCGGGGTTTCAATATGCTGGGGAGCTTGTTCAGTCAGCACCCCCTTCTCATCATAATTATAAATAAACTCGGGTCTGTCCATCAAAGTATGCATTTTCAACAAGGTTTCTAACTCCACAAAATAGTTATGCACCACCTCTACATTCAAGGTAATTGCTCTTCCTTTACGTAATGCTTTAGACTTGGGAACAGTAAGATTCCATCTCTCTTTGAAGCCTACATACCATTTCACGGTCAATGGATTGTCTTTTTTCCTTCTGTCCAAGTACACTGCGTAGTTGGATGCTTGATCAACTATTTCATGAATAGTGTAACCATATCCAAGCTTTGCCATATCTGTAATGTGTTTGACAAACACCTCTTCCTCTTCTGAAGAAAATAAGCGTGGTGGTCCTGATTTCACAGTATCCGGGTCGACTTTGCCCAGGACTCTGTCACTTAATGTGGAGGATGGGACACCATGCTGTCTGGCTGCTTTTTTTACTGGTACACCCTTCTTTACAACAGCCTGATATGCCTTTGACAGTGCGCTTGGTGTATAGAGACGATAGAATGATGCATCGTTCACAGGTTCAAGCTGCAATAAAGATGAAACTGAATTAGCATAATGGCAAATATCATATACAATAGTATTGTTGAAGAATTAACAAGAAATACCGATATCACAGTAGGTGATGAATCCCCTCCCCTAAACTGTGACCGTGAAACTACGAACCGGTGTCATGTGTATGATACATAACCTCTATTCAAGTAACAATTACAACATTGTATGCCCAATGTCGTGTGTGTTTTACGTTTATTTATCATCGCTACTGGTTGCCCATATGAGCGACGCCTCCTGAAGATATTAGTCATTTTAGATTTTGGAGGATAGTGCAATTATACAGACAGAGACCCATTCCAGAGTCTCCTCTGGTTCTTTTATGTGCACTGTGTAAAGCACCGACACGAGACCTCAGTTTAACGTCCCATCTGAAAGACTGTTAATTTTAGTAGGGTCAGACGGGGGATCGAACCTGTTGATTAGCTGTTTGGAGCTTAACCGTAATCAGTATGTGTTACATGAAATTCGATTGGGTGGTTTGAAAACAGGTGTTTGTTATGAGTGACTCATCAAATATGGGTGTACATGAATTCACATGAAAGTGAAACTGTAATTTTATTATATTTTTTAAAGGATGATAATTATGCAATCAGAGTTCAGTGCATTAAATGCAAGAATGATTATGGTATATAATATTATTTATTTCATCTGCTGTAAAAGAGATTGACAACAAGTTATTCACGTACAAACCTTTTTTAGAGTTTCGAAAACCGGTAAGCCCATGATATAGTGGTTTCTCGTGTTCCTGATGGGCCCAAATTCTCGAGGTAAAATGTTATTTGTACACCGCATTATTCAAGCGAACAATACAATTGTCGATACGTCATCAATTGTTTACTCGGCTGTAAACACCGTACATCGCTGGGTCAGTGGAATTTTCAAAAATGTCGATACGTTACCGATACTGAAAGTTACTAAATTAGAAGTGAAAAGGGCGGCCCTAAGGCACCTTTTGAGACCATTTTGCTTTTTTTAAAAATCATTTATTAAAAGACAAAAGGGCGGGACTAAAAAGGGCAGGACAAAAACCGTCCTGCCATTCCGTTCTAGAAAAAAACCTAAAAAAGGAACCACTGTAGGTCACACGACTGGCTTAAATGTGTAAATAAAATACACGAAGCAGATAAGAGGACATGTATCATAATTCATATCAATTACACAGGAAACATATCTTAAAAACATTAAGCTAAATGAAGACAACAACATATATTTAGAAGGGTAAGCTTAGATGAATGAGCTAATGTTGATTAAAGTCTTAGTACCTCGAGAACTTGGGACACCATCCTACATTGTAGGCATGAAGTGACCAAGAAATGAAATAGTGGCCCGACGCGAGGCTTGAACACACGACCTCCTGAACACTAGTAGTAGTCGGACAGCGCTACCAACTGAGCTAGACGGACCATGTTTTACACACACCAAATAAACTACGCTCTTTATTCATTAGAATCAAACTTCTACTGTGCATTCACCGAACCACATATCCTCGAAAAATATTTTTGTAGAGGTCTTAGATATAGGACTACGAAAACATGTACGTATCGAAATCATTGAAATCATTGGGAAAACATGTACGTATCGAAATCATTGGGAAAACATGTACGTATCGAAATCATGTCAACAATCGATACCGCAATACTATGGATATAAGACCTCTTCATAAATATTTTTCAATCCGTTATTTCAAGGTCTTATCTTTAAAGCTCATTTTCACATTGAACTTTCCACCTTGATTCGATGGCGTGATTTCTGACATTGATTTTGAAGCTTTCCGGACATGAACGGTTATAAATTTGTGCATTGGTGTTAAGAATAATCATAAATATAGATATAAACACCGCTTAAAATATATTGTCTGACCGTTGTGCATACCATTTTTAAGTTTGAAATCGACATGTTTGAAATATCCCACCGTTTCTATGCAATGGCCGGGCGTCTTCACAAAAGAAATCCGAATTAATTATTTGTTAACTACATTTCATGTGTATGAACAATTTGATATTGAACGAATTCTTATTAGGTTCACAGTAATTACACACAAGATAAATCTTGAAAACAATTTCGTCTATTTTGGCTTTTATCTATCTATCTTCCGCTAATCATTGTCGAACCCCTCGCGGGGACGTAGATATGTTCGAATAACAACTATCAAAATGGACGAAATGGAATGGTGAAACTCTCCGATAAAATTTAAACGTTGATTTCTTGTATAATAATGTGTCAAGAGACGTTAATAATAATAAATTAAAATCATAATAATGAATATTCACGTCAAACAAATGAAACACTTTATCCGGTAACTAACATTGTCCGGATTCTTCATCACATTTGTTTCAAATGGGTAGAGAATATGAAGACCTACTGGAATATTATATTGCGTTTACTTATTTATCAACATTAAACTGCATTCAGTGTTACCATGTTACCTTTCTAAGCTCCAAGTCGACCGGAACTTGTTTTGCCGCCATGCTGTATGGAATCTAGAAACTCAAAGATTGCAACAAACTCCAAGAGAAAGAACAACCAAAAAGTTGTCTTATATATACAACCACAAACAGGTAGTAAAAATAAAACGGCAACGATTAGCATCACGCTAAATAATAGTAAAAAAAAATAAACTAGTGTAACTGAAATGATCAACTCACTGAACTGGCAAACACTTGAATATCGACGCATACAATCATAAGTCATGTAGGCCTACTATACAAAATCAGAAATAACTTGGTATGTGCCGACCACAATCATCCAACACCTACAAGGAACCTGAACAACTTAATTCCAGTCCAAAACCCAGTACCATATAAACTCCTCCCAACGCACAATAAGTATGAGATTGTCCTCCCCTACTATGTACATTCAGGATATATGTCAATCAATCAAAAGTTCCTGGTACAGTCTATCCTCAGTTTAAACATCTTTGTGGAAGTCGTTATAGCGCAGCGTTCGCTTCAGGTGCAAAAGGTCCGGAGTTCGAGCCCCACTGGAGCCGTTACGATTGTGCCCTTAGGCAAGGCATTTAAATTCCACATGCCTCTTCTCTCTCCTTCATGGCGATGGATTCCTTCAGGTAAAATAAATTTGTATAAACATCTTTGCTGAAGGGTTGGCCACTGTACTACTGACTCATGTAACACTAACGGCCTAATGTCTGTTATTAACTTTAGTATGTATTTTTTGTAACACTCTTTTTCTTACTTAATGGGATTTTCAACCAATTTCCATCACTAGTGCCCCCGTGAGTGTTGAGAGTACTTGGCGTATAATATGTTTGTGATTAGTTTATACAAAGTTAGATCAGCTCGATTGCGGAACAAGTTCTGACTACATTAATAGTTTAATCACTCTCGATACCTCATTCCTGGTGGAATCCATCGCCATTAGTGAGCGAGAAGTTTCCATGTTAAATCGAGTCTTTATTACTATATTATTATTATATTAAATTTCGCATTTTAAAATTATATTCCAAAACAGTATTGAGTACATATTTTAGAAAGTCACAAGTAATGTGCCTATCCGTGTAGTGTTAAAGACTTCTTGGCCACAACAAGTTAAATGTTATATTTAGTTCTTACTCAGGGACACCCAACTCAAGTAGGCCTAAATGTAGCAGTTCAGTGGTTAACATGCTGGAATTGTAATCCAGATATCGCAGGTCTTAAACCGAGGTATTGTGTGGGTCTTTTACACAATGCACGTAAAAGAACCAGAGGAGACTCTGGAATGGGTCATTTGTAGCATCATCCACCAAAATCTACAATTACTACTCTCTTCTAGTTTAATCATATTTTATTGTTCGATACATTTTACATATTATATACAGGTCTACATATGCTATGTCGAATTCCGTCAGACCGAATAAAATACTTCGACATACCCAAAATTTGACTTAAATGAAATTTGATATAAACGGAGCCAGTTATATGTAACATGATAGTGTCTGAAACGGGACTTTGATCCGACTTCGAGATAACCTGAGAATTCGACATGACCGATTTTGACATAACGGATGTAGACTGTATAATACAAAACATGACAATTTAAAGAAAAACAAACAGATAGGGTCACAAGTTCTAGCAACATTATTGTACATAATTATGTATTGAGTTGAATACACATGTAGCAAATGAATGTACAATTGTAATATGCGAAATCAGTATTGCAACTCCTACCAGTACCTGTATTGTCAAGTGATTTGCAGTATTTTGTCTTATTAGTACATGCATATTGTTATACATGTTACACACGTAACAATCATTCTATTGAAATCGTTTAACAACAAGGTCTTCAGAACAAGTAGCAATCTACAAAATGTACATAGAAAATAGCACTCAGTGATATGCAAACCCCCACGTTGGGCTGACGACCATGACCACATGCAATGGGTAATTTCTTTCAAAATCGTATCACTTTCTCCTGGACCAAACCTCTAAGGTTCATAAAAATTCATCTTTTAAGTTAGCCTGCTAACACACGGACAAACGCAGCCAAACACAATAGCTCCCGTTCCTAACAATTATGGGTGGTCCAAAACGTAAACTGTGACCTGGTGGGTCTGCTACAAAAGTAAAGAACTTAATTATCTTCATTTGAACAAAGAGGACGAGTCTGGCAAATGTCATTGCACTCACTGTATGACGGCTAAGTCTGATCACGTCCACGAACATGTTGATTTAAATCAAAATATGTAGGTGAAATGCACACGTCCCTCTGATTTCCCCTCACTTCTCCCTAAATTGGCTGGAAGGGGAAGTGGATTTTTGGACCAATTTTGAACCTTGCTAACAACGGGGGTTAACTATAACATTCAACAATAATTGTACGTCCAATGAAATTAGGATCAATTAATTGCAGTCTACGTAGCAAAAATGTACCTAATACAATCAATGAACCGTTACAATTCGAGGATTAATCTAGGTCCACAATGTAGTTTAAACATTATTGTATTTCATTATTTTTACATGTACTCAAGAAATGCACATTTTACATATACTTTAACAGCAGTAGACTGAAAGGGATTAGAATGAAAGAAAACTTATATAGTTCTTCTCCCTATCAATGTGTTGATATCCACTAGACAGGAGAATAATAAGTCAGAATAATAAGTATATTCTAGGTACACTGTGTATGCTAAAACAATTCAAATTATTATGTGAACAACAAGTAATTGTATTAGTGAGTAAATAGTTTTGGATGTTAAACAGAATTGGTTAGCATTTAAATGAATATTTGAAGAAAGTTCAAGAGCATGAAATATCCAATCGGAGCAGGCAATGAAATTAATTTAAAGAAAAGTGGTTGAATAAGAATGGTTGTTGTGTCAATAACGACAGCATTCCGATTGTAATCCGCTATGGGAACATTTAGAAATCATCCATCTTCTCAGAACCGTTCACTGCCAATAATGTATTCATGTACAGCAAGGAGAAGTATGGTGTTGGTTGCAAAATCTTTATAGGTGTCACCGAGAAGGAGTGTGTTTAAGGTAACATTTCAAATGTTGACAGCTTATTGAAGAGAGTTGTACGGAGTCGATCGTAGAAATGGCATTGAAAGCATAACTGGAAATTATCACATCTGCATAATGGTGATTCTACAATGTTCTTTAGGAAAAGATGGTGGTTCAGGGAAGTACATTTCGTTCTAAGGCGTGCATGTAGAATCTGGGGGTTTCTTTTCTCGTAATAAATTTGTTATCTAATTTTAGTTTTGTTAATGTTAAGAAAGGCTTTGAAATAATCCAGAGACTGCATTGTTATAGCAACGTTAGTTAAGCTGTTCCAGTCACGAAGTACCGATGGAAGGAAGGAAGTTGAGAATAGTTCTAGCTGAAATAGTTAACAGATTATCAGAATTTCTACGGTTATACAGAGTGGATTGTCCAACATCATGTGGAACAAGAGATGAAATCTAATATGGAACAGGATTATTTTTCATTTTATAAAGGACAATTTTGTGTTTTCGTCTTCTGTCAGAAAGTGTTTCCCAACCTACTTCTTTGTTGAAGGGCATGAACAGAACTAGGATTTGTAGCGCCTGCTACGATCCTTGCTGCTTCATGTATGTTATGTAGTTCCTCGTTCATACAGCGCATAAATTATCCAAAATTACATCAGAATATTCTAGTATTGGTCAAATGAAGGAAATGTTCCCAATGCTCTACGCTTTTAATGTTCTCATAACACTGATACATGCCCAAGCCTCCCTGCTGATTTGATCAATAAGAATATGCCAACATCCATCACTGGAGAAGAAAGCACAAGTGTTTATGATCAGAGGAGCGAAATTTGTTGACCTAACATCTGCAGAGGAGGATGTAGAGGTTTAATGCGATTGACAGGATAAGAGAATCGAAGTTGGAGGGATTAATGGTTACTAACCATTTATCGGCCCACTTGGAGATCTTGTCGATATCAGATTGAAGAGTACGACGAGATTTGGATTATCGACTATTAAGTGTCGACTAGTATCACCAGCAAACAGATTGATGCTTGAACAAATGTCTCCAACAATGTCGTTTATGAATACAAGAAATAGTAGCGGACCTAATAAAGTACAATGAGAAACACATATACCTAAAGACGCTAAATCTTATTTTGAACCTGGGACAATCACTCGTTGGCGTCGATTACAAAGATTGTAGCTTCAGGGGCTGTACTTTATGCCAGACTCTGTGCTTTACTTATGTCAAAGAAGACCACTTCTAATCCGTTGTCAATAACTTTACAAAATGTGTCGCATAAAAATGTAAGTTGGTTGGTAGTAGAATCGCCAAGCATATACCCACTGTTGTTTACTCCATTGGGACCCGAAGCCGTGCCAATTTTTAAAGATTTCAAATTATCTTCCATTTCTGGTGGGGTTGTAAAGATTGAACATAAATTGCACTGAGTGTTGTTTATATACAAGTGAGGTAATGTCCTATTCTCTTCATTAATATTTGTTTGGTCTCTAAAATAATCATTTAATAGGTTAGATTTGTCACTTGCATCAGTTCAGTAATTATCCGTTTGAAGATCACTCAAAGGAGGCATTGTTTTCTGAGAGCTAAACGCTATGAAATGTTCCAGGAATTCCCACCAGTCCTTTGAAGAGAGAGGGAGCTAGACTTCAGTTTTTTCCAGATAAAGATGGATAATAATTGATCTTTTTGTCATTGATTAGTGCAACAGTTGCATTTCTTATTTGTCAGAACTTGCTCCAGTGATGATGAGATTGTGTGTTTTGCTTTACGATATGCTCGTTTCCTTTTTCGTTATTGACTTTAATTGTTCCATCTATCCATGATGGTTCTTATGTATTAATTCGAATGTCACTGTATAGCTTTGAAATATATGCAATTGTTTTAGTTTGTTTGTTTGTTTTACACCTGCATCAGCACCATTTTGGGCTATATCGCCAGCGGGCAGCGAACTCCGGGCTTTTCACACCTGAAGCGAACGTGCTACCATGGCGCTATCACGACTTCAAGAACTTAACCGGCTGCATCCCGCTTTACTCAACTTCTACAAAAAGCAGGACATATGAATGAGTGTTCCTTGCATCAGTGTCGACTGTTCATTTGACATCAAATTGGTATAATTGTGTCATACAGCTAAAAATAATGTACAAGTATTCCCATACTAAAATTGGAACTAGTGTCATTTGAATGTAATAGAATTCTCCACTGGTGAGTCAACCAGAAAATGACCTTTAAATATAATTTAGACAGTATGTAGATACTGGCTATTGTGATTTACGTTATGCTGTTGACCCAGTTAATCCAATTAGATTAATTATATATTTTAGCACGGATGGCACTCGGTTATATATATATATACAGTCATGTACTTAGGTGATAAATTAATTTCATAACAGCAAACTATAGTCGAAAATAATCAAATGTTATTGATGTAATTACTTAAAAAAATTAACATAATTAATTACATTATGAGTGAAAGAAATTTAAAAACAATCTTCAATTGCATTCGATTACTTGAAAAATTATAATTAATTAAGGACGATTACACAGCATCAATTACCCCATCCCATGAATAATTCAGAAATGCAAAGCGACTTTGAGTCTGCCAAGTTGCCGAGCATTAGCTGGATGGCGAATTAGCCCATTCTAAGGACTGACCCTATGGACCAATACAAGGAAACTTTCACACCGATTAATGCTGAGCAACATTTACCAAGTGTAAATATGGAACAACATACATGTATATACTATATTCTACACAATGTTTAAATATGTAGATATATGTAGTATCAATAAATATGTAGATATATGTAGTATCAATTACACAAAACCAACACAATTATAATTTTAACCTAGACCATAAATCACATCCTGGTAGCGATAGCTCTTCCTCTAAAGTTCCGAAATCTCTTGCCGCAAAACTGCAGACTAGCAAAACATCTCAGCCAATTATTATCAACTTCAATAATTTTCCACACTAGTTTTCAAGTTTGTCACTTGTGGTGGAACAATCTGTAAGACCCGAATTATGCGTACTAGAAATGACAGGTGTAGATGAGACGGACACAGTCTATGGCTTATCTGGGGCGGATTAGTCATCAATTATTACATTTGCATTGAATGGATATATACCAGTCTTCTTAAAGGAGGATCTTAAATTGACTTTTGACAGAGCTGTTTCATATGCCCGTGATGCAATAGCAGCAACATTGTATCTAGTAATTTTCATCTCTGGGTTCTCTCTCAGGAACTTGCGGCACTCTTTATCATATAGTTCCTGTAGCCGGCAGAAACATTCAACATCAAGAGGCTGCAAAGCATGGCTAGTATGTGCAGGTAACACAAAGAGAAGGATATTGTTTTCTTGTGCCCATTTGAGAACTGGTACGTTTATGTGCAGCTTATGACCGCCGAATATAAGAAGTAATGGCTGGCCATTGTTTTCTCTCTGGGCATATTTCAAGAAATGATTCTGAAGATATTTAAAAAACACATCCGAGTTGGACCACCCAGAATCAGAAACTGTACCATCAGAACCAGGTGTTGATCCTTCCAACAACTCTTTTCTAATCCTTTTACTTTTGAACACAAAATATGGTGGAATCTGTGTTCCGTGAGCATTCCCACAGCCTAAAATGGTTGTGATGGCAGAATTATTAGCTGTGGTGGTTTGTGACCTTGAACGCGGGGTGACAATATGCTGGGGAGCTTGTTCAGTCTGCACACTCTTCTCATCAAAATTATAAATAAACTCGGGTCTGTCCATCAAAGCATGCCTTTTCAACAAGGTTTCTAACTCCACAAAATAGTTATGCACCACTTCTTCATTCAAGGAAATTGCTCTTCTTTTACGTAATGGTTTAGACATCAGAACATTAACATTCCATCTCTCTTTGAAACCTGCATACCATCTCGAGGTCAATGGATTGTCTTTTTTCCTTATGTCCAAGTACACTGCATAGTTGGATGCTTGATCAATTATTTCATGAATAGTGTAACCATATCCAAGCTTTGCCATATCTGTAAGATGTTTCACAAACTCCTCTTCCTCTTCTGAAGAAAATAAGGGTGGGGGCCCCGATTTCACAGTTTCCGGGTCCACTCTGCCCTGGACTCTGTCACCTAATGTGGAGCATGGCACACCATATTGTCTGGCTGCTGTTTTTACTGGTAAACCCTTCTCTATAACAGCCTGATATGCCTTTGTTAATGCACTTGGTGTATAGAGGCGATAGTTTGCTGAAGCCTTCACAGGTTGAGGCTGAAATAAAGATGATTTAACTACATTAGCATAATGGCAATTATCATAGACAATAGTATTGTTGAAGAATAAACTGTTACAAATCTAGAATCAACAATATATAACAGCATATTTGAACTGACCTGTAGGATGTGTCAAGTTCTCCCGTTACAAATTAAGAACTACATGTATGTCTCTTTAGTCTTTACTAAGTGGGCACAGAGTATGATCAAATTTGAAATACTGCTGTTAACAGATCAGTTATCAGACTTTATGACGATTTGTCTGTTCTTATCTCACACTTTGTTGGTGTTTAACCCATTCAACACCAAGTAACTGCCATAGACTGGTCCATGACATTTTTAGACCAATTAAATTAATAAGAAAATTACATTTGGATCAGTTCATTTATCAAAATGGGTAAAAAAAATAATTTTAAATTGTAATATTACTGGCAAAAAGTGCAGATCCTGATGAGACGGCTCGTCATGAGCCGGCTCATCTGGATCTACACTTTTTGTAAGCCTATTTTGAGGTCTGTGGTGTTGAAAGGGTTAAAGTCCCGATTTACAACTAAGAATTACTATGCCCAATGTTGATTAGCTTTTTGTAACTTAACTGTAATCATTAACTGGTTCTCTGTATCATTGCACTATCCTCCAAATATCTAAAACGACTAATCTCAGGAGGCGTCGCTCATATGAGCAACCGGTAGAGACGATAAATAAACGTATAACACACACCATAATTTAGGTGTTACAATGGCTAATGGGTTCCAAACAGAGGACAATGGAGGTATGATCAATTCTTCAATTGATTAAATCATTTAATCATCTGGGCCAGGAAGCTTTACGATTGTTGTCTCCTATACATTAAAAAATGTCTACAGGCCAGAGATATTTTTAGACACATGCTCACTGGCTTGTCAGATTTAGGAGAGAAATGCCTGATTTTGAGTGGCTTCGGAATGTCCTATTTTTCGAGCACTGGTATAGTGTAAAGGTATAGTAAAAAACAGGCCAATTGAATGAATGAATGTCATAACACATCGTTCGAAACACAGTTTATTTTCAATAATCGCCCATCGAACTGAAAGATATATGGCTGCCATTTTTATTCTCTTTGCTTAGCAACCACACTCGCGCACCTTCAAACCCAGTAATTAATCCGGAATGATGTCATAAGTTTTCACTTAACTGTGGAAATTGCCTACAGCATGAGCAAGAGTTCTGAGTATGTAACAAGCAGTTCTTTTTAACAAAACAATATATATACAAAGAACACTAACTTTAATAACAAGCTTAATGTATCGTTTTCACTCAAAATTCATTTGTTGGACAAAATGTTGTCTACAACAATTTAACATTAAGTTTGACTTTGACAAACACATGGGGCATAAGAAGTCATCACCCTCCTAATTACTCTTTGACTTGACTGAGTGCAGAACCGTAAATGGACCCATCCATCGCACACATTACACAGTGCCCAACAGAGAATAACTAGGTTTACACAACAATGGATATCAGTTTCATAATCCTCTGTGACAACACATGGACATGAAGGCGAAAAACCGTGAACATTTATATTTTGCATAAGGACCACTAGTGGGTTTTAAGGAATGAAACTCATAAACACAGAACAGCAAGTCTATAAATAAGACCTATACATAAATTATTTTTTTCTGTTATTTCGAGGTCTTATCGTTAAAGCTCATTTTCGCATAGCACTTTCCGCCCTGATCCGATGGCGGATTTCTGACCAATATTTTGAAGCTTTTCGGACATGAACGGTTATAAATGTGTGCATTGGTGTTAAGAATAATCCTAAATATAGATATTAAGAACGTTAAAAATATATTGTATTACCGTTGTGCATGTCATTTAGCTGTTTGAAGTCGACAGGTGAAATTCTCCCATTTTTTCGGCGCAGTCTTCACAAAAGAAATCCGAATGATTTATTATTTAGTACATTTCATGAGTATGAACAATTAGGATATTAAACGAAATCTTATTTGGTTCACTGTAATGGCACGGAGATAAATCTTGTAAACATTTTCGTCTATTTATAGTGCAATCTGGGGTAGGTTTGAAGTTTCCACCATTTATTTACCTGTTTGATCTCCATTATCAGTGAAAAAACGACTTTGAAAGCAAAATGTATTGCTAATTTACAGCCGGTAACTGGAGCGTGAAATATCTCTCGGAACTTGCTATTCCCGCAGTTAGGTGAAAACACGTTCTCGTCGAAAACTCTTCACACCAGGATATGATATCTATGCTTGAGAACGCTTTGGGTCTTTGCCTTATCCATATTATGTAGATTAAATATGAAAGACAATCTCACTGGAAGGTTATTCTGCGTTTACGTAATTCGATTATTTATCAACTTTATACTGCAATCAATTAGGGGTGACTATTGGGGTCAATTTTACTATTGCGATAGTATTGCGATAGTTAAAATACTATTGCAATAGTATTGCGATAGTATTGCGATAGTTGTAGGACTATTGCAATAGTATTGTGTAAATACATATTAATTTTAAAAAAATTCTGTTTCGCATGGAATAACCAAGTTTTGTGTATTTATTTATTAGCATGCAATTTTTTCTTTATTATCATGACATCGAACACACTGCACTAATTTACTTGTCCGTAGTGAAAACCCACTTGCCCGTATATCCGAACTTTATTTTTTTAAATAATATAAACCAACCTTATTTAAAAATCGATACACAGTCCCGCTAAGTTACATGATTGTTTACCTGTCGTCTTCAATAATAAGGCTGCGTCACGTATCCGTTCCCGTATATTGATTTAGCGACCGCGTAGTATACTTGTAACTGACGCATGCGCTATAGCACTTTAAATTACCCATACCCGGGATTATGGGGTCACATCGCCTACTTTGCTCACTATTCAGTACCAAAGAAGCCATTTTCGACAGTAGTTTTTCTTATTGACAGCTGACTCGTTTTGAGCGGAAAATAAATTACATACCCACCGCATTTTACACAGTTTTTATGTGACGGGCGATAACTCTTGACATTTCCGGTTCTTATTCAGGTTATTGTCCGCCACCGTTGTCGGCTGGCTTGTGTTCATTGCGGAAGTTCCGCAGGAAAATTCGCCGATGCTTTCTCATTAAAATACGATTTAAATGCCATGGGAACATGAAGTAAATGCACTCGCCGGTATTTTTACTTGTCCACGGACAAGTTACATTCGAAAATCTACTTCCCGGCGTAATAAATGACCGATTTCGCCACCCCTGGCAACTATCGAAACTATTGCGATAGTACTGCCGCAATAGTCAATACTATCGATGGTCATATTTACCATCGATGGTTGACTATCGTGACGCTGTCTATTGCGATGCATCGTTACACCCCTACAATCAATGTTACTAATCCATGATACTACCTTTCTAAGCTCCATGTCGAGAGGAACTTGTTTCGCTGCCATTATTATGGATCTACGAACTCAAAGAATGCAACAAACTCCAAGCGAAAGAACAACCAAAAAGTTGCAGAAAGAAACCAGAGAAGACTCTGGAATGGGTCTCTGTCTGTATCATTGCACTATCCTACAAAAATCTAAAATGACTAATTTCTTCAGGAGACAGACGGATATGTAGTCCAGTGGTAAAACGCTGGACTGGTAATCCAGGGATCACAGGTTCGATCCCCCGTCTGACCCTAATAAAATGAACAGTCTTTCAGATGTGACTTGAAACCGAGGTCTCGTGTCCAAAAATCTAAAATGACTAATGTCTTCATGCATCAGGAGGCGTAGCTCATATGGGCAACCGGTAGCGACGATAAATAAATGTAAAACACACACACTCTCTTGAGATTCATTTTGCGTTTATGCGTAGTACCGTGGTTTATTAGAATGTGCCGTGCAGCCCAGTACTTCCGGCTTCAGCATTTGAGGCATATTCGCCTGATGCACCCGTTGTGGGACACGTGGAGTATTTAATAGGAGTAGCTTTGCCATGTGCTATCCTGCCCCGTCCTGGTAGGTACACCGCCATATGGTCCGGGACTGCTTATTTGATTCACAGCTAACACCCATATCTGAGGGCCGTTCCCCTATCCGCCACCCGAGGACCCGCTGGGTAGGGGATGGTCGCCCCACTACTGAATTGGAAGCAGCATGGACCCATGGACACAGATGGTTCAGCCACAAGAGTAGTAGCAAACGGAGGAGCAGGCGTGTATGTCCGACACCCAGATGGACACACACAGTCAGTTGCTCTACCTATTGGAGTACACTGCAGCAACTATGGGGCAGAAGTACAGGCCCTTGAAACAGCAGCATCTCTAGTACACAACACTGTGGAGTGTGCCCAGGTTGTCTTCCTGACTGATGCGCTCTCAGTTCTGGATGCCCTGTCTAACAACAAAGAACCCCACCTGATGGAAGCCCTTCGAACAGTCAGCGTAACTAAAAGAACTGTCCTCCAGTGGGTACCTGCACACATAGGCATTCCTGGCAATGAAGCCGCTGACCAGCTTGCCAAGCAAGGTTCTACCGAGAGGCAACCAGACAAAGATTTGACTTACAAGGAGAAATGCACCATAATCAAATCTGCATCAAAGCCAACATTCGAGAAGGATGACTACCACCTTCTCACCAGACAGGAGCAAGTCACGATATTCTGGCTTAGAACAGGGCATAACTGCCTGAACTTCCATATGTGTCGGAAGCTTGGACTAGCTCCATCAACTGCCTGCAGCTGCAAAATAGGGGACCAGACTGCAGAACACATCCTCCAGGAGTGTCCCAATCTTCATGTGCTGAGGAAAACAACCTGGGCAACAGATACTTCTCCCCAGACGAAGTTACATGGCTGCCGGGAGGATCTGTGGTGGACGGCCCATTTCGTGTTTGCTGCCGGCTTGTCCATGTGATTCGCGAACGACAAGAAGAAGAAGACACACTCTCTTCAGGAAGCGTCGCTCATATGGGCAACCGGTAACGACGATAAATAAACTTAATACACACACAACCAGAGTGGTTATCTACAACCACAAACAAGCCGAAAAAGTGAAAAGATCAGCCACACGCAATGAGTTCAACTATCTAAGCAGTGTAACTAATTTGATAAGCTCATTGAACTACCATTCTACTAACTTATGCTAACACATGAATATCGATGCATGCAATCATCAGTCATATATAAAATAACTTGGTATGCGACGAACACAACCGTCTAACACCTACAAGGAACCTGTCAAGAACCCAGTACAATTTAAACTCCTTTCCCCCGAGCAATACGTCTTTGGAATGCCCACCAACTCTATACAGTCAGCCTCAGCTTAGCCATTTTTGCTGCGGTTGGCAACTTCTATACCACTCATGTAACTTTTAACTTTAGTGTAGTTCTTTATGAATGTTTTCTAATATTGTTAAAACTGGTAACCCAAACCATTTGTATTATCATACTATATATGTGTTCTTATATTATATCATGACAAATGCAATGAAATATGATTAAACTAAACGCATGTAATCTTATGTTTAAATATCAGTTATTTAACCCTTTCCCTCATAGAAGCACCTCTTGACACCATTACCAATACAACATACATTGACTATGTAGTAGCTAAACCAATGTTCATAATAAAGGCCAGCCAGAATCTCATGAAGTCCCAGCAATATCTATGGAGGTGGGATAGATATGGCGACTACTTATCCACTGCATGATAGCTAAATGGCTGTCGTTTGTACGGAGATATAATAGTATATTAACCTAAATCTCTATGAAAGAAAGAGTTAAAGATGTTTCCGGGAGTTGCTAGTAGTGTGCATCTCTTCTCACAGCTCAGTATGTTTATTTCTGTTGCGGAATTTCCAGTATTATATATTTGTTTTAAGTTGATGCAAAATTATCTTAGCTCGATTGCGAAACAAGTACTTAGAACAGTAGCATAATCACCCGCGAGACCTAATACCTGGTAGAATCCTTCGCAGTGATGGAGAGAATTAAGTGGCAATGTGGATTTAAGAGTCTTGCTTAAGGTCATCACTAACGTATGTGTTGGTTCTGGTGTGGTTAGTGCATAAACCTTCGATTACAAGGCGGACGCTGTATCCATCATTTCAGAACTGAGGCTCCGCAAGCATTGTGCTCGACGTTATAGAACTTTAATCAGTACTTGATCATACAACATTACTTGACCTTCAAAACATTTATTGTTATCATTTACATTAATGTCTTAGAATATATTAATATATTTCATTGCCATGTGACATTTGGGAGCCATGTTAATATACTTTACTTATATTAAAAATTAAATTAAACTACAATAATTATATACATTACTATATATTACAAGCAATTTATCTCACATCTTGCTTGCTTAAAGTGTATGGACATATAATTTTAGAAAGTTGTGAATCAACTATCTTATCGACATTAAGCTGTCAACAAGGCTGTTTCCAAAAAGAACTAGGTTGTACTATGACGTCCTTTGGAAAAGAAAATAGAAGCAAGATATTTGCTATCTAAGACGCCCATCAAGCGTTTGATATCGTACAGCATGATGGACTTTTATATAAGCTGTTGGATTCTGGAATTGATTGACACTCATTAGATTCATTCCTTCAAATGTACAAATCTATGCGAGGTTGTGCGCAACCAAAATTTTATTTCCGACTGGTTTGACGCAACACAGGGGTTAACATGTCTACGTCCCCACGAGGGGTTCGACATTAGCGGAAGATAGATAGATAGGTATGCGCCAAGGATGCAAAAGTTCACCATTACTTTATCTGTTATTCATAAATGGTCTAATTCACAAACTTGAGAACAGTGATTTAGGCAGTTATGTTTATAATATGAATATAAACAGCCGTACAGTTGCAGACGACATGTTGTTAGCGTCATTTTCCAATCAGACTTGAAAATATGCTATCAATATGTTTTGACTACTCGAGGACATGGCGGTATTTGTATATTGATTGTATTTAATGAATCCAAATCCGATTACCAAGAACTGTCCACTTTGGTTCTCAGACTATTGAGGAAGTAGAACAATATGTACACCTAGACATGATCTGCGATAAGTATTGAGAAGTCTCTCCCGTTGCGTCTACGCTGAAAGGCCCTGCAACGTTACTATCCAGATCCAGAAGTATATGACTGTGTGCGAAGCAAACACAAAACTAAGAGGAAGTCTTCTTAGTATAATGAACAATGGAATTGCCCAGAATACTATAAGTCTACTGGGCTACTATATACAAATCGGTAGGTAGGGACTATTTGACAGCAAATTGTGGAATTATATGTGCAGATCCAGTTTATTGCAGCTAGAAAGAAGCCATCGATTCTGTATTAAACTGGTCCAAAACTTACCACCATTTGCTAATATAGATACAGCTCTTAGTTGTCTGGGAATCTCTTCAATAGAGATGATGATCGACTACAAGAAACTTACATTTTTTGGTCAGCTATGCCGACTACCTTGTCATTATCTGTCCAAACGGATGTGTATAATGCGTTTTGTTTCATTATGACAATGATGAAAGGCAGCTACACGGTTTTATACCAGATATTTACAGACTTCTTCTCAAGTATAATCTGAAACCGTATTTGTCAAATTATGAGTGATACATAGTTTCCAACATTTCAATGGAGGTCAATTCTTCGGAAGCAAATTTTCGACACTGAACCATGTGAGCTGTGGTTAATAGGCAGACAATTCCCAAAATTAAAATCTAAATGTTATACTGCTGTTTCAACTATAAACACATTACTTTGTTTTAGCAAGAGTGAAACTCATTCTAAATGCGATATGTTTGTTAATAATAGCAAAATACACATAATATACTCATGTCCGAAAATTGAACATCATCATTATCTTGTACAGCTAATCATTACTTTGTACAGGTAATAAGTGGCAATGTCCAAGTAATAAGTGGCAATGTCCAGGTAATCAGTCGGCATGTCCAGGTAATCAGTCAGCATGTCCAGGTATTCAGGGTCGGAGGTTATAAAACTTTCTCAGATATTGAGCTCAATTGATCTGATTTTGATATTTACACTAAACTGACCCAATCAGAGGCTGGAGACCAAAGTTTGAGATTGGAGAAAAAAGTTTCATAACGTCTTGGCCAGTTGTCTTGTACAGAGAAATGAGTCACTTTGTAGAGACAAGTATATATATATACCGTCTTCGTGGCCTAGTGGTTAAGGCCGGTTGGCGAGCCGCCAGCTAGTTAAATAATGGTTACCGATTGCCTACCAGCCTGGCGCCTGGTATACAAGCATAGGATTCGGGAAGTACTGATGTTCATAAAAAGAGGTGTCTCATAAGTCAGAAATGGCTGACGCTTTAAATAGGGGTGACACTATAGTAAACAAAACAATTTACTTTTTATATAGTAAAATTGATTTTCCTACTATAGAGTTTGGGGTATTCAATATAGAAGAAAAGCAACATTCCATTCATCACTTTAATGACACAAACCAATGCCAGACATTAATAAATATATATTTAACCGTTGCCTGTATATACACTGCCCTCCAAAATGTTCTTCACTCTATGTACTTTTTGCATTTCTTCTCATATTAAACAAAGTACAAATATTTTGACTATATTTAAAGCAGCATTACATTGTAATAGAGGATGTTTTGGGTAAAATGTAAATACTAATGTGTGTGTCTTTACAAAAATTGAAATCGTCGCTCAGAAACGATAAAATTCCAATAAATTTAAACCGTCGTATACGCGAATTTGTTTATCAACACACGAAATGTAAACACGCACAGCGCGCATGCGTGAAACAACAGAGGATATAGAAAACGTATATATTTTGAACATGAAACACTATCTATCTATCTTCCTCTAATGTCGAACCCCTCGTCCCTAACAGACTTAGCTAACAGAGGTATGAATCAACATATCAAGTAATTTAATTAAAAAGACAACATGGGACAAATGGGAACAATGCATTCCGAATGCAAACAAGTGCACACGATGCGTTCCGGTTGTAAACAAGTGCGTGACCGATCGACTCGGAAAGTCCTACTTTCGGTTTCGAGTTTGTTTTATCGCAAAAAACACTGTTTACCAAATGAACATAAGCATACAAAGTATAATGTTAGAATGTGTAGCAGCAATGCTACCAATACGTAAACATTGAATTTTTCAAGTCATGTAATGATAATTATGTTGGCATACTTTGGTTAATATGAGAATACACAGCGTGAAGACATTTTTGAATGGCAGTGTTCTTTCTGTCAGTTAAATAATAACGAATCAAGCACTCTTATCACTCTACATGTAGTGTTTCATTCTAATTCAAGACATAAATAATGCATAGACAATATCTAGCACAAGTTATGGTCCATGACCATCATAAAATTTGCCCAGAAAGTCATCGGGCTTTGGATCTTGCGAGTCCTTGAAGTAACTCATCACATGGTTCATCTGTTTCCAAATCATCTTCGTCTCTACCAGATCCTGTTGACCCTGAAAATACAGACAGGTATGATATTTAAATTTCTATTTTCACGGTTCAGAGGCTTTTTGTTTTAGGACAGCTTGGTATAGGTCCCAGATCGCTGTCCGATTAGCGCAGTGGTTAGCGCGCGATTCTCACCAATGCAACCCGGGTTCGATCCTCGGATTGGAAAGTATGTGAGATGGAACGGTGGTCGCCAGATCGGAAAGGTGGGTTTTCTCCGGGAACACCGGTTTCCTCCCATACGAATGACCACATTTATGCTTTCATCCGCGCCAATGAGAGTAATTAATATAAGTTGTTAAAACTTGTTTCACAATCGCAAAAAAAATATGGCCGTTTCCCAACTTTTTAAATACTACTTTCACAGAATGAAATATATTTAATTATGATGCATTAAATAGTTATTACAATGGAAATTAGGAAAGTTCTGTTTCGCGTCCGTCATTTAAATAAAAATGTCCACAAAACTCGAATATTGTGTATGCATTTTTCTCTCACCAAAATTTAGGGTTGCCGCTGTCGATCGCCAATGGCGCCAATTGCGACAAAAAACAAATATTGACGCTAAATTGTGTGAATTTTTTTTTTGGGCACATGTTTTGTCAAATACATGGCTTCACATATTTATTTGTGAATTAGTTTGGCTCCAAGTTGTTTTAATTGGCTCCAGTGTTTTTCAATTGGCGACAGAAGTGGTGCAGACAAACATTCAGACAGAGGGAACCCTGAAAACTGACAAATATTATATGGTTTTCTGACCACATGTGATTGGTGAAACGATATGTCTACACAAAATAATGCAACGATATAAATGTATGCATGAATACTATTAATAGCAACAAAAGCCGCCATTTTGGATCTCCTGAATATTTTCCACACATGCACGTTTCATCAATTTTGGACAGGAGAAACAATGTACAAGAGATAACAATGACCAGGAGATAACAATGGACAGGAGATAACAATGGACAGGAGGTAACAATGGGCATACAGTGTGCTCTAGCTCCACACCAAACTGTGATCAAACTTACAAATTAGTCGGAAAACTGCTCTTATAACTGGTGGTCTGTGGTTCAGTATTGATTGAAATCACGAAAATGGATAAAAGTGGATATATGAACACAGTACATAGTGTGTGTGTTTTACGCTTATTTACCGTCGCTACCGGTTGCCCATATGAGCGACGCTTCCTGAAGAGATTAGTCATTTTAGATTGTTGGATGATAGTGCAATGATACAGACAGACACCCATTCCAGAGTGTCCTCTGGTTCTTTTACGTGCACGGCGTACCGCACCGACACAAGACCTCGGTTTAACGTCCATCTGAAAGACTTTTATTAGGGTCAGACGGGGGATCGAACCTGCGATCCCTGGATATCCAGTCCAGCGTGTTACCACTGGACTACAGATCCGTCTGTCAATACATGGTCACTCTTCAACTTGCCTTTATACACAGCATATCTATCACTCTGATGTCAGTTACATGACTGTTTTTGTCAAACTCCTCCCTCAATTTTACTTTACACTGGTCTGGCTTGAGTGGAACATGGTATTCCTGGCCTGCAAATAGACATAACAAGTATTCAGATCTAGTGTACTATGTAGTCTTTTCTCGAGAAAAAAAAGGTATTCGAATATTCGGAACCACATGACCTCTTACATGTTGTAGTATCAGGCCTTTCCCTGATTGACCTCTGACATGGTCGTGTGACTGACGCATGTGCAGATATGGTCCACGCTATCCATAAGATTCAGGTTAATTGATTGTCCACCTGCTTCAAATAAAAATCGTGTAATAATGATATAATAAAATGATTATTAATTGAAATGGGTGGAAAATCAATGTCCTGACTGTAGTCCATGTATACAAAGACCATGTTTTTCATAGTTTAATTATCGAACATACAATAGGGTAACACACATATATACATTGTACAAGCATAATATTCATGAGAAATTCCTGCTCAATTAAACTCCTGATATGAGCAAATACACTGTATCAAAATGTCAGCTGTGTATTGGTGATCCCAACAGCTGTCACTGAGTATTGGGAATCCCAAATTATGTCACTGTGTATTGGGAATCCCAAACATTAAACTTTCCGACAAGGGGACAGTCATGCTTTTAAAATGAAGCTGTGAATCTTATCTTTTTTCATTGGGTACAATTATTATTTGCAAATATCCTTCATCTGTGTCAGTCAAATAGAGTGCATTGCATTTAATCAACACATGCAATTATGAGGAACGTGTCATCACCTGCCTTTGTTAATTGGAGCTAAATCGTGAAAACTGTTCACACCAGTCACCTCATGTTCAACATGCGGCCATTCTTTTGCGCTTGAATCTTACTTAATTGAAAATTAAACAATATGTTTAATTGTTATATGATTTAGCTGCAATTTATTGAAATAGTATTTGAACAATTTTAATATATATCGTCGCTGTTCTGCGCAAACCGCGTAAGTCAAAAACGGCTCGAAAATTGTTTTTCTTTATTATTGAAAGGCGATAATTTGTTTTCTGTCTACAAAAATCCTGGACTTATTAACCAATTAGAAATTGAATTAAATGTCACATGAGTAAATCCTGAAAAACTATTGGATGAAATATTACATCTTCTAAAATCGCGTATACATCTTACATCTTCGAAAATCGCGTATGCTGGCGTGTTCGTTTACCATTACTGTACTATTTTATCAATATTTACGGATTAACATAAGAATGGCGAGTACAATTCTATTTTGTATTGAATATAAGGTGTCTAAGTATGTGTTTTAATTATGGAAATGATTTATTTCTTCTGTTTATATCGTGTTTTTGGATAAACTTAATATGCCAGTTTTCTGTACCCCATTTTGTTTGGATGTATTTCAGATATTTAGTAGGTAGTCAGATAATTTTGTCTTCCACTTTGCCCATATGAATAATATAAGCTGCATTTGCATTTAAACCATGTGCTAATTGTAAAATATTAGCGGTATTATTTATACGCGATTATTGAATACATCAATATGACGCTGCAAATGACGACACTGAATGTTATACGCAGTTTTCACATACATGTATAATGCATTGATAGAGGAAGCTAAGACGTTTACGTTATCCGGTGAGCTCAGTAGATTAATGTGATTAAGCTTCGATTGCCGCCTTGGGCTTAATGTGACTTGGACTGACGTGCAAGTAAGTGGGTTATTGTTATTGTCGTGTTTGTTTTGATACTAACATTCGTTGTTACTATTTTAGGAAGATGTCTCATTCATCAGATTCAGTACCTGACGACGACGAAGATGTCGAATAAATGGCTGCGCAGCCCAGATGACATAACTGTCTGTCCATAGAATGTTTGCACCACATTAATAAATCGAGAGAGGACAGTATTCCGGAAAGGGAAAAGAGTTCAACTTTCTGAAGGATGTTTACTATTCCCTATACAGGGTAACAACACCTAGATACATTATAGTAGAAAACAGAAATGGTAAATACAAGTGTGTAGAAATGAAATTCCATAATAATTGTATAAATGGTTGTTAGAAATTAGTCTCAAAATGACTTCACGTGGTAAACTGATGGTGTCTATGTCTATAAAGAGACGTATGAAAGCACAGAATGACAATAGTGAGAGTAAAAACAATAATGTGAAACGCGTGAAATATTCCCCAAGTGACTTTCCGATTGAAAACAACGACACTAATGCGCACCTTAATAGTGACACACCCTCAGACAGTGAGTCCGGCATACGTTATGAAAGTGATGATTCACTAAGAGATCCTGACTGGAAATGTGACAACGAAGACAGAGCACCGCTATCTGAATATGATGATAATACAGAGTGTGAACGAAACAAACGTAAACGAAAACACTCACGAGGGAAGTCAAGGAATCACAATTCCACTGAGGTACTAGAAAATGACAATAATAACAATATGATTACGATAATTGTAACAAACACAACTGAAACACAGACAATAGTAGAGCATGAAGATGAAGTGTCATTTGAAATGGAAAATCACAATTCCACTGAGGTCATAGAAAGTGAGGGTGTCGGAGGTTTCGTCAACTAGAGGTTTCGTCAACCCTGGAGGTTTCGTCAACGATGTGAAATGTTTGTAAGTTATTGATTGGCAAGGACTTAGTTGTGGACATTAATTGTTAATTGATTTAACTAGATCTATGTGTTATTTTCATTTTTATGTGATTTTTATGTATATTTGTTATAGATGGCTGACAGTCCCAGTGTAGAAATCTTCCGGTAGATCCGCTGATTCCAGTGGAATATATATCTTTACTTGGCTTTGGCATGTGACATGCATCTCGAAAAAAGGGCTTACATTGTACGCTTGCAAGCTTCAATTATTGTTGCTTAATCGCCTAATTGATGAAACCTCTCACATAATCGAAACCTCTTAACAATTTCCCTCTATATTGCCTTGTTGACGAAACCTCCAGTTGACGAAACCTCCTGCATTCGAAAGTGACATCAATAACAATATTGATACCCATCATAATGATATAACAACAACAGAAACAGCGGAAGGGACTATCATAACTGTAACAAACATACCTGAAGCAGAGACAATAATAGATCATGAAGAAGAAGTGTCACTTGAAGCAGACAAGCGAAACCCGCAGAAGGCAAAGAAAGGAATGGGCAACCCGGATACGTGGACCAGAAATGTCAACCAGAAACTGAGAATGCAAGGAAAGGCCTACAAAGGTGTTACAGTTGTAGATACAAAGGCCAGCTTTTGTGCTGATAGACCAGAGCGAATTCTGTGTGAACGCAGCTGTAGCAGACGCTGCGACAGAATAAGAAAATGTGGTCTGATACGTGAAGAGTTACGGCAAGAAATTTTCAAAGCATTTTGGAATAAAATGGAATGGAATGAGAAAAAGGTATTTGTAAGTAGCAATGTAAACAGGATAGAATCAAATACAGTGTCGATGAACAGCAGAAGAAAATTCACGTACAAGTACCATATTAGGGATGGAGATAACAAAGTTCAAGTTTGCAAACAATTGTTCCTGTCGACGCTTGGAATTAGTGAACACACTGTATATGAGTGGTTGAGAAATATAGACGATAATGGGTTACCAGAAGAAAATGAGACCCAGAAAGCTTTAAGAAGCAAAACAAGACAAAGTTCTTACAATGGAAACCAAAGTGTAAAGGACTTTCTGGAATCACTTCCGAAACTACCCTCGCATTATTGTAGAGCCACATCACAAAAGGAATATTTGGAGCCAATATACTTGTCACTTTCCCATGTATACAAGATATATATGGATCATTGCATTAATAAAGAATACAAAGCAGCTGGAGTGAAATTTTTCACGAAAGTATTCAATGAAATGAACTTGGCCCTGTTTCGCCCGAAAAAGGATCAATGTGATGTTTGTGTAGGATACGAAACACAAAATGTGTCCGAAGAAGTTTACAGAGAACACGTTAGGAGAAAGACTGAGGCAAGACAAGAGAAGGAGAATGATAAACTGAGAGCATTAGACAATGGTAAATTGAAAGTGTTGACTATGGATGTACAGGCTGTGTTACTCTGCCCAAAGGTCGAAGCAAACGCAATGTACTACAAAACAAAACTGGCCTGTCACAACTTCACCATTTACAATTTAGCAAGTAAACAGGTTGCAATATATTTCTGGCGCGAAGGAGGATTGACGGCGAACTCCTTCGCTTTGTGCATCAACGACCATCTTCAAACTATAGTGGACGACACTACAGAGGAAGTTATCATCTATAGTGATGGGTGCGGGTACCAGAACAGGAACGCCACAATGGCAAATACACTTTTGCGCTTCGCTCTTAAACACAATATTACAGTCAGTCAAAAGTTTTTGGAAAAGGGCCATACGCAGATGGAGGTGGATTCTGTGCACAGCTCAATAGAACGTAGCCTCCGAAGACGACCCATTTACTCACCTAGTAATTACGTGGAAGTGTTTAAAAGTGCTCGCAAAACCGGATACAATGTGATGTATCTTGACCATACTTTCTTCCATGATTTCAGTACTTTAAAGTACTACGAGTCTATCAGACCTGGATACAGAGTTGGCGACTCGGTGGTGACTGACATAAAGTGTCTACGGTACACCGTTAAAGGTACCATTGAGTATAAACTTTCATACACAGATGAGTTTAGAGAGATTCCTAAGCGAAGGAACGCTGGCAATCCAACAGGAGAGGAAATTATTCCTCGGTTGCATGTAACACCACTGAAACTAAAGGAAAGTAAGTATCAGCACTTACAACAGCTGAAAGCGGTTATTCCAAAGGATTACCACTTGTTTTATGATGCCCTGGCACATTAGAGATACTTTCAGAAATGTAGTCAATTCTTAAAGGGTTGTTATTGCCTCCTGTGGAATTATGAAAGTAGCAACTTGTCATGAACATTCAACTAATGGAGAATCATTTTGCGTTAAATAGTGATTGAGGAATGAGTTTATAGTTTCACATCTTAGTGCATTAGTGTTCATGGTTATCATCATGCGTCCGTTTTTGTTTGAACAATTGTTTGTTGTACAGTGAATTTTGTTATGCATTATAATTCATTCATGTTAAACATGAACATATTTCACAGCAAATTGTAGCTAAATGATTTCAAGAATAGAAACGTGTCCAACAGTATGTTTTATCACCATGGGCTTTGTGAGTGCTATGTAATGCTTTAATAGAATTGTGTTACATGTATTTTGCGAGCTTTCGTTGAGTAACTGAAACTCAATACATACATGTTTGGACTTGTTATTCACTGATTTGAATTTACTATGTTTTGACTATAATTTACTAATTATTATGTTACTATTCATATACCTAGGGTTGCTTTACATGTCCAAACAGTAATATTGCTTATTAATTGCCCAGCTAGACATCTCAAAATACGCAATATACTCTAGTAAGTACTTGTATTACTACGTGAATAACAAACAGCAAATTGCCTTATATTCTTTGGAAACACAAAATATAACTGATTCTAGGCATTGTTTATTAATCAATTAATTCTAGAGTCCACGTTTGCATACAATATCTCTACTGCGCCTGACCATGCTGTGTGCTTTCTGCTATCCTCATAGAATCAACATTTCTAAAATTAGTTTGTTATCCAGTTCATTGTTCAAATTGTTACAGTCAATTTCATGTGTTACTAGTTAATTAAATAAACAGCAGGACTGGTGTTGTCCTCATATCATGTTGGTTTCTGTTTTTGTAGCCTAAAGGTGTTGTTTGATTTATTCAGCCTTCAAACCAATAAGACACATTAGAGTAAGGAAGGTACAATGTCCTCCACGTGTCTTAATGTGCTTTTTGAACACGGAGGAGGAAATTTACCTACCTGTATTTTTCCAACAGTATTTACCAAACAGTCTCTAGGTTTTAAGTAGGATTGTGACTACTGAAACAACGGACAATGAGATCTGACCATTCAGTGACACTTTTTTCTTGGGTAACTAACCAGTATTGACAACACACTTTCCCGGGAAGATTAGCCAGTACTTCTGCTTAGAGTTTTATAATAGAGTGTGTCCTAGATGTGAAGCAAACTCGAACAAGAGTGATTCACGCCTCCACTAGTCTTATCTATCATCTCATACAAACTGCCATTCGTAATAGGGTAGCTTTAATGTGTACACATTCATTGCCAGCGGATGCTCGTTAGATGCTAATCCAGTTCCATCCGCAATTTGGGATTGAGAAAATTGCGAAGACGAAAACAGTCTGCAACAACGGGATCGAACATGCAACCCTATGCAGTATGGCGTTCTACCACTCGGATCCACTTCTCTTCCATGAGAAGGTTATGCAATCTACAATTCAGGGCCCAGTTTCTCGAAGCGTCTCTACTTGAGATTGTGTTCAACTCATAATTATCACCTTCTATAAAACCTTAACGGTAAGGTTATTCTTCAGAATAAATACTGAACTGTATTAAAATATTGTTTCTTAGGTATTCAAAGTCATTACATTTACTAAATTGTACCAATTTTAGTGCTTTAAATGGATTTAAGTTGAGCACATTCTCAAGTTAAGACGATTCGAGAAACAGATAGGATAACACTGCTAATCGAGAGAGTTTTATTGGAACAGTCTGCTCCGAACATAAAATGTCGTTGACATACGCAATTGCTCGTATATCAAAACGCGTTTGAATTACTGTGCAAAATTCCGGAATAACTTGTATAATATATAATGGATACAGTAATACGTACGGAAATCGCGTATGTCGATATATGAAATCTATTGTTTAAGCAAGGCTGTTTCATTTAAAGAAGTCCACGGAGGAAGTTTAAAAGGGCAAATATAAATCTATAGTTTATTTGAATATCACTTTGGAAAAATAGTGTTTACGCCCTCCTGAAAAGTGGAATTTTTCCACATACGCGGTTTGCGCAGAACAGCGACGATATATAGTAATATATATAGTATGTATGCAGTACGACTAGTATCCTAGCATCTCACACATAGCTTAGTATTAGTCGACAGCTTTATTGGCTAAGCCTGCTCAGGAAAACATGTCTAGGTCCCTGCAAGGGGTTAGTCCCCTGCAGTTTGATATAAATGTAAAATAGAATACATTTTTCAGACCAATTTTTAAAATGGCAACATAAGGAACTTAATATTGAATTCAAACCCTGACAATTATAGCGAGCTCTAAGCGAGCTTTACGGTAACGTGAATTGAGATGAGTGTTATTTTTCACATAATCCCTTTTTTACCTACGCTTTCTTAACATTCTTATGGGCCAGATTAATTATTAACATTAAATGAAATAAGATGCTACAAAAAACACAATATTTCTGTGTATAAATATTTATCCGCAAATAAATACATGCAAATTGAACTCATGCAATAACAAACACACCATTGGAAGTAGTCTAAAATTTTATTTACAATTTCGAATCGGCAGACAAAATGGCCGATTTATATTTAGATAAAGAACACGCACACGCAATTGATATTATACATATAAAAATCTAACATGGATTTCTACCTTATGGATTCATGGGCTTGTGGTTAGGGCACTCGCCTAACACAGACAAGGACCGAGGTTTGAATCCCAGCGCTAATTTGTTTTATTTACTTCATAATTCTTATTTTTTTATGGAAATCAAGTGTACAATTACACGAATATAACTTTTTAAACTCCATACTATAGTATCCCGGCGTGAAGAGTTTTCGCCCAACTGTGGAAATAGCAAGTCATGAGAGATCACGCAATATTTCACGCTCCAGTTACCGGAATTATAAATAAACATACCTTGTGCACTTCCAATCTATTTCTAACTGATCATAATATATCAGACAAGGTAAATTAGCGGTGAAAACTTTAAACCTACCACAGTTTTCACTATATCCATTTTATGTCACCATATAAATATCATTTTTTAAAGAAATTGGCAATTTTTTCTCCAAAATGACATATGCATCGTCTGCCACGCCAATATATTTACGAATAAAAATGTCATTATAGTCTCACTGCTCCGTGTTTATGAGTTATGTCCGTTATTACACACACGGGGTCCTTATTAATAATTTTGATTTTCACCGTGTTTCACCTTCAGGTCCACAGGTTGTCACATAGGTTCTCCAACTGATATATATGGTTGTGTAAACCTAGTTTTTCTTTGTTGGGCACCGTGTGATGTGTTCGATGGATGGGTCCATTTACGGTTCTGCATTTAGTCAGAGTAATTAGGAGGGATGACGACTTCTTATGCCCCGTGTGTTTGACCTAGTTAAATTAAATGTTAGTGTTTTAGATACAGTATATAGACAAAATGCTGTCCAACAAATGAATTTTGAGTGAAAATGATAAATTAAGCTTCTTATTAAAGTAAGTCTTCCTTAGTTTATTGTGTTGTTAAAAAAGAACTGTTGCTTACATACTAATGGTGGCGCTGTAGACAATTTACACAGTTAGGCGAAAACCAGTGACGTCATTCCGGATTTCTGAAAATGAGGTGCCGCCATTTTGTCACCTTTTCTCATAATGTAAACAATCGGTTTTCTTTGAGATTTTTGTGAATGAAAGGTAAAATATTGTTTATTCGATGACATAAAATTGTTTGCAGTGTATGCACATTCTAAACCTATAGGAGTCTGTTATGTACTACGTCGTCGAAAACCAGTAACACCGGGTATAGTTATGTTATGTTATATTTCGGGTTTTACGCCTGCATCAGCACCATTTTGGGCTATATCGCCGGCGGGCAGTTTACTTAACAACACCTTTCCTGGGCAGGCTCCAGCGGTTAACCAGTACTTGGGTGCACCAACCTCCGTAAGAAACTGCCAACTTTTTCATATAAATGAGACACGGCCTGAGCGGGGCTCGAACCCGTGACCATCAGTGATGATAGGTTACAGTGGTATACAAGTCAGCGACCTTAACCACTCGACCACGGAGGCGGACTCACCGGGATATAGAATCTCATGAATGATTTCAGAAATATGCTTATTCCAAATGTACACTGTCATAATGCTTGCTGCACAGTCGAAATAGTAACAGAAGCAGTAACAGTATCACATTGTTCAAAAAGACATATATTTTTACATACATGTTAATACACTACAGTAACTCATGACTGTGACAACAGGATAAAATACTTATTAACCAGGCTGGTGATTCAATCATTCAGATTTAGTTTTGCTTCGTATGAATGAGCTCGCTTTGAGGCTTTATTCGTATTATTTGACTCCAAATTTTTGAGAATATTTTTATAAATACCTAATATACTCCATTGGATCAACGATATCTCCATAATATGATATAAGAAAAAGCATTGGTTCGTGCTACTTTTGGGACGAATCGGTCGTAAGTTATATAAAATTTATTACAGTTTAGACTAAACATCTACTGCCACTTACATATATATGGAATTTGTCTATACCATGCCCTATATAAAGTGATTGCTCGCCGTCTGGCCTCAGCGCTATCTGTAGATAAAATAGGTTTTACATGTTTAAGACCTTGTACGGCCTTGGAAGCCGCCATATTTGTTTACGCACAACCGGATAATTTTAGTTTATACGGCACCGCCGTGGCCATCTTCTTCTTCTTCTCTGTTAATAATTGAGCTATTATGGCTATGCGTGGGGGAGGTAGAAAAGTGAGCTACCAGGTCTGCTCAGCTACTATAATTCCACCAAAGAAGACACTGGTAGTGTGATAAAAAACACATAACACGCCATGTGCCTATATATGTCATATATATTTTTTGGCAGATGATACTGCAGTCTATCTATCATTGACATCATGTATAAAATTTGTAATGATCTGGTTGCTATCCCCATTGAACATTACCTAGTTCACATCTCCCGCCCTGCACGCCACTGCCATTCCTTAAGCTATAGGTTATTACAGCAACTACAGACTACTACAAGTTCCTTTTTTCCAAAAACAATCTATCATTAGAACCATCTCCCTCCTGACATTGTCCAATTCCCTACCATAGAGCAATTCAATACGGCAGTTTTAATCATGCCAGCACCTAGTTGTTCTGCTCAGCTGCTATTAAACTCTTAACCCAACTTATTTTTAATTACTTTCTTATATTTATGCTTTTAACTACTCATACCTTTAACTTTTTGTGTTTTTTTTGCGCGCAGTATGTCTACATCCCCGCGAGGGGTTCGACATTAGAGGAAGATAGAGTTGTCTAGAAGTATCGTTACCACTATCATCAGGGCTGTAGATTCACTCCCTATCTGGAACATGTGATATGTGAGATATTTGGCAGTCGCTTATGGAGGTTGGAGAGTTGATTACTGGTTCCTACCAAGGAAATGGGTGGGGTCCTAATATCCGCCAAAACAGACTAACCCCCTATAATAATCAGAAAATGACTAATGGGCAGTATAAGAATAGATTAGGTCACCTGGTGATACAATTACCAATATTAACACAGTAACTGTGCATCACTTAGCTAATTTTACCATAAAGAATCAACTTTTTGACACCGAAACATAGTCAAATTTATCCATATTTACATGCTGTAGGTAAATTTCAAAATCTAACCTATCATTTCAAACATTGTTGAAATAGCTCGTGGGTGCATGATATGAATAGTATGTTGCATATGAGGCATATATACGGGTAACTGGGCATGGAATAATATGGATCAGACGGATCTGTAGTCCAGTGGCAACACTCTGCACTGGTAATCCAGGGATCGCAGGTTCGATCGCCAGTCTGACCCTAATGAAATTAACAGTCTTTCAGATGGGACTTTAAACCGAGGTCTCGTGTCGGTGCTTTACACCGTGCACGTAAAAGATCCACAGGATACTCTGGAATGGGTCTCTGTCTGTATCATTGCACTATCCTCCAAAAATCTAAAATGACTAATCTCTTCAGGAGGCGTCGCTCATATGGGCAACCGGTAGCAACGATAAATAAGCGTAAAACAAACAAGTGACATAAAATCCGAAATATATGAAAACGTTAACAAATCGTATACATTTTCCTTATTCATTATATAAAGCTATACTTATTACACATTTAATAATTACTATCAATTATGTTTCAAAACTGTACTATTCTAGTAATCTATTATTAGCTCACATTCGAATATCTGTATCAAATGTCTGTATACATGTATTTTTTCTGTGGTATTTTGAACGGCATTATATAGTGAGAAGAGTAAGATGATGTACATGTATTTGTTCGAATGAACATAGAAAGCATTATTATCCCGATTGGCGTTATTCACATGGTCTTTTTATTTTAGGCTAAATAGGCTAAAACGTGTTTTATGATAGAAAACGATGCTTTTGCATATATAACCTTATATATGATCAATAAAATTAATTGGGTTAGAATAAAACAAATACAATGAGAACCGGATATTGAGAGAAACACCGTATAATAAACTTATTATGGCGTCCATTTTTATCTGAAAACGTTGCAGACTTTTGGGTTTAAATTTGTTGTTAAAATCATTGTAATTGTTCCTTCTTTGGAGCGTTAAGCGTAATAAAAATGTCGGCCCATGACCAGGTCAGGGCTATGCTGGATGAGTTGATGGGAACATCAAGGGATGGTATGTAATCCGATCCAGAGTTTTCAGTTGTAGTAAAATATATTTTCTGTTCCAATTTCCTTTATGATTTGCCATATTTATTGGCCGATAGAAAATAAACGCACTCTCATGGATTGTTTCTGTCCAAAGTTAAGCCATTACACAGTATTGGACGATATGATAGGTTTTGAAATTCGTGTGAACTGCATGATATCATTGGGGGGGTATTTTCTAGAACTCATTTCGGAGGGTCAGGTAACAGCCAACAGGTTCACATGCACACGAAACAAATTATTTTTTGTTTGCACTATGGTCATATAGTAAGTAATGTTTACTGAAGGTAACCAACGTAAATGAAACATGTATGCAGAAACATCGACAAGAATTTCAAGAAACTAGGTAAAATCGACCAGATCACTAATATATGCCCTTGTCCCGGGTCCCTAGAAATACCGAAAGACTCCTAAACACCGAAAAATACCGAAAGACATCGAACACCAGTATATAACAGCAATATAAGTAAGAAGTAACGTGTTTATTAAGCATATTACACCTTATTGACTTAATATCTGCCCTTTATAATGATTAATTATAAAGTTATGAGAGTATTTCGGCGATTTCATTTTCAAGGGAGACTAATCCTACACTACCGTATACCGAAAGCCACTGAAGATATGTATAAAACAACACTAAAATGAATGAATTAATGTGTTTATAGCTACATATTAACATTTCTATACATTATAACTGTTTATTGAAATAAAATATGTCCTTTATGAGTGTATTTCGGTATATATTACACAATATCGCCGCCAGTTCTATACCGAAAGACAATTTCATTTTCAAGGGAGACTAATCCTACTCTGCCGTATACCGAAAGACACTTACGTTCTGCATACAAAACAATAAAAATAATGAATTAGCGTAGTTATAGCTATTTATTAAGTTTAATATACCTAATAATATATTATATTATAATCATTATATCCTCCAGAAATAAGGCGAATGGATGTCGCCCTGATGTCTATTGTCGGCGAGGTGGCGGAAAATAGCGACCACTTTGCCCGAATCGCCCTCTAGCTTGAGCCCTGTGCCAGAATACAAAACCTCTTGTGTGTTATTTCATCAAACCATAGCCAGTGGAAAGAAAGTGTTTTTACTGTCGCCTTGTCCAATATAGTGTTTATGTTTTCTACTTTCACTTTCATTTTGATGACCCGTGAGACATTTCAACATGTTGTTTAGTGGATAAATTTATTGTGTCACTTTTTATCAGACAAAGGCCACTTAATATATATATCCCCGATAGTATATCCCCGATTGCTAATGTATCGGGGGTTTCTCAGCATGAGCAATTAGTGAAGTCATTATTTATTTAATCGCTTTATTGGGGGCTATAATTTAGATGTTGCAGTAGCTAATGTGCTGTTGACAGAGGACAAAAGTGGTATAATTAATTGATTGATTTAGTCACCAGACCCGAGAACGTTTTTACGATTTTTGTCTCCGAGACCGGAAAATCAACTTGGATTTTGAGGGGCATCTGGCTGTCCTAATATCTGCATTTAACCTTAGTATGTAGTTCTTTTTAATCTCTGTGTCTTAATTAACAATGAGAATTTTAAGCGCTGTCCCTGACAAGCACAGTCAGCATTGAGTGTTCGGAGTAACTCGTAGATGACCATCCATTTTGAATATCAGTTTCATAGCCAATCGCTACATGTCAAATCTGCAAAGTACCTGGTAGTCGCCATCAAAAACATGCTTTACTGGGGCGAACACATTACAAACATCACAAACGGCACCTTACGGTACATTTATTTGGCATGTATATCAATAAAATATTGCTTCTTGAATATAAGTGTTACATGTACATTTGACTTTTTCAGTCTTTGTCTAAAATCTACTCTTGTTAAAAGTATTATAATCTGTTAATATAGAATGTAAGTATGCATACCTGTTATGGCTAAAAGTTTCATTTTAAATGTAGCCCTGTGCTAGTTGTTAATATTAATGGAAACGAACACAGGATTACATTTCAAATGAACTTTACACTAAAAAAGACCCATGGATTAGTATCCTTCCAAGACTCATTGAAGTTACTAACTCGCGGTATTTTGGTAATTTTAGCCTTTTTAGATGGAGGTGTTTTCATGAATCGTCAATCGGACGTTTAGAACCAAATGTAGCCATTTTGACAAGTGGCGATTTTGAGTGTGTTTTACGTTTATTTATCGTCGTTACCTGTTGCCCATATGAGCGACGCCTCCGGAAGATATTAGTCATTTTAGATTTTTGTAGGATAGTGCAGTGATACAGACAGAGACCCATTCCAGAGTCTCCTCTGGTTATTTAATGTGCACGGTGTAAAGCACCGACACGAGAGCGAGGTTTAAAATCCCATCTGAAATACTGTTGAAGTTTACGTTTCATTCATGGTCAAGGACACGTAAATCATAATTTTCACAACTACTTACTATCTTTGATCTCATTTGTAAAAAACAACGGTAATAATTATTACCTAATAACTTACACAAGTTACATCCGATCATGTTTACATAATGATCATCCGATCATGTTTACATAATGATCATCCGATCATGTTTACATAATGATCATCCGATCATGTTTACATAATGATCATCCGATCATGTTTACATAATCTTTTAAACAATTTCACCATTTTACCGATTCATTATGATGTAGTGTTGTTTTCATAAAGGATCATTATCGGATCATTCCCATATACAAAACTGTGAATGTGTAATCCTGGTAATCGTATACCGCAAGGTTAATTAATGGGATTATGCATGCTCCCCATGTAAACAGCTTTGATTGTGAATCAATAGTTTATCCAAACGATAGCACACACCAGAACAGAAAACTTGTAACCAGTCAAAGGTGAAATGAACTTAGACTGCATATCAATTTTTCTTTACCTGCAAAGTTCCGTTGTCAATGGTAATAAAACCAGTTAAGTACGAAAATTTAAAATATGGCACAAACATAATTTCTCCGTCTTTTGGTCCAGTTTTCTGAAATAATGTTAAATGGAAATTTTAGGAGCCATTTCTAGCGCAATATCTTGTGGCGATCGGTAGCGTGGCCACTACAAGCTTAAGTAATAACTGGATTATGGCCCTTGGAAGTTTTATGTATAAATGCAAGGGTGTGAACATCTCCATGGACTTGTAAGTAGACAGGAGAAATGTGCATCATTAAATCATCCTACTTGTGACCAGTATTGGCACTAACTTTCAATGTTGATTTGCCTTTGGGTTCAGAATTTGACATACACAGAGCCTGCTTGGCAAACAATTGTGCGATGTCAATGTGTCTCGCCTTTCATCTTTCTTTCCGACATGTAATCCGGAGATTCTGTCTGCTAATTGTTGATACTGTGTGCATGTAGCATGTAACTTTAGCAGGATTGTCTGCTTGCTTCCATAGTACATTTACGTAAGAACCAACAAAGTTTGAACAAACCCAGTTTGAGTTTCTCCGCCTTTTCAGTTTTATATTACATAAAGTTGCATGGCGTGGCCCGGTCTTGTTTAAAAATTCATCCTTCGCTACAGTGACTAGAGTAATTTGTACTAAACTAAAACTTTGACAAATTAGCTGTGTCGTGGATTTAACATTGTCCGCTGACAACTTGGATGCACACTTCTACTTGTCTATTCTACAAATTCTATGAGTTAGATGTAGTACAAATAGGGATGGCAACGAACCTTCCAATACAAAAGAAATCGTCGCAGGATGTGTGAATAAACCATGTTGTGGTCGCATCCATGGCAGGTGTTAATTAACACTGTGTGCCATGTAATCTGATAATTACATACAGTAGGTGCTAAGGTGGGTACCGGTAGTATTTAATTATGATGTCAAAACTATTAAGACGAGAACATTCTGTTGAAATATTACAGACACTTTGCAACAACATCCACCCCATGTATCTTAAATATTTAATTAACTGCTTAAACGTTTGATATTGTCCTCAAAAATGCCGCCCGATCAGTCACATGTTTGGAAAGCCTTCAATCGCTCTGAGAATAAGAAAACTGCTGGGTGTAATCTATGCAAATTGGATTTAGCATATTCGGGTACAATATCAATCTGTAAAATGATTTGAAAAAGAAACATCCTTCAACGGAAAGCGGTTCAAGTGACATTAGCTTCATTTGTGAAAACACCCATAAATGTACAAAGGCCAATAACTGAATTAGTCGCCGTCTTATTTGCATGGCCTTGCCGGAAGAAATTATGTTAATTTGGCACATTTTATGAGAGTTTGAGTGATTTTGAGTTTTTGATAGAAATCTATCGAAAATGCGAATACCTTCTCGATCGAATAGCAAAATCGCTATTCGTTGCCATCCCTAAGTACAACATATGATTTCCACACACTTGATATTAGATATTATTAGAGTATTTTGTCCAGAGAATAACTACTGAAGTACTGAATAGATTTCAGTGCAACTTGGAATACATATACAGGCAATAAGAGGATATACAGTGGGCAGGATGCATAATCCTATCTTGGGTATTTGGTGAATTATGGCCCTTTGAAATTTATACATTGAGGTATAAGTTTTGTCGAATTTGCGTGTTGATTGATTTTGTTTATTACACTTGTGATCTACTTTAATTTGTGTAAAACTTGAACAATTAGACATGATTTGCCCAAGTTTAATGAGAAATTGAGGGTTGATTTTTTGCTTGTATGTTATACACTTGCAAACCTGCCCAATCAACGTAGTTATAATTATTACCGGTATAATAATACCAGGTTCATAGTGCATGCTTTAGCGAAATTAAAAAAGGGTTATGTAATAGAAACATTAATTAAATCGGAAAACTTGGACATAGTGGCTCCCGAGTAACGGAGTAAGCGTCTCCCGAGTAACATAGTAAGTGGCTCCTGAGTAACAGAGTAAGCGGCTCCCGAGTAACGGAGTAAGCGGCTCCCGAGTAACGGAGTAAGCGTCTCCTGAGTAACGGAGTAAGCGTCTCCCGAGTAACGGAGTACGCTTCTCCTGAGTAACAGAGTAAGCGTCTCCCGAGTAACAGAGTAAGCGGCTCCCGGGTAACAGAGTAAGTGGCTCCCGGGTAACAGAGTAAGCGGCTCCCGGGTAACAGAGTAAGTGGCTCCCGGGTAACAGAGTAAGTGGCTCCCGGGTAACGGAGTAAGTGGCTCCCGGGTAACGGAGTAAGTGGCTCCCGGGTAACAGAGTAAGTGGCTCCCGAGTAACGGAGTAAGTGGCTCCCGGGTAACAGAGTAAGTGGCTCCCGAGTAACGGAGTAAGTGGCTCCCGGGTAACAGAGTAAGTGGCTCCCGGGTAACAGAGTAAGCTACATGTATTCTGGTACTTGATTGGACAAAGTTCTGTGTTTTCTGTTTGGTATTTACAGTGTTTGGTAGAGTTTATGATACATTTGTACTTGAAATGTGTTTATCATATTTTAATAATAATGATTGTTGTTTTTAAGGGGGCTTTACATATGCGAAGTATAGACAGAAATATAGCAAAGCCGATGGTCGCTGAGCCGTGAGTTAAATATGAGTTCTTAATTGCAGGAGTATATCATCTAATAATTATTGATTTTTTTATGCTCTATGTCATGTTTGCATTATTCTTTTCTCTTTTTTTACTTACAAACCAAAATTCAAGACTGAATGTTGGCCACATGTATGTTTTGAAATTTAGTCTTTCGTGTGATATTTGTCAGCAAGTTTGTCATTTTTGAAATATATCTATTAATTACCACACACAATGTATGTCAGCCAATCACTGGCAGCCTTTTATGCGGTGCTCCAGATAATTAATTAAGCAACAGTCAAACCTGTGTTAAGCAACCAACCAGCCATGGGAAATGGAGAAAATGGCTGCTTAGCATAGGTGGCTGCTTATTAGATGTAAAATGTACAATACCATAACATACATTTATTGGGACTGGAAACTGGCTGCTTGATGCAGGTTGGTTGCTTAATAGAGGTGCCCACAAACACAGGTTGACTGTATTTACTAGTCATCGTCAGTAGCGGCGTTTACATTGTGTTCTTCTTATTCTAACGTTCTCGCGGAGTATTTTAAAACTTGGGTTATAATTTGTAGTACACATAAGCTTGATGAATACTTATTGGTGAAATTATAAAAGCAGTTAACAACAGCTTCTCTTCAAACTCTAGCACTCTCCAGGTCTTTTCCCAGAAATAAATCATTTTTGTTATTGCTCTATGAACGTCTATTTCTGTTTACATAGAATTTGTCAAATTTATTACTAACCGTAACCGTGGTAACCGGTAAAATAATGCTTACATTTTTGTAATTCTCTGTTGTTCAGATGCATTCATAAAACGTATGTATTTGTTGATCTCGGCAGTATTACACTGAGGAAGTCAAGCACTGTATTGTACACTGTATTGTACAGACGAATCTGTAGTCCAGTGGTAACACGCTGGACTGGTAATCCAGGTATCGCAGGTTCTATCCCCCGTCTGACCCTAATCAAATTAACAGTCATTCATATGGAACTTTAAACCGAGATTTTGTGTCGGTGTTGTACACCGTGCACATAAAAGAAACAGGGGAGACTATGGAATGGTACTCTGTCTGTATCATGCACTATCCTCCAAAAATCTAAAATGACTAATCTCTTCAGGAGCGTCGTTCATATGGGTAACCAGTAGCGACGATGAATAAACGTAAAACACACACATACTGTATTGTTACTTGTTGACTTACATGAACACAATGTAGACCTAATATTGTTTATAATAATGTGTAATTAGGAAATTGTCCGGTTACAGCTAAACAAGTGTTTGCATATCATTAGTTCATAGGAGAAATGTGTAGAAATACGCGTATGCCATTTATGTTCAGGCCTTTCTTTACGTGAATTTGAGGTTTCTGGAGCACTGTAATGAATTGACTACTGGTACATGGCATCATGTGAACCTGGAACTCTCTTAATTAATGAAAATAGTGTTTTGGGTCTGTGGCCGGGTGTTTCGTTTCAGGCCTCCGTGAAAAACAGCAATTTGGACGAAAACTGTAACGTGTGTATGATGATTATTTTCTCATTTGTTGTTAAATCTGTTATCTTTTAACAAAAACACAAACAGAACTGTAGTTCATAAGGATAGATTTGGCATAAAATGATTATTGAAATATTAGCATTAATTAATGTATTTTAAACTATTTTTGTGTTCGTTCAAAAATGTAAATGTATACAGCCATTTTTTTCTAGCTGTAACTACAAATGTATAGCTACATGTAAGAAGAGTGAGTGAAAGCCACTAAATGTACGTATAAATCATGAATAAATATCTGAGGAAAATCGTGCAATGCCCTCCTACATCCTGCTCATCACAGATTGGTACGTACACTCAAATAGAAAGACACTCGTTTCAAAGTTAGATTTTTGTTTAGGTTTCTGGCGAACAATTGAAGGGATGAACGTTGGTACGTAATTTACATGTTCATGTTTAATTGGTCAATTGTTTTCATATAACACGCGCATACCTGTGATTTAAAGGAAAAACTTCAGCAAACTGAATCAGATTGTACACTTAAAGCGGCACTACATCGGTGAAAATGCAAATGTCTGCAGGATGTAATTTGCTATTATAATTATGGTATAATTTTTTCTCTCCAAATATTTGCCTCAAAAACTGAGTATTTCACCTAATAAACAAAATTTGTATACGCGGTTTGTTGACATAACTAAGTCAATTCAGGAGCCTGGATGACCGTTATATGAAATCCTACTTTCACGTTTGAAAGTTTGTATACCACAAAAACACTGTTTATTGATTCAATGTTAGTGTTCGAGTGTACTCAGAAGAATTTGTAGTAGCAATGCATTTATACGTGAAAAAAAAAGAATTTGATTTGCTTTTTGCGATGTAATGTCGCTTTAAATAGACTTATAGGTCAATGGTGGTTTTTATAAGCATTATGTAGAAAACAAAATGAAACTCTCTTCGAATAAGATACCATAATGAAGAGAAATTGAAATACAATTAGTGGATAATTTGCGGCCATTTTGAATTTGTAGTTTGTTTTGTCATCAAAAATACGTTAAAACTTAAAAGCAACTTTGTTAGTGCAAGTAATAACAAATGTATAAGATCTACATGTATGCATACGTATGCATTTTTAATTTTTTATAAAGGCCATGTGACATGGTATATCCAAGATGGTTGCCTGCTTTACACTTGTACATGTATATTAACATGTATATGACTGATATTTAATTGTTTCCAAAATTCTGTCACATTTAGTTACATGTATGGGCAGTTTTGTTGTCAAGTAAGCTCAAATTGTGTTGAAGGGTTTTCCTTTAAACAGGTATATATATCACAACTGATTCTATGGTAAAACAAGTCACATTGTTTACGACTGTTTTACCAGCAGCCTCGGTGTGTGCGTGTTTTACCAGCAGCCTCGGTGTGTGCGCCCAGCTTTTGCTTCAAAGTGTAGGTTTTAACAATGTATTGAATCCAGCTAGTAACGACAACTGTTGATATGTCAATGCGGGAAGGCGGAGCTGTCCACATTTCCTGTACCTGTACGTATGTGAAGTATAGCACACTAGTTTGTGTATATATACAAATAATAATAGATTTTCTTTTGTGCAGCGCTTGACAGATGCGGAAGTCCACAGAAACTGTATGTATTTATAAAAATGACTAGCATATTTAGTGTAATTTTGTTGCTAGTGCTTGTCTACGACATCAGATGCTCACATTGCACAATCACTGCCGCCAGCCAGGGTACTGTAAGTTTTCTTTATGTGTGTTGTGGATAAAGTAAACATATCTACATTATGTATATCCTGGTGGTGTTCTTGCAAGAAAATCAACCGTAATAATTTAGTCTGAAATTTTTCAAGATTCACAGTAAATCGACCAGAATATAATATATTTTCGGATATATGTGCTAGAGCATGGTCTGGAATTTTAAAACTTTTACTATTTTTGAAGACACGCTTCACGCTTGTCGTAAATGTATTAATAATCGTGACTAACTTTGGTTGATTTTCTCTTGATAAAAAATGTGTCTGACGCTGTTGGTGGTGATGGAATAACCGAACAAGACTACAATTTGGATAATAAAGCACAAGAGTGTAGTATGCATGTATGTAATAATATTATACATCTACACGATAATTTGCTGTTGAATAAATTGTGACAGAATGAAACTGCTACAGTTTACTGGAGAATAAAAGATATTATACAATATATATCTAGCCTAAAAGTCGAACCCAATATCAATCTATTTGATGCTTAAAAAAAGACTTCCAGTCCATGAAAAATTGGATAACCTGAAGCCATTGGAATAAAATGTCTCCCTGCCTCACGTCTCCGCATTATTAGCAAGGGAGAAGGTTTTTATATAGAACATATGCTTTTCTTCCGAGTCAACAAAACCTTGCCATGTAAACAATTTCTCCCTAATTTGATGGTCTAGCTTATGCCCTAGTCAGGGTTCCTGCTGTCAGTTGCCAATTGTGGCAAAAAAACAAATACTGGGGCTAAATTGTGTGAATTGGGGGAAATATTTGGCGCAACTTGTTTGTCTGTTTTTTGGTTAGATTTTTAAATTATTATTTTTTTGGCACATTTTTGGTCATACATAGCTTAACATATTTATCAGTGAACTATACGGCTCTTAGTTGGCTCCAAGTTTTTCAAATGATGCAGACAAAAATTCAGACACTGGGAAACCCTGCTTGTAGTGAACCATATAACCGAACCATGTAACCGAACTGGACAACATTGACACGCAGAAATTATACACACTTGTTGAGTTATTGCCATTACCACCGATGATGTTGCATTTAGAATCGCTGGTGTTACACACGTCTGCCTATGTAATATGGTTGGCTACTATTTGTAGGCGATGCCTCTCGCTGTCAGATGAAGTTTGATGACCCTAGAGTGTGTAAGAGTTTCCTACTTACCTGCTGTCCCCATGATATCCTCTCCAGTACGGTAGGTCTTTGTACTTTTTTGTCGAAACTTCTGCCGCTTTTTTGGTACATGGGATTCTTTGCCCACCTATCGAAACCTAGGTATGTAGTACTATTCAAGTTTATTCTGATATTTGAAACTACGATGGTTATTCTCTATGCAGTATCCGGGTTCCCGCTGTCGGTTGCCAATGGCGCCAATTGCGACAAAAACACCAAATACTGGCGCTAATTTTGTGGGTGTCCATAGGCAACACATGTATATCATGTACACCTGAACCACAGTGGTGGTGTCCATAGGCAACACATGTGTGTACACCTGAACCACAGTGGTGGTGTCCATAGGCAACACATTTATATCGTGTACACCTGAACCACAGTGGTGGTGTCCATAGGCAACACATTTATATCGTGTACACCTGAACCCCAGTGGTGGTGTCCATAGGCAACACATGTATATCGTGTACACCTGAACCACAGTGGTGGTGTCCATAGGCAACACATGTATATCGTGTACACCTGAACCACAGTGGTGCTGTCCATAGGCAACACATATATATATATCATGTACACCTGAACCACAGTGGTGCTGTCCATAGGCAACACATTTATATCATGTACACCTGAACCACAGTGGTGGTGTCCATAGGCAACACATGTATATCATGTACACCTGAACCACAGTGGTGGTATCCATAGGCAACACATTTATATCATGTACACCTGAACCACAGTGGTGGTGTCCATAGGCAACACATTTATATCATGTACACCTGAACCACAGTGGTGGTGTCCATAGGCAACATATTTATATCATGTACACCTGAACCACAGTGGTGGTGTCCATAGGCAACACATTTATATCGTGTACACCTGAACCACAGTGGTGGTGTCCATAGGCAACACATGTATATCATGTACACCTGAACCACAGTGGTGGTGTCCATAGGCAACACATTTATATCATGTACACCTGAACCACAGTGGTGGTGTCCATAGGCAACACATTTATATAGTGTACACCTGAACCACAGTGGTGGTGTCCATAGGCAACACATGTATATCATGTACACCCAAACCACATTTATATCCACATTGTCTTCTCTCTCATGGCGACGGAGACCTACCCGAAACACAGTGGTGGTGTCCATAGACAACACATTTATATCCACAGTGTCTCCTCTCCTCATGGCGACAGAGCCTTACCCGAACCACAGTGGTGGTGTCCATGAACAAGACTTATTAATCCACACTGTCTCCCTCATGGTGACCAAGCCATACCAAAACCATGGTGGTCGTGTCCTCCGTGGTGTCATGGAGTCCACCTCATAATTAAGAGGTTATGAGCTTAAACACCACCATAACTGCGGTGGTGACAGTCTTTCGGCAAGACACTTAAATCTACCTAGCCTCCTCCTCTCCCTCATGGTGATGGATTCCATCAGAACTAGTCCGCCTCCGTGGTCGAGTGGTTAAGGTCGCTGACTTGTATACCACTGTAACCTATCATCACTGATGGTCACAGGTTCGAGCCCCGCTCAGACCGTGTCTCATTTATATGAAAACGTTGGCAGTTTCTTACGGAGGTTGGTGCACCCAAGTACTGGTTAACCGTTGGAGCCTGCCCAGGAAAGGTGTTGTTAGGTAAACTGCCCGCCGGCGATATAGCCCAAAATGGTGCTGATGCAGGCGTAAAACCCGAAATATAACATAACTCCATCAGAACTGAGGCGTCAAGGGCGATTGAACTAATGTTGTAAGAACTTGTTTCACCATCGAGCTAAAGGAAATATGTATTTATAAATGTATTGTGCTTGAGTAACGTCATCGTCATAATACATGGCACGATCGTGATAATACATGGCACATCCAATTTCATGCAACGTCGTGGATCCTTTCACAGTATAACGCAGATATTGTCTATCGAAATTGTTAGTCTATTGATCAATGCAGTATTCACGAAACTTTACCAGAGTTTGTATGACACTTGTCAGGGTCAGATAAATGATTAAAATGCAGTTTAAAATTTCAATATATTTTGTTTGAACGAACGATTCTTTGTCTGACGGGTCAGGCTGTCCTACAGATTTCTCGAAGAATGCTGACTGTTGTTTTTGATAACAATGAATAAAGTAAAAATCAAATCAACGCACAAATTGTAAATTGATATTAATTTAAACAATATTTTATTCAAGAATGGTACATAACATAGAAATAGTTGCAATAGCACAGTTAGAATTAGGAAAAAGTTACATAGTACAGTTAAACCTGTCTATAAAGGCCATCCCCTGGAGAGTAAAAAAGTGGTCTTTGTTGGCAGGTGGCCTCTCAATAGCGGGTTAAAATGCATTGAAAATGGCTCGCCGGGAGAGAAAAATGGTGGTCTTTAGAGACATGTTTTTCATATGCGGCCTTTATTCGGAGGTGGCCTTTAGCACAGGTTTGACTAACTTTATTCGGAGGTGGCCTTTAGCACAGGTTTGACTAACTTTATTCGGGGGGGCCTTTAGCACAGGTTTGACTAACTTTATTCGGGGGGGGGGCTTTAGCACAGGTTTGACTAACTTATTCCAATCCCTATCCTTGGTTTTTTTATTTATATTATTATTCACATGATTCGATATTGATCTTACATGATAACAAGGAAGTAACTCTCATAGTGAAATGGTTGCCATTATTTGTCCGTTATGACAGCTTTGAGGAATATACAACTTGTGTGCTGATGATTGTTTCAGAGGATGGATCTGGGAGATTGCCCCAAGTACCACGATGTTGCTCTGAGGGCAGATTTTGAAACCGCGTCGAAGAAAAAGGATTACTTCTATGATATTGATGTAAGTAGACATTTATCACGGACACCCAAGGGGCCTCCGTGCACACCCAAGGGGCCTCTGTGGCTAGGTGGTGATGCTAGTCGAGATAGCGCAGTTGTAATGCGTTCGCTTCCGATGCGAAAGGCCTGCGACCAGCTGTATCCTTTATGGCAAGGCATTTAAATTCCACATTGCCTTCCCCCCCCCCCACCCCCACCCTCATGGTGATGGATTCCATGAGGAATGTGGTCTCGAGAGTGATTAATATAAGTTGTATGAACTTGTTTCGCAATCAAGTTAAACTAAATTTGTTAAACTAAGTGGTTACAGTCGTTGACATCAAATGCCCCTCACTGCTGTAGGTTCAATTCCCACTTGGGGTCAAATTATTTCATATGAGGAAGCTCTCCGGCTGGCATGTGGAGGGTTGGCGGTTCTACCCGGGTGCCCATCGGTGCGTGAAATACTGTTCAGAGGTGCATCCAGCGTTTTCCTCCACCAATAATAGCAGGAAAGTCGCTATATGACCTAAATGTTTTTGGAATATGAAAATTAAATAGCATACAAAGATAAGTACAACACATACATGTAGTAAAGTTAGGTCACAATTGTTCTGTCAACAATTGTAGACAGCCCGCGCAGCATATGAAGCTTCAAAGAAACATAATTGTTGTTTTGGCAGGCTATGGAGCACCTGGAGACATTTATAGCGGAGTGTGACAGAAAGACGGAGATGTACAAGAGACGACTGAAGGAGACTCAGGAAGAACTGTCCGAGGAAGCCAACAGCAAGGTATTGCATGCATTTTTACTTTCAAAGTTCGAGTTTAGGACTTGTATGCAACCGATACAACAGCTTTTGATAGAGTTTGGCATCAATGTTTAAGTTTTATTATTCGGCAATATAGAATAAATGACAAATTATTAAAATGGATATCAAATTATCTGTCGTAACAGGTCACAAAGGGTCTTTGTAGGTCCTTTTTCAGATGCCAAAAAAGTTTATGCTGGCGTTCCCCAAGGATCTGTTTTAGGACCACGATTGTTTTTGATTATGTTAATGATATTGCCGATTCATTAGTTAGTACAACAAAGCTTTTTGCAGATGACAGTTCTCTTGCAGTCTCTTCTTCCGATACACGTGTCCAGAGAGGTCACATATAATAGTAGAGGGTATATTCCCAATATAGCCAATCAGAACATCGCATTGCATTCAGTGCGGTCCTTCCGCTATAATTGGAAATTCCAAAGAAATCTTTTTTACATGAGCCAAATTATGTATGTCTTATCAATACACCTATTACGGCTGTCCGATTAGGGCAGTGGTTTGCGCGCTCACTTCTCACAAATGCGACCCGGGTTCGATCCTCGGACCGGGAAGTATGTGAGATGGTACGATGGTCTCCAGATCGGACAGGTTGGTTTTCTCTGGGTACTCCGGTTTCCTCCCACATGTGTGACCACATATTCGCTTTCATCCAAGTCAACGAGAGTGATTAATATAAGTTGTTAAAACTTGCTTCGCAAAAGTTTAAAAAAAAAATACACCTATTACGCAACTAGTACATGCACCGTTATTGCGGAGATAATGAATCATTTATGATAGGTACAGTAATAATTGAAGCTGTGTGGTATCTACAAAGTGTAGGTTTTGAGGTGTCGTTTTCTGACTGTCGTATTGTTTGAATACACCACAAAGTACTGTTTTCATCGGAGTCAGTCAAGGAAACTGCCAAAAACTGTCGGACACTTCCGAATGATGCTAAACAAGTGAAAGTATCTCTTTATATGAAAAAGGTAGTTTCTTACGGAGGTTGGTGCACCGAGAACTGGTTAACCGCTGGAGCCTGCCCAGGAAAGGTGTTGTTGGGTACACTGCCCGTCGCTCAAATGGGAAATCGGTAGTGACATTAAAATACATTTTACAATAATGAGATATAATGTGCTATCATCATGTATCTCATGAACAATGGTAAACGGTATATCAACAGTTCAACATATATTGCCAAAATTTCTTGGCACCATTGTGTGTTTTACGTTTATTTATCGTCGCTACCGGTTGCCCATATGAGCGACGCCTCCTGTAGAGATCAGTCATTTTCGATTTATTGGAGAATAGTGCAATGACACAGACAGAGACCCATTCCAGAGTCGCCTCTGGTTCTTTTACGTGCACGGTGCATAGCACCGACACGAGACCACGGTTTAAAGTCCCATCTGAAAGACTGTTAATTTTATTAGGGTCAGACGGGGGATCGATTCCATTAAAAGATGCTGTTTTGGCAGTCCCTTGTGTGGTCACTTAATACAATGTCAACTGTACATACATGTGTGTGTGTGTGTGTATTCTAACAGGCTGATTCAATCCATGGCCTGGGAGAGGAGATAGGAATCAAGCTTGCACGGGCAGAGGCCGATGGGGCGGAGGGCAAAGTGGACGCCTCCATGGAAATGCTCGCTGAAGTTGAGGATCTTAAGAAAAGGAAAGTGATGGCTGAGGTAAGCATGTATGTAGACTAGGAACAGAAACGTTCTACAGTGATGGCTGAGGTAAGCATGTATGTAGACTAGGAACAGAAATGTTCTACAGTGATGGCTGAGGTAAGCATGTATGTAGACTAGGAACAGAAACGTTCTACAGTGATGGCTGAGGTAAGCATGCATGTAGACTAGGAACAGAAACGTTCTACAGTCATGGCTGAGGTAAGTATGCATGTAGACTAGGAACACTACAGAAACTTTTCAGTTCACCACTGTTTTTTAAGGGCGCACTCTTGGTGTTTCTCACTTCTCCCAAACATTCTGACCTATCGTTGTTTCTCACTTCTCCCAAACATTCTGACTTATTGTGGTTTCCCACTTCTCCCAAACATTCTGACCTATCATGGTTTCCCACTTCTCCCAAACATTTTGACCTATCATGGTTTCCCACTTCTCCCAAACATTTTGACCTATCATGGTTTCCCACTTCTCCCAAACATTCTGACCTATCATGTTTTCCCACTTCTCCCAAACAGAAATTAATTTAATATTAGCATGTTTTTTTATTAAAATTGGTGGCATAGAAATGGGGCACTCGCATACCGTAAGTACTATTTGAACAGGAATTTGACTTTAACGGAAGACTGGAATAACATCACAATTCTGAACACTGAACTGAAGAAAACTGTCCAAATTGCTGGCTTACAGGATTTGCACAGGTGGAAAATAAGAGGGTTGCCTTGAAAATCACTCGGGGGGGGGGGGTGGGTTCTTGAAAAGTGCTTGAGAAATAGTCGTATTCCTTGAAAACCTATGGTACAACTGACTTGCGGTTGGCTTAGTGCGAAAACTATTCTATTTGAACACTTAGAAATCAATTTCAAATCACTTGCCCCTCACTGTTGTATGTTCGAATCCCATTCCATTGAGTGAGGAAGCTATCCAGCAGCTGGCTTGTGGAAAGTTGGTGGTTCTATATGGGGGGGGGTCGCCAAATGTAAACTACTGGTGTGACTTTAAACCCCCTGCGCCCCCAACAAATAAACAAAATATCTATATGCACTTGAAACAAGTTGGTACTAACCCAACACAAACAACATGTATTCTACCAATGGTGTTACATTTTGCAGCAAGAGTACAAGAATTCGATGCCCGCCTCCAGCTACCAACAGCAAAAACTGCGCGTCTGTGAAATCTGCTCTGCCTATCTTGGTATCCATGACAATGATAGACGATTGGCAGACCACTTTGGTGGTAAACTTCATCTTGGTTTTATCACGATCCGAGACAAACTGAGTGACTTGAAGGTGGGTGTTTTAATACAGTTATTTAAAGTTTAAGCTTTATTTATTTTACGACGATTGCGAAGCAGGTTCTAATAACTTGTATTAATCACTCTTGTTGGTGCGAATGAAAGCGTATATGTGATCATTCATGTGGGAGGAAACCGGAGTACCCGGAGAAAACCCACCTGTCCGATCTGGTGACCACCTTACCATCTTGCATACTTCCAAGTCCGAGGATCGAACCCGGGTTGCATTGGTGAGAAGCGAGCGCGCTAACCACTGTGTTAATCGGAATACAGTTATTTATTACATGGAGGTAATGCAAAATTGTTCTGTGTTAACCCTCTTCTACATATCTCGACACCATTACCAACACACACATTGACAATGTAGTAATCAAATCAACATTCATAATAAAGGCCAGAAGGCTCATGTAGTCCCAGTAATATCTATGGAGATGAGGTAGATATGCTGACTGCTTATCCATGGCTGTCATATGTATGAAAATATAATAGTTTATTAGCCGAAATCGATACCGTCTAACCTGTCTTAAGCACCCAGCCAAGGGAATCGCGGAAAGTGGCTGCTTTGCACCTGCCTAATAGAGGGCAAATGTATAATGAAACAACCTATTGGGATCTGGAAACTGGCTGCTTTGCACTTGCCTAATAGAGGGCAAATGTATAATGAAACAACCTATTGGGATCTGGAAACTGGCTGCTTTGCACTTGCCTAATAGAGGGCAAATGTATAATGAAACAACCTATTGGGATCTGGAAACTGGCTGCTTTGCACTTGCCTAATAGAGGGCAAATGTATAATGAAACAACCTATTGGGATCTGGAAACTGGCTGCTTTGCACTTGCCTAATAGAGGGCAAATGTATAATGAAACAACCTATTGGGATCTGGAAACTGGCTGCTTTGCACTTGCCTAATAGAGGGCAAATGTATAATGAAACAACCTATTGGGATCTGGAAACTGGCTGCTTTGCACTTGCCTAATAGAGGGCAAATGTATAATGAAACAACCTATTGGGATCTGGAAACTGGCTGCTTAACATGCACACTGCAATAATCTGTATATATCGCGGCTTGTATTACCTGCACAATGCAATAGTCTGTATATATCGCGGCTTGTATTACCTGCACAATGCAATAGTCTGTATATATCACGGCTTGTATTACCCGCACAATGCAATAGTCTGTATATATCACGGCTTGTATTACCCGCACAATGCAATAGTCTGTATATATCACGGCTTGTATTACCCGCACAATGCAATAGTCTGTATATATCGCGACTTGTATTACCCGCACAATGCAATAGTCCGTATATATATCGCGGCTTGTATTACCCGCACAATGCAATAGTCTGTATATATCGCGGCTTGTATTACCCGCACAATGCAATAGTCTGTATATATCGCGGCTTGTATTACCCGCACAATGCAATAGTCTGTATATATCGCGGCTTGTATTACCCGCACAATGCAATAGTCCGTATATATCGCGACTTGTATTACCGTGGTATGTCGTATCGATATGCGGCAATCATGTTATTCAGTGTATAAAGCCTGTTTTATTTGCAGGGGACACATGCTGACAGAATCAAACAAAGGGGAGAGGAGAGAGAGAAACAGCGACAGAGACGTGAAGAGGAGAGAAAGAAGGAAGATGAGGAGAGAAGTGGCGGACGAGCTCGTAGTCGAAGCAAGAGTCGCAGGAAATCACGCAGCCGGAGCCGATCTCCCCGTAGGAGGCGGTCACGATCGAGGTCTCGGTAAGTCACGCAGCAGTCTACGCAGAATAATCACAGCATGATCTCATGTTTTTGAATGTTGATGTACTCAAATCTGTTGCATCATCTTCCTCCGTTTTCTTGATTTTTAGAGTTTTTGAGCCTTTTTGCCAGTTTTCAGTAAATGTTTATTGTACTATTCCTTGCAGGAGATCGCGATCAAGATCGAGACATTCAAAGAAGCGGTCCAGAAGGAGGTCACGTTCGAGAGATAGAAGGTCTAGGTCAAGGTCACGAAAGCGGTCCAGGTTTGCTATATTTCCAACTTTTCTTGTAATTTATGTAATGTAACCATCTCAAAACCTACTGCCTCCGAGATATATGTATACAAAGTGTTACTGACACCATATTGTCGTATAAATATATAAATATATATATTCAAAGTTTACAATATTGTACAAGTATAATCAAACCTGTTGCATTGATACGGCTTGACGGGATATTAAGAGGTTTTTGTGGAAGTCGTGATAGCGCAGTGGATGCGCGTTTGCTTCAGATGTGAAAGGTCCGGAGTTTGAGCCCCCGCTGGAGCTGTTACGATTGTGCCCTTAGGCAAGGCATTTAAATTCCACGTTGCCTCTTCTTTCCCCCTCGTGGCGATGGATTCCATCAGGAATGAGGTCTCGAGAGTGATAACTTGTTTCGCAATCTAGCTAAAATAAATTATCTTGCAAATATTTGTTAGATTGAATAAATTATATTTCACAGAATGAACATAGAAAGTATTATTATCACCATTCGCCTCCGTGGTCGAGTGGTTATGGTCGCTGACTTTTATACCACTGTAACCTATCATCACTGATGGTCACAGGTTCAAGCCCCGCTCAGGCCGTGTCTCATTTATTTAAAAATGTCCCGGGCCTAGACAATCGGCTAGTCGTGCCTTGCTCTGGAATCGAAAAACTTATCTGCCTATCTTTCTTACTATATATGTATCGTCAGATACAAACCGTGTGTTGACTACCTTTTTTCCTTTCTTAAAGTAGATTCTTATGAGCGGCGGCTTAACGGGTTAATCGATGGATAAATAGGGGATCTGTGTGACTGTCCATTACTGGCAGGATCACAGTTTCCTCTACTATCAGTAGAGTATGACAGAAGAGTAGCATTAACGCTAGAGGTAGGAATACCACCTCTAAACTGCGTTCCCTGGTAGGACTCCGAGGCGGGTGGTGCCCTCTTCTGTTGAACATCAAAACAATAACCATGGCTTCCCAAAATTCCCTAAAACGACCACGACCATCAGACGATTCAGAAATACCACTTAAAGCGTATCCAAAATTCTTCATTATTGAATCAGAAATGAATGAAAAAAAAATTGGCTCACTATCTCCATTTGTTATCGAAAAATCATTGGAAAGTTTAATTGGATCACCAAAATCTGTAAAAAAACTAAGAAACCAAACGTTACTTGTTGAAACTAAATCCAGATCACAAACTGAAAATATTTTAAAAATAAAACAAATATACGACATTGATGTTACTATAACGGAACACAGATCTCTAAACAGTTCCAAAGGTCTAATCAAAGATCACATTTTAAAAGGAGTCTCGAACGAAGATATTGTTAAAAATTTAACTCCACAAGGCGTCACTCAAGCTAAAAGATTCATGTACAAAAAAGACGGCCAATTTTTTGAAACTAATACAATTTTATTAACCTTCAACAACACAGTTATTCCACCAAATCTGAAAATCTTTTATATAATTATAAATGTCGAATTATATATACCAAATCCACTTCGATGTTTCAACTGCCAAAAATTTGGCCACCATGAAGACAACTGTAAAATTACAAAATACTCCATTTGTGAAAATTGTGGTATGGGTGAACACGATCACCTTACCGCAAATTGCCCCAATCAATCAAAATGCGTAAACTGTAAAAAAGATCACATCTCAAAATCAAACAAATGCGAAACTTGGATAAAAGAAAAAGAAATCATGAAAATAAAGTGCTCACAAAATATCTCTTACTTCGAAGCAAGGAAAATTCAGGAAAATAAACCAGATATATCATACTCTAAAATAGTTCAATCAGCAATAAATAAGCCAATAATGAAAAATGCATACACTCAAACTGAAGTTATTACTGAAATTATTACCGAAAAATCCGAAGCCAAAAACAGTTCCAATGACAAAACAAAAACTCACTTATCTTCTCAATCCTCATCCCAATCAACATCTCGTAAATCCCGATCAACATCTGTTATTAAATCAAACTCATCACAGAGTAAAACGAACCAACAAAAAAAACCAAATACACCAAATGGACCTAGCAACCTGAAACAAAACTCAGATAGACCACCGAAGGGATCAGTGGATCCCATAAAACAATCGAATAAATTCTCTTCATTAGAACATGAAGACATGGAGCTGGTACCAGATCCACCTCCAAACACTAAAATGTAATCTTTTTATGTACCATTTTTTAATCTTCTCTCCGTAAATACTGGATAAGAATAATACAATAATACAATGGAACTGTCGGGGACTAAAAGCAAACTATAATGAGATTTTAATACTTATATCTCTGCTTTCACCAAATATCCTTTGTTTGCAAGAAACTTTCCTAAAATCGACTGACAATATATATTTTAAAGATTTTATCATGTTTAATTTTATAAATAATGATTGTCAAAATGCATCTGGTGGATCATCCATTCTCATAAAAAAGACTGTTCCACATAGTAAAATAGACTTGACTACAAATTTACAGTCCATTGCTGCCAAGGTTACACTTTCAAAAACATTTACAATTTGTTCCATTTATATACCTCCAAACTCGCCATTAAAACAAAATGATTTAGAGAATCTTGTTGAACAATTACCTCACCCTTTTCTGTTAGTTGGAGATTTCAATGGACATAGTAAACTATGGGGATGTACAAATATCAATAATAAAGGAAAAATAATAGAAGACTTTATAACTGAAAATGATCTTTGTCTATTAAATGATAACAAATCGACATACCTTCATCCTGCCACAGGACATTTTTCTGCTTTAGATTTATGTATATGTCATCAAAACATTTTCTTAGATTTTGAATGGTCCGTACATGATGACCTACATGGAAGTGACCACTTCCCAATCGTAATCACAGAAATAAACAAATCAAAAGATGAATTTTACCCACAATGGAATCTACAAAAAGCTAATTGGGAAAAATTCCAAATTTTATGCAGAGAACAGTTGATATTGGAAAAGATTGGGAACGAGGATCAAATCACCTCGTTTTCGAATTCACTTTTAAAAATTTCAACGGAATGCATTCCGAAATCCTCTACATCTTCTAAAAGAATTAGACCATGGTTTAATGACGATTGTAAAAATGTTATAAATAAACGAAAGAATGCATTGCGTAAATTTAATAAAACTCCCACAAAAGCAAATCTCTTAAACACACAAATTACACGAGCAAAAGCTCGAAGAACTATAAAAAATGCAAAACGCACTTCATGACAAAAATATGTATCTACTATAAACTCTAATACATCAATGAAAAGGGTTTGGAATATGGTAGCAAAAATAAATGGCAAGAGGAAAAGCTCAAAAATTGTTCATCTAAATACATCTAATAATAGAACCCATTTAACAAAAAAAGAAATATCCAATGTTTTAGGTGAAAACTTTCAAAACAACTTTTCAACATCAAACTATAATGAGAAGTTTCAGAAATTTAAAACTGAGAAAGAGAAAGAAAAAATTGATTTTCATTCTAGAAATGAAGAAAAATATAATCTACCATTAAATATGTCAGAACTCGAAACTGCTCTACAAAGAACAAAAGAAACGGCCACAGGTCCAGATCAAATCCATTATCAAATTATAAAACATTTACCAAATAATGCAATGATAACTCTTTTAGATATTTTTAATATGACGTGGGAAAGTGAGACCTTTCCCAAAGAATGGAGTGAAGCCATAATCATTCCTATTCCCCAAACAGGAACCCCCACAAAGGTTGTGATCGACGAGCATATATATACCTCACCCATCACCCAACATCGGGCTTGGGCGGGGTAATGAAAACGAAGTCTCACGCAAGAAGGCGGAAAAGTCACGTCTTTTAGAATAAAAAAGATAATACAAATCCCACAAATTATCGCAAAGAGTCAGTCTCAAGAAGCCCTCCCCGTCCAGCGGCACTAACTAGTTGTCTATGTAAAACCATGGAGAGAATGATTAACGATAGACTTGTTTGGTTCTTGGAATCAAACAGTTTGATTACGAGTTACCAAACGGGTTTTCGGAAAATTAAATGTACAACTGATCATCTAGTAAGACTAGAAACTTATATTCGTAATGCCTTCATCAAAAAAGAACATTTGGTAGCAGTTTTTTTCGATTTAGAAAAGGCATATGATACCACATGGAAATATGGTCTTCTCAAAGATTTACACGATTTTGGTCTGAAAGGCCACTTGCCAAATTTTATTGCCAATTTTTTATCAAATAGAAATTTTAAAGTAAGAATTGGCTCAACGCTCTCCGATACATACAAACAAGAGCAAGGGGTGGGTGCCTCAAGGTAGTATTTTATCCCCAACACTTTTTAATATTAAAATTAATAGCATTGTGAAATGTTTAAACGAAACAGATTGCTCCTTATATGTAGATGATTTTGTAATGTTCTACAAATCTAAAAATATGGAAACCATTGAACAAAAACTCCAACAATGTCTAAATAAACTTGAAGATTGGGCAAACGAAAATGGTTTCAAATTCTCTAAAATTAAAACTCAATGCGTACATTTCTGTCAATTGAGAGGATTACATCCAGATCCAAATTTAACAATTTACGGTTCACAAATTCCTGTAGTAGAAGAAGTAAATTCCTAGGACTTATATTTGACAAAAAATTAACATTCATACCTCATATAAATTATCTACGGACGAAATGTCTAAAAGCTCTAAATATTTTGAAGGTGCTCTCCAATACAAATTGGGGAAGCGATTGTCCAGTTCGTATAAATCTATACAGATCACTTATCCGTTCCAAACTGGATTACGGATCCATTGTGTATGGATCGGCGAGAAAATCCTACTTGAAAAAGTTAGAGACAATACATCATCAAGGTCTACGACTGGCTCTAGGAGCTTTTCGCACATCTCCCGTAGAAAGCTTATATGCTGAAACAAATGAACCCTCTTTATACATACGGAGAGAGAAACTCTCGTTACAATATACAACCAAACTAGCTGCAAATCCCAAAACTCCTGCATTCAATTGCGTTTTCGAGCCTAAAAACAAAATAGTTTACGGAAACTCTCCATCCGCCATAAAACCACTAGGTCTCCGTATTAAACCATTATTAGTAGAAGCAAAAATAGATACAATTATACAAGAAAACAAGTTGTTAAATAAAGAACCGTGGACTTTGACTACCCCAAACATTATTTTAGATCTTCATTTGTATGAGAATAAGAAAAGTGAAAATAGTCCAGATATTTTTAAAACAAAATTTTTAGAAATAAAATCTAAATATAAAGATTATATATCCATCTACACAGATGGCTCAAAAAGACTTGAAAAGGTTGCATGTGCAGCAGTTACCCATACTAAATCAAGTACTGTAAGATTAACTGATGACAGTTCAATTTTCTCTGCAGAAACACAAGCTATCGACCTAGCTCTTTCCCTTATAACTGTTAACGAAAACGACAAATTTATTATATTTTCCGACTCTTTGTCGGTTTTAACATCTCTCAAACAACCAAACCGTTCCAACCCCCTAATTCAACAAATTTTTAGAAGATACATATCTATTAGCTCCTCAAAAACTGTTGTTTTTTGTTGGATTCCCAGTCATATAAACATACGAGGAAATGATGAAGCTGATTTTCTAGCAAAGTCTGCTTTAGACTTGCCAATAACAAACTCTAAAATACCACATACGGATTTAAAATCCAATATTAGGAAATATGTCGATAGTAAATGTCAAATAAATTGGGACAAACAAGTTGGAAATAAATTACATGAAATTAAACCCATATTTTCAAGTACATATCGTACAAAACTAAACCGAAAAGAACAAGTTCGTTTGACTCGGTGTCGTATTGGACACACTTGGATTACACATTCTTATATTTTAAATGCAGAAGAACAACCCATATGTATTCCTTGTGATGAGATATTCACAGTGAAGCACTTTTTGCTCCACTGTGCCGACCTCATCTTTACAAGGAATGCATACTTTAATACAAATAGTATACAAGAATTATTCGAGTCAGTACTGCCAAGTACAATATTAGGTTTTTTAAAAGAAACTCACCTTATAAATAGATTATAATGCAACTTATTGTGATTATCAAGTATATATATTATTTAAAATGTAACCTTTTAACATAGATCACGTTTTTTAAACAATTTTTATTTTTACAAATGTTTTCGACGCCACATGACCTGATTAGGTTGAGGCGTCGGTAAATAAGATATCGTCAAGATATCCATTAAATAAATAAATAAA
>CM026390.1:14649958-14687986 GCA_014843695.1 Archivesica marissinica | reverse complement strand
TATTATGTCCTGGGCCAGTTTTCCACGGGTGTGGGGTATTATGTCCTGGGCCAGTTTTCCACGGGTGTGGGGTATTATGTCCTGGGCCAGTTTTCCACGGGTGTGGGGTATTATGTCCTGGGCCAGTTTTCCACGGGTGTGGGGTATTATGTCCTGTCTGGGGTTTTATATGGGGGATTATGTCAAAACACAAGGGAGGGATTAAGGGGGTATGTCCTGCACTCAAGATTACAATGTCTGACACGAGTCATCCTTTTGTTGAAAATAAATGTATCCAATCGAAATGTTTTTGTTATTTGTTGTAGAACAAGTGTGGTCACATTACAGTAACGGTGCAGTAGTTTGACAATATAAGTTTAAAACAAGTATATCGATCTAAAGTCATTGATGTTTACACACAAACTGAATGATTTCATCCATAATCATTATTTTCCTGTCAGATTATGGCTGTGATAAATTGGCTTTGATGTAACATGTGTCCCGTGTATTGTATTGACATTCATATATCTTCTTCTTGTCGTTCGCGAATCACATGGACAAGCCGGCAGCAAACACGAAATGGGCCGTCCTCCTCAGATCCTCCCGGCCACATTCATATATAAGTTTAACGTGTGTGTTTTACGTTTATTTGTCATCGCGACCGGTTGCCCATATGAGCGACACCTCCTGAAGAGATTAGTCATTTTAGATTTTTGAAGGATAGTGCAATGATACAGACAGCCCATTCCAGAATCTCCTCTGGTTCTTTTACGTGCACGGTGTAAAGCACCGACACAAGACCTCGGTTTAACGTCCCATCTGAAAGACTGTTAATTTTATTAGGGTCAGACGGGGGATCGAACCATTTTTTATTTTGCTCATCAACATTTATTTTATACAGCCAATCGGTCATGGCGAGACACACTTTGGGCAGTGACCTTGTTATATACAAAAAAGGATGAAAGTTTGAATTGATTCCATTTTTGTTTTCAGACGTTCCCGATCTCGGTCTAGGTCTCGTCGACATAGAAGCAGTTCTCGAAGTCGTTCTCGACACAGGAAGTCACGCAGGAAGACGCGGTCTAGGTCAGGGTCAAAGTCGAAGCAGCGCAATGCAAGTGTTGAAAATGGCTCACATAAATCATCGCCTGACCATCAACAGGAACAACCGCAGCCGCCTGCTATAGAAGACATGTAGAGGCCAATGTGAAGATTATGTTGGCAGATTTTACGGCCTCTTTTCATTTTTATGTTGAGCATAGACCAGTGAGTCATAACAGGGCACCACACTGAATGTACTTGCTAGATTCTCATCAAAGTTTCTATGGCGATATTTTATTTGTTTGGAAATGGGTAACAAATCTATTTAATTGAGGGGGGTAATGCCATGAAACGGGTGGTGGCAAGTGTGGCTGAGAATGTAACAGTTCATTTAGAACTACAGTCAAACCTGTGCTAAAGGCAACCTCCGAATAAACGCGCATATGAAAAACCTGTCTCTAAAAACCACCATTTTTCTCCCGTCGAGCCATTTTCAATGCATTTTAACCCTCTAATGAGAGGCCACCTGCCAACAAAGGCCACTTTTTGACTTTCCCGAGGGTGGCCTTTATAGACAGGTTTGACTGTATGTGAATTCATGAATTCTATAGCCTGTGCACGTTTTCACTTTTTGGAGTGTTCATCTGAATGTATTGCGCATTGTATTACTGTGACATATAAGGGAAACAACCCTGTATAAGATTGTGTAAAATGGTAAATTATGCTGAATCTTTTTTCTTTTTAGCATTGTTATGTGTGACTGATCGATTGTTATATGTACAGTATGAGGATATGGTGGAATTGTCTGGGTGATCTACACCATGGTGTTATGTTAGGATGTATGTTAAGAAGTTATTTGTGTTTAATTGTTGCTATTACATATTATTACATCCATTACTTAAATGTTCACATTATTTGCTGGTGTAACTTGAGTCTTCATGCACGACTTGCAGGCCATACTATATTGATATTCCTCCCAGTGGTTTGTGACCTGTTCCTCCCCAACAGCAGACAGTGGATTCGGTACAATCCTCTATTGGGCATCGTATATAGGATTACAGCTTGTATCTATTGAGTGGAGTTGGAATTGTGTCTGTGTAATCTGAAGCGAGCAGATTTGTTGTGACCGAAAAAACGTTAGTTTATACAAATTTATTTTAGCTCGATTGTGAAACAAGTACTTTCAACTTATATTAATCACTCTCGAGACCTCATTCCTGATGGAATCCATCGCCATGAAGGAGAGAGAAGAGGCAATGTGGATTTTAAATGCCTTGCCTAAGGGCACAATCGTAACGGCTCCAGCGGGGTTCGAACCCCGCACCTGAAGCGAACGCTCATCCACTGCGCTATCACGACGTCCAAAAAAATGTTCACGTGTTAACATTAAACAAATAAAAAACGGTTATTTCTCTCCCCCCAAACGCAGATTTTATCATTATTTATTGCCTTTTAAAATTACACGTATATATGCATGTACCAAAAAACGTGGTCACCTTGTCCACTTAATTGCTAGGTATGCAGGGGCGTAGCTCCTATAAGACAATGAAAGCCTGCAGATTGTCACAGAATAGATGAAAAATCAATCCAAATAGGCCAAAAATACAATAAAAATGTCTGTATGTTATAGATTTGTGGTCACATATCTCACGACGGGATATATATTTGTTGTTGATTATCTCTGTTTAGTAATTTTAGTATAATTTTGGAAAAATACATTGAAATTTGAATGTCTAAGACGTACATTAAAATGTGTGTGGAGCTCTATGATTCAAATATTTCCTTGGGGACCATGTCTCCGGTGCTCACTTTAGTGTTCGGGCTAACAATGTAAAAAGGACAGTTACGCCCCTGGTATAAAAAGGACGGCTACGCCCCTTGTATAAAAAGGACACTCCCCACACTGCTAATCCTTTGGGTGTGCCGGGTTTGCTGCCTGCGGGGGGAAGCTGTTTTCTCTCAGTTTATTTAATCAGTTAAAGTTTGTTCATTATAGTAAATGTAATATTAATTTTGTATTGAAGATCATTATGAATGTACATTTTGCAGAAAAATACATCGTTATTAAATTATTAGTTAATAATTGAATGAGGGGGGGGGGTGTATGGTCAATGGGTGAACAACCAGGTCAGCTGATTGTGTTATAATGAATGCACATTTAAGTAGCTATCCAAACTGCTTGTCTCTGTAATGGACACTATGTCTGCCTCATAACTTGTGGGTTGTAAATTTGATCTACATGTCCTTAAGAAGTCGCTTATATCCATCGTAGCTCTGTCTAGGGCTGCTGGATTACATCTGGAATGAGGTCTTCAGCAAGGTTGGCATGATGTTGAAAGTTGTATAGGAATAAAACGACCCATGAAAAAGGTGAATACAGTCAAACCTGTCTTAACCCTTTCCTTCATATAGAGTTATGTTAATATACTATTATATCACCATACAAACTACAGCCATTTAGCGATCATGCAGTGGATAAGTAGTCGCCATATCTATCCCATCTCTATCGATATTACTGGGACTTCATGAAATTCTGGCCTGCATTATGAACATTGGTTTGGCTACTACATTGTCAATGTATGTCGTATTGGTAATGGCGTCAAGAGGTGCTTCTATGAGGGAATGGGTTAAGCTTAATAGAGGTCAAATGTATATTAAAACAGCAAATTGGGAAACTGGCTGCTTAATGGAGGTGACCACTAACACAGGTTTAACTCTACTCATATTAGGTATGTTTGATCCTTTTTAGCTGTTTTATTCACAATATTTTATACAGTTTCGCAATCGAGCTAAAATAAATTTGTATAAACTAATTCACAATATGTCTTCGCATTCAGTTACGATTTAGATCTAGGTCCGCCTCCGTGGTCTAGTGGTTAAGGTCGCTGACCTGTATACCACTGTAACCTATCATCACTGATGGTCACGGATTCGAGCCCCGTTCAGGCCGTGTCTCGTTTATATGAAAAAGTTGGCAGTTTCTTACGGAGGTTGGTGCACCCAAGTACTGGTTAACCGCTGGAGCCTGCCCAGGAAAGGTGTTGTTAGGTAAACTGCCCGCTGGCGATATAGCCCAAAATGGAGCTGATGCAGGCGTAAAACCCAAAATATGATTGAGAGGTGAAACTAAGCTTGTCAGTCGTGTTTAGCGCTGTATGAGACGTGAAACTAAGCTTGTCAGTCGTGGTTAGTGCTGTATGATTGAGAGGTGAAACTAAGCTTGTCAGTCGTGTTTAGTGCTGTATGATTGAGAGGTGAAACTAAGCTTGTCAGTAGTGTTTAGCGCTGTATGATTGAGAGGTGAAACTAAGCTTGTCAGTCGTGTTTAGTGCTGTATGATTGAGAGGTGAAACTAAGCTTGTCAGTAGTGTTTAGTGCTGTATGATTGAGAGGTGAAACTAAGCTTGTCAGTCGTGTTTAGTGCTGTATGATTGAGAGGTGAAACTAAGCTTGTCAGTAGTGTTTAGTGCTGTATGATTGAGAGGTGAAACTAAGCTGGTCAGTAGTGTTTAGCGCTGTATGATTGAGAGGTGAAACTAAGCTTGTCAGTAGTGTTTAGTGCTGTATGATTGAGAGGTGAAACTAAGCTTGTCAGTAGTGTTTAGCGCTGTATGCTAAGCTTGTCAGTAGTGTTTAGCGCTGTATGCTAAGCTTGTCAGTAGTGTTTAGCACTGTATGCTAAGCTTGTCCGTAGTGTTTAGCGCTGTATGCTAAGCTTGTCAGTCGTGTTTAGCGCTGTATGCTAAGCTTGTCAGTCGTGTTTAGCGCTGTATGCTAAGCTTGTCAGTCGTGTTTAGCGCTGTATGATCTGAACTGGGTTGGTGCACTGTAACACCCAACTAGGCAATGACTATGTTTAACCTCTACTCTGCTTTACAAGTGCTGATCGGATTGGTAAATACAAGTTTTTTTTCTGAATACATGTCTCGACATCATTGTCTTTTTCATCGTCAACATTGTTGATTTGTATTCTTAACATTATTTTTAAATATTGCTTATTTCCAAACCTTGAAATTGACGGAACAATAAATTTTTTGTTGTAGAACACCTTGTTTGTTCTTTGTAGCGATAATGCAACACATTACTATAGTGTATATAGATTATGTGGACCATGTGTGTGACATTGAAGTTCAATCCAATGATGTCCCTGCACAGGCAGATGTAACGGTGCTTTGATTTTATAATGGGTACTGAAGACAATAATATACATGTATATGCTTGATCTTCTCTATAATTAGGCTGTCCGATTAGCGCAGTGGTTAGCGCGCTCGCTTCTCGCCAATGCAACCCGGGATCGATCCTCGGACAGGGAAGTATGCGAGTTGGTACGATGGTCGGACATGTGTGTTTTCTCCGGGTACTCCGGTTTCCTCCCACACGAAGGACAACATTTACGCTTTCATCCGCGCCATCGAGAATGATTAATATAAGTTGTTAAAACTTGCTTCGCAATCGTTGTAAAATAAATAGTTTAAACTTTTCTATATAATTATTTTTCTCCATTTTTTTACTTTTTTTAGCCCAATTCTATCAAAGCACATATGTCTTCTATATAAATTGTTATGTCTGCCTGTGCATACATGTGGGCTATCCTTTATTTGGTGGCTCTCGCCCATGAGCTGTGTTTTCACCAAAATGCAAACATTTCCCTCTTGAGAAATAAGTATAGGATATAAAGCCGAAAACGTTAAATGTATAAACATGTATGTATTCCAAACTATTTATAATCGGTAAAAAAAATTAACTTCCAATATGTAAAATATTGGGCCGTATGAGGTGCGTAACGTCGAAGACAGTACTAATATTTTACATATTGGATCCGTTTGAGACAAACCTTACCTAAAAGACACACTTGTATAACAAGATACTAATTAAAATTGTTAATTTCGTACTTGTACACGTAGGATTTAATATAATACTCTGGCCTTTTGACAGCAGTCAAATATTAATAATAATGGACTGCAAGTACAAAGGTATGATGTCACGACAGTGTTTTAATGTTGGTTAATGTACATATTTAAAATTGGAAGAATAAATTATCTCTCGTGCGGAAAATGGGTTAATACCAGAATTACATCGGAATGATTTTAATGGTAACTAGAGGGCGATGAAGGTTATATAAGTCTGTGACCCCCCCTAACATATCGAGAAACATTAGCCAGTTACTCCCCCCCCCCCCCGAATACTCCTAAAAGTAGATTGGTCCTCTTAATTGGTTTTCCTCTGTTTTGATCGTTGTTTCTTTTGCACCATGTATTATCATCTGTTCTCTCATCTCCGGACGGACATCATGCAGCATATCTAACATGTTCTCTCATCTCCGGACGGACATCATGCAGCATATCAATATGTTCCCTCATCTCCGGACGAACATCATGCAGCATATCTAATATGTTCCCTCATCTCCGGACGGACATCATGCAGCATAATTATCTAATATGTTCTCTCATCTCCGGACGGACATCATGCAGCATATCTAACATGTTCTCTCATCTCCGGACGGACAGCATGCAGCATATCTAACATGTTCTCTCATCTCCGGACGGACATCATGCAGCATAATTATCTAATATGTTCTCTCATATCCGACGGACAGCATTCAGCATATCTAACATGTTCTCTCATCTCCGGACGGACATCATGCAGCATATCTAACATGTTCTCTCATCTCCGGACGGGCAGCATATCTAACATGTTCTCTCATCTCCGGACGGACAGCATGCAGCATATCTAACATGTTCTCTCATCTCCGGACGGGCAGCATGCAGCATATCTAACATGTTCTCTCATCTCCGGACGGGCAGCATATCTAACATGTTCTCTCATCTCCGGACGGACATCATGCAGCATATTTAATGGATAATTTACTGAACGTTGGTTGGTTATCAATTAATAGTTTAAACATATTTTATTGCTTTCAAATAACGTACATATACACAGACTGCACAATAATTGTTCAACAAATGAAATGTAACGAATATTATACTAGTGAAACTGTTATAATTTTGAAGCAAATGGGTTTGGTCACAAGTTTTACCATCATTAGTGATCAAATAATAAACCTATGATAAAATGACATTTATCATTCTGCAACATTTGGTTAGAAATCAACACTAAAAACAAAGGATTCCAACTGAAGAAACCAATATACATTCAAGGATATCTGTCAAGGGAGGTAATAGAAAAACCAGTAACGTCTCATTCTGACCCCATGATCACTATTTGAGCAAACTTAGTAGTGGCCCACTAGATTATGCTACATGCAAAATATCGAAGCTCTGGACACTTATTTCTGAGATGGTTTTTAAAGCAGCATTACATCGTATGAAATAAAAGATATTTGGAAAATTTGAATTTTACGTATGGGTAGCAATGCTGCTACACATTCTAAATTATAATTTGTATATTTATGTTCAATTAGTAAACGGTGTTTTTTTGCGATAAAACAAACACGAAACCGAAAGTAGGACTTTCCGAGTCGGTCGGTCACGCGCACTTGTTTACAATCGAAACCTGATTTGCATTCGGAATGCATCGTCCTCCTTCGGCAATATTGAAAACAAACATACATCTGCTGTTGTTTCACGCATGCGCGCTGTGCGTGTTAAATTTCGTTTGTTGATAAACAAATTCGCTTATACGACGGTTTATATTTATTTGAATGTTATCGTTTCTGAGGGACTATTTCGATTTTTGTAAACACACACTATTTATATTTTACCAAAAACATCCTTTATTACGATGTAATGCTGCTTTAAATGTATGAGTAAATGTAAATTATGTGACTACAGAACAGGGGTCATACGACCCCATGATCACAATTTGAGTAATATAGTATAGATTCACTAGGTGATGCTGCATGTACAAAAACATGTCATATTTGAGCCAGTAATTTCGGAGAAAATGTTTGAAATTTTAGAACGTTTGACCTAGTTTGCACATAGTGACCTCAACCTTGAACGTGGATCACCCAATGATCATTGCTATGATTGGACAAGTAGTTCAGGAGATGTCATTTGAAGCAAAATGTTGACAAAAGCATGGCGACCATGGTTGGTTGACCTTTGAGGACTTTGTACCCCAGTGAGTTAAAAGGCCAAGATCGTTGACTCTTGACGAAAAAATTTAAAAGAAGAAGAATGCTTACTTTTTTTAAGACTAAGCTTTGTAGTTTATCGTCTTTAACATTTAAGCATATTTATAATATATATACATGCATAGTTTAATCGTATTTTATTTCCCAATCTATTGAACAATGCATACCATTATGTATATATCAAAATACAGAAAAAGTATTAGAATGAAAGACAGAGTCTTATATAATTCTCCTCTAATATGATCTTCTATGAGTGATGATTTAATACTATATTTTATGAAAAATTGCTAATTGCGAGCCTTTTGACCAGCTTGATAGCAAAATTCTAAAAAGTTTTAACAAAATATATGTAAGAACCTTTTTATCACATGACCATATCTAGAGCGCTGGTTTTAATAAATAGCGTTGCTACTTTCATTTTGACACCAAGTGTCAGCAGAAGTTTTCATGACATCACTAAATTGTCAATACGCAAAACAGTGTTGTATTTAAGTTTTAATCAGCGTTATAATTGTGTTTATACTTCTTTTAAATCATAGTGTGTCTTACCATTAACGTTATGTACCAATTCAAATAACATTGCATACTTTAAAGTTTAATTACAAATTGTAAGAATTATTCTCTCGACCAATCAAAAGCCTTGTGGCTGTATGAAACTGAATCAAAGCAGAAGCAAAGTTTTTTTCATAATTATGCTATGCAATTAAGACGAGGATGGACAGATTATGCAGTGATTATGAAGATACATGGACATCTAATGTCGTGATGGATTATGCTACATATAAAGCATGATAAGAGCTGCTGTATCAGCAAGAAGCACACATTGAATGTTGGAAGAGCACAACGAGCTGGGGGTACAGTGAAAGGCAAGTTCTAACAACTGCATGCTAGACCACTCGGCCAAGGAGACTCTATATATGGGTTTTGCAGTCTGTATGTATCTCCAGTCAAACCTGTCTTAAGCAGCCAGCGAAGATAATCACAGAAAGTGGCTGCTTAGCACAGGTGGCTGCTTAATAGAGGTCAAATGTATAATAAACTACATAATGGGAATCTGGAAACTGGCTGCTTAATAGAGGTCAAATGTATAATAAAACTACATAATGGGAATCGGGCCGCTTAATACAGGTTGGCTGTTTTAATAGAGGTGACCACTAGCACAAATTTGACTGTATATTTTTCAATGTTATATTACTGAACAATTGATTTACACTATGACTGGCAGGTCCACTTATTTTTGTTTTTGGCGGCACTCAATCCTGATGTAACCCACACAACGACCATGTGGAATTAAGAGCTCAACAGTGGCTCCTGATGGGTGACAACTTGTGGGGGGGGGGGTCTCGCACACCTGAAGCGAACGTGTTACCACTTGTATGTATGTATGTTCCTTTAATGTCAAACCCCTCGCGGGGACTTAGACATGTTTTCCTGGGCAGGCTTAGCCGACCTAAGCGATTAACCAGTACTAAGCAATGTGTGTGAGGTGCCTTGCTCAATGACACTACATACGTGGCCTGACCGAGTATCGAACCCGGGACCGTTCGATTCCAAATCCGACGCTCTACCACTGGACCACGGACGCCACACACCACTTATTACGTTCCAGGAAAAGTATGACCAGTATATTTGTTTGTCCTGTCTTTCTATACTGCTCTCAAAGATCACCAACATCGTTCCATTGATACTGCTCACAATCATCATGGGATTTGTAAATTTTAGTCATTTTAGACTTTGGAGGATAGTGCAATGATACAGACAGAGACTCATTCCAGAGTCTCCCTCTGGTTCTTTTACGTGCACGGTGTAAAGCACCGACACAAGACCTCGGTTTAATGTCTCATCTGAAAGAATGTTAATTTTATTAGGGTCAGACGGGGGATCGAACTAGCGATCTCTGGATTACCAATCCAACGTGTTAACCACTCTACTACAGATCAGCCTGTGTGTGTAAATTTAGTGGTGTTTGACCGAGCATATAGGTAAAATACACGGAAACACGGTTTATATAGTGCGCACCGTTTTGACCTACTTTCGCCAAAACGAGACTAACAGGTAAACAAACGCAATTATGCATTACTCATATAGAATGACACACCCAAGTGTCACATAATCTTGAAATTTACGAGTAGTTAGACGCAATATCTGTTCCTACGATTGTATATAGGTTATATGGTTCAGAGAATTACTTAGTGTGTCGTCCATTGTCCAATGGTAGAGTGTCTTATTTGGATTCAAAGGGTCCCGGGCTTGATACTAGTTTGGGGCACATATAGTGTCATTGAGTGAGGCATCTCAGTACTGGTTAGTGACTTAAGTCTGCTAAGCCTGTCAACAAATCATGTCAAGGTCCACACAAGGTGCTTGGCATCAATAAAACATACAATGTACATAAGTAATTGAATGCATTAGTAACATTTAGGTCACACGCACCATATTAACTATATTAACCCATTACATTGGAATGGCCTCCCTCCCCTCAACGAAGGGTCACTGCCGGCCCAGTGGAAGTCAGTAAATGTTGCTCCCATTTACAAAAAGGGGACAAGTCACACCCCGCCAACTATAGGCCTATCTCACTGACATGTGTTCTATGCAAGGTTCTAGAATATATACTTAGTAGTTTCCTCCTCAATAGTAAAACACTTCACTAACCACAGTATTCTGTACCATTTGCAGCATGGTTTTAGAGAAAAACGGCCATGCGTGACCCAATTAGTAATGCTAATCAATGACTTGATTACCTCTGTCTACAATAAGCATCAGCTAGATCTCATCCTATTATACTTCAGTAAGGCTTTCGATAAGGTCAATCGCGAGAAAGTACTACTAAAAATGCATGACTATGGAGTCAGAGGTCAAACATTACGGCGGCTTAAGAGTTTTCGAGATAATAGACTCCAGTCAGTTGTCATTAATGGTATTAATTCAGATGCCATTCCTCTGGAGTCTCACAGGGATCCGTACTTGGAGCCCTGCTTTTCCTAGCCTATATAAACGACCTCCCACAAAACATCAGTTCCAAAGTCCGTATCTTTGCAGATGATACTGCAGTCTATCTAGCATCTGCAAATGAATCGGTCACACGCCAAAACGATTAGAAGAGTGGGAGTTGGAGTGGGACATGGAATTTAACACCTCCAAATGTCAAGTTATCCACGTCACCAGAAGGAAACATCCTATTCCCAGTCAATATGAACTTCATGGAGTCCTACTTGAGTCGGTCACCTCAGCCAAATACCTTGGTGTGGATATCTCAAATAACCTGTCGTGGGACACTCACATAAAAAAGTCAACTAAGAAAGCAAACCAAACATTAAGATTCCTACGTAGAAACCTCCAGGTCAAATACGAACCCCTTAAGTCCATGGCTTACCAGACACTAGTGAGACCCCAGCTTGAATATGGCTCCGATATCTGGTTGTCCCAAACATTGATAGACCATATGAATGTGTCCAGTGAAGAGCAGCCCGTTGGATAAAGGCTGACTTCTATCGTACCTCTAGTATTACAGACATGCTACATTCCCTAAATCTATGCAGACTAGATCAACGGCGTATTGACTATAGGTTATCCCTTCTGTATAAAATTCATGGGTGGGTGGGTAGGTAGGTAGATTTTGACCTTAGTATGTGGTTATTTTCAACATTCTGTGTCTCAAATGAGATGGTTATCAACGGTCCCCGACCAACGCCACCCTGTCATACTCAGTAGTGTGTGCTGGGAGTACCCAGCATATGTGGATGAATATGTTACTACCCGAAATCATCGTTAGACGAAAGGGGTTTATAGACGAAACAAGTACGTGAATTCGTGTTTACTCTCTAATATTCACTTGTTATCAGTAGTTATATAAAATACGGATAGAATACAGTTACAAAACAACCTACCAAAGTAAACAGAGTATGTTGAAGGTAGTATATTGCCAAAATACGCTAAACCGGTGGTTTTATAATGAACGGTTTTAATGTTTGTTTACCTGTTTATAAGAATATGGGTCAAGACGGTGTCCAAACCGTATTTCCGTGTATTTAATGTGACATCATCAAATGCTTAACTTTATTATAGTACACTGTATTTGATTGGTCTATTATTACCACGTGGTAGACACACCTCCATGACCGATAAACAGCCAAGGTCGGATGAGAGAACAGAAGTGATCTTTTTATTTTCTAATTTTTGCTTAATATTTTAGAGAAAGGGGCAAACACGATGTTGCGACGTGCTTCCTCCGATTTGGTGCGAATTGCCCAAAGAGCAAATGTGCAAGAGACATTGGTAAAATCATCCTATTTGACTGGCACAAATGTGATAAATTCAAAAAGATGCATGTCCACAGAAACCCAAACTGGAGAGCTAGGCTTTTCAGCAACAGTTGATTATTTCTTTGACAAGGCTGCCAATTTGGTGATGGACAAGTTGGCAGATGACTTACCTGGCAAGAAAATCAGTAGAGATGAAAAGGAGCTGAAAGTAAAGAACATTCTGAAAATGATAAAGCCAGTTAATCACTTGGTCAAGTTCTCGTTTCCAATCAAGCGCGACAACGGAGAAATTGAGATCATCGAAGCATGGCGAGCTCAGCATAGTCAACATAGGACCCCTTGCAAAGGAGGTATGTTCATTGTTTATACATTATATACATGATTGCGAAACAAGTTATTTCAACTTATATTAATCACTCTTGTAATGAAGTTAAAAGGATGAGTAAAATCTATCTATATCTATCTACCTCTAATGTCGAACCCCTCGCGGGGATATACATAAGCATAAATATATGAAAGTAATGAAACATTTGATCATGTTTGTGATTTTCGAAGGCATCCAGCTAGAGTTTGCTATGTTCAACAATTATTGACATTATATGTGATGTTGTGACTATTGCCGCTGTCACAGTGATGCTGTGACCTAATGCTGCTGCCACAGTGATGCTGTGACCTAATGCTGCTGTCACATTGATGATGTGACCTAATGCTGCTGTCACAGTAATGCTGCTGTCACATTGATGATGTGACCTAATGCTGCTGTCACAGTAATGCTGCTGTCACAGTGATGCTGTGACCTAATGCTGCTGTCACAGTGATGCTGTGACCTAATGATGCTGTCACAGTGATGCTGTGACCTAATGCTGCTGTCACAGTAATGATGCTGTCACAGTGATGCTGTGACCTAATGCTGCTGTCACAGTGATGCTGTGACCGAATGTTGCTGTTACAGTGATGCTGTGTCCTAATGCTGCTGTCACAGTGATGCTGCTGTCACAGTGATGCTGCTGTCACAGTGATGCTGTGACCTAATGCTGCTGTCAGTGCTCTCACAGTGATAATGCGACTGTTGTTCCTGTGCACATAGCTGCGACTGTTGTTTGTGAGAATGATATTTCGACTGATGCTGCGATTGTTGCTGCTGTCACAATGTTATATATATTATTTATTACCTAATGCTCTATATAACTTGTAATTCGTTATTTTTGCCCGTTTCATTGCATTTTTTATCCTTCGCTTAGGTCTGGGCAACAGTTCGAACTGTTGACCGGGCAATAGTTTGAACTGTTTCATACTAGACTTTTGAACCAATCATACTCTTGAGTATGCTTTCACTGTGCGCAGTAGGATGCGCAATAGGGTGTTATGGAAGTCAAAGTAAAAAATACGTCCCGAATACATTTTAGCTCTGACTGCGCTTGAAGTCATCGATATACATTATGTGAAGCCCTCCTTTCTGTTCATTAATTCCTTTCCGTATTTTATTGCATACTTACTGGCGTATCGGCTTTTAGACCAAAACCAAGCGTTTACAAATGATGATTGATTAGTCTTAAGCCGACAAACTGGGAAAAACAGAAATTTATCTTGAATTATGGCCCAGGCTAGGTTTGAAGACATGACTGAGGATGAACTCAATGTTTTATTAGAAAATAGGGACTCTCTGAGTACAAAAAACGTTATAAAGCATTAGGTAATAAAACAGTTATTTCATGGGTGTTTGGGGAACATTCAAAACTATTGTCCCTCGGTATCAGGGAAGACATAACGGCCTCGGGCAACAGTTCGAAAGTCTTCCCTGATACCTCGGGACAATAGTTTTGACTGTTCCCCAAACACCCATGAAATAACTGTATAATATATATACCGTATAGAGTGATGGAACCTACATGTGTGCTCGGCGTAAATCCCACATAATGGCAGGGATCAGTTTAGAGGGTGATGTGGGGCGAAATTGTCGCCCTAGGGACCCTGACTTCTCCCTAAAAAAAATTGTTTTTGATTTTTACGATTTTCAAACAAAATTTTGTCTAGTAAGATGCACTGGCCCATTATAAAGCACTCCTTCTATTCAAATGTTGTATTTAATGGTTGTACTCTGCATTTTAACCCTATTTTGCAGAGGTATATTAAAGAACATCATTTAAGGAAGCGATCACGCGCTTTCTCACTTCTCCCAAAACTTCTGACCTAGACTGAACCCTGTAATGGCCGGTATAAAATGTTAATTAATTGCACTTGCCCGTATATTATTATTTTCTTGAGTCGTGCAAACAACTTTCAAAAAACTCTTGTTGACAGTTTTAACTTCATCACATGACCTTGCTGCTTAATTCAGCTATCGCAACGGCACCTGTTTGTATGATGAACTCAAGACCTCAGGGCACCTATGCATGGTGTACTTGTTATTTTTTATTTATCCACCATAACTTGTTGAATATCTTATTTTGATATAGTACATCATTGAATAAAAACACTTATTGATCTTAACCCTTTCAACACCAAGTAACTGACATGGACTGGTCCATGATATTTTTAGACCAATAAATTAATAACAAAATTACATTTGGATCAGTTCATTTATCAAAATGGGTAAAAAAAATTCTAAAAATAGTTATATTACTTGAAAAAAGTGCAGATCCTGATGAGACGGCTCGTCATGAGCCGGCTCGTCATGAGCCGGCTCGTCATGAGCCGGCTCATCTGGATCTACACATTTTTGTAAGCCAATTTAGAGGTCTGTGGTGTTGAAAGGGTTAATCAGGAATGGTATAGAAACTATTTTTCAGGTTAGGTGTAGTTTTTAAAAATTCTGATAGCTACCTGAATTGCTCATACACCGTATTAGTTTCTGTGGAAATATTCTCCCAATTATTTGTTTGTTTATATTCGTCTGCTGGATCAGTCATGTGACAGTTGCATCAGGCTACCGATGCACACAACGGAATGCTATTAAACCATGCTTCAGCTCTGTCAGCGAAATTAGCCTAGAACTATATAAATATTTTAAATACGGATGTAAATGGACAAATATGCCGAGCGTAGGTGCTACTGCTCTATGTACTGTAAGAACCGTAGGCTGTCATAATTTACAGGTAATTATTTACAACATCAAAACAAGTTGAAGATACATTAACAGATAAATATTTACAAATGATAGAAAAATAATTGGAATAGAGTACCACCATAGTATCACCAGCCATATGGAGAGGACAGCTTTGATCATTTATCATTATATGAAATCCTACCTTCACTTTTGAAAGTTTGTAGACCACAAAACACTGTTTATTGATTCAATGTTAGTGTTCGAATGTATTTGTAGTAGCAATGCATTTATACGTGAACAAATGCTCTTTTTGTGCTTTTTGCGATGTAATGTCGTTAAATGTTGACAAATCATGTCAAATGCGTGTTTAACCCTTTCAACACCACAGACCTCTAAATTGGCTTACAAAAAAGTGTAGATCCAGATGAGCCGGCTCATGACGAGCCGTCTCATCAGGATCTGCACTTTTTTCAAGTAATATAACTATTTTTAGGAAAAAGATTACCCATTTTGATAAATGAACTGATCCAAATGTAATTTTGTTATTAATTTATTGGTCTAAAAATATCATGGACCAGTCCTTGTGAGTTACTTGGTGTTGAATGGGTTAAAGATTGTTGGTTGAGTTTTAGAATATTTTGAAGTTATTCTATTTTGCACACTTCATGAAGCTGCAGGTTCACTACATACTATCATGTTTTATTTTTACTTGTATAAGTCGAACAGTAGTGAGAACCAGAGTAATTGAAATGTAATTGTCAATTGATTTAACCATATTTTATTGCAAATCAATAGTACATATGTCATACACATAATGATACAATACATAGCATGAAAATACAAATGGTTTGGGCCACAAGTTTTAACAACATTAGACCCGTACCAGAAAGTCAAGATAACGTTGATTAAATTAAATGACTGATTTTCGCTGACGTTCGCTTCAGGTGCGAAAGGTCCGGAGTTCGAGCCCCGCTGGAGCCGTTACGATTGTGCCCTTAGGCAAGGCATTTAAATTTCACGTTGCCTCTTCTCTCTCCCTCGTGGCGATGGATTGCATCAGGAATGAGGTCTCGAGAGTGATTAATATACGTTGAAATAACTTGTTTCGCAATCGAGCTAAAATAAATTTGTATAAACTAAATGACTGATTTTCTTTCTTGAAACGTGTACGCAAAATAGAATATAACTAAAAATCACTTAAAGATTAATCCAATATCCAACTGTAAATAATTAAATTACATGCAATTAAACAATTCATCAATTACACATTACATTTAATTACTTAAATAAATATAATTAATTGAAATTAATTACAATTACATTTTTAATTACCACAGGTCTTGGAGAGGAATTAATATAAGTTTTCTGAAAACTTATTTTCCAATCCAAACCATTCACAATTTATGTAATTTGTAACATTTTGTTGTGTTTATTGGAATAAATACTGTTTAAACCAATTACCAAAGGTCTGACAACATCTTTAGAATAATAGTTCACTCCTGAATTCCTGTGTTTCCTGTGTGTTTTACGTATATTTATCGTCGCTACCGGTTGCCCATATGAGCAACGCCTCCTGAAGAGGTTAGTAATTTTAGATTTTTGGAGGATAGTGCAATGATACAGACAGAGACCCATTCCAGAGTCTCCCTCTGGTTCGTTTACGTGCACGGTGTAAAGCACCAACACAAGACCTCGGTTTAAAGTCCCACCTGAAAGACTGTTAATTTTATTATGGTCAGACGGGGGATCGAACCTGCGATCCCTGGATTACCAGTCCAGCGTGTTACCATGGACTACAGATCCGTCTTCTGCAATTGCTTATAAATCTTTGATGCGATCATTTTCCAGCAACTGTGCAGCATCTGTTATATTGATTGTATTATCCTCAGTTATGAGTGCTTTCATTGAGTTTTATATTACATTACAATTGTTATTTCATGTTCGAGTATAATAATATTTACTCACCAGCCATATGGAGAGGACAGCTTTGATCATTTATCAAAGTGCTTGTACCCATTTGTTGCACTGCACTGAAACATCTGTTTGGTTTCAAAACTTCCATATCAATAGCAACACTACAAGGTACCTATAATTAAACACAGATTTATTATGCATTTAATAACATCATAAATATGTGAGGAAATGAATATTATCCAAGCTATTCTATCTAAAAAAGATTTTGTTCTGTTAATTTACTGTATGTTGATCAAGCGACTGTTGATTAATGTATCAAAATACATGTTGATCAAGTGACTATAGATTGCTGTATCTAAATACATGTTGATCAAGCGACTATAGATTGCTGTATCTAAATACATGTTGATCAAACAACTATAGATTGCTGTATCTAAATACATGTTGATCAAGTGACTATAGATTGCTGTATCTAAATACATGTTGATCAAGTGACTATAGATTGCTGTATCTAAATACATGTTGATCAAACAACTATAGATTGCTGTATCTAAATACATGTTGATCAAGTGACTATAGATTGCTGTATCTAAATACATGTTGATCAAACAACTATAGATTGCTGTATCTAAATACATGTTGATCAAACAACTATAGATTGCTGTATCTAAATACATGTTGATCAAGTGACTATAGATTGCTGTATCTAAATACATGTTGATCAAACAACTATAGATTGCTGTATCTAAATACATGTTGATCAAACAACTATAGATTGCTGTATCTAAATACATGTTGATCAAGTGACTATAGATTGCTGTATCTAAATACATGTTGATCAAACAACTATAGATTGCTGTATCTAAATACATGTTGATCAAGTGACTATAGATTGCTGTATCTAAATACATGTTGATCAAGTGACTATAGATTGCTGTATCTAAATACATGTTGATCAAAAACTATAGATTGCTGTATCTAAATACATGTTGATCAAACACTATAGATTGCTGTATCTAAATACATGTTGATCAAGTGACTATAGATTGCTGTATCTAAATACATGTTGATCAAGTGACTATAGATTGCTGTATCTAAATACATGTTGATCAAACAACTATAGATTGCTGTATCTAAATACATGTTGATCAAGTGACTATAGATTGCTGTATCTAAATACATGTTGATCAAACAACTATAGATTGCTGTATCTAAATACATGTTGATCAAACAACTATAGATTGCTGTATCTAAATACATGTTGATCAAACAACTATAGATTGCTGTATCTAAATACATGTTGATCAAGTGACTATAGATTGCTGTATCTAAATACATGTTGATCAAGTGACTATAGATTGCTGTATCTAACTACATGTTGATCAAGTGACTATAGATTGCTGTATCTAAATACATGTTGATCAAGTGACTATAGATTGCTGTATCTAAATACATGTTGATCAAGTGACTATAGATTGCTGTATCTAAATACATGTTGATCAAGTGACTATAGATTGCTGTATCTAAATACATGTTGATCAAGTGACTATAGATTGCTGTATCTAAATACATGTTGATCAAGTGACTATAGATTGCTGTATCTAAATACATGTTGATCAAACAACTATAGATTGCTGTATCTAAATACATGTTGATCAAGTGACTATAGATTGCTGTATCTAAATACATGTTGATCAAACAACTATAGATTGCTGTATCTAAATACATGTTGATCAAACAACTATAGATTGCTGTATCTAAATACATGTTGATCAAGTGACTATAGATTGCTGTATCTAAATACATGTTGATCAAAAACTATAGATTGCTGTATCTAAATACATGTTGATCAAACAACTATAGATTGCTGTATCTAAATACATGTTGATCAAGTGACTATAGATTGCTGTATCTAAATACATGTTGATCAAGTGACTATAGATTGCTGTATCTAAATACATGTTGATCAAACAACTATAGATTGCTGTATCTAAATACATGTTGATCAAACAACTATAGATTGCTGTATCTAAATACATGTTGATCAAACAACTATAGATTGCTGTATCTAAATACATGTTGATCAAGTGACTATAGATTGCTGTATCTAAATACATGTTGATCAAGTGACTATAGATTGCTGTATCTAAATACATGTTGATCAAGTGACTATAGATTGCTGTATCTAAATACATGTTGATCAAACAACTATAGATTGCTGTATCTAAATACATGTTGATCAAACAACTATAGATTGCTGTATCTAAATACATGTTGATCAAGTGACTATAGATTGCTGTATCTAAATACATGTTGATCAAGTGACTATAGATTGCTGTATCTAAATACATGTTGATCAAGCGACTGTTGATAATGTATGCAACGAGACGGTATCTCGACAGACACTCATGAATAACACACACAATGCATCCTGATAGGACTTGTACTTGTATGACATTGAATAATTATGTATGACAATTTAGACAACTTATTGCTACTGCACACATAATTCGAGTTACCCCACCCACTTATTTTCATTGATAGCATGAATATTTTTTATGGGCCTTTAAGCATGTATTGTTAAATATATGCATTCACTAGGGTGTTCTGCATAATTATGCAAATATGTAATCTACTATGAACTTTCGTAATTGTTCCCGACACATTTCAGTAAATGTGCAATCCGGATTATGGCTGAAATACATGTTGATCAAGCTGGCCGACTGGTGATTAATGTATCTAAATACATGTTGATCAAGTGGGCCGACTGATGATTAATGTATCTAAATACAAAAGTTGATCAAGCGGGCCGACTGGTGATTAATGTATCTAAATACATGTTGATCAAGCTGGCCGACTGGTGATTAATGTATCTATCTAAATACATGTTGATCAAGTGGGCCGACTGGTGATTAATGTATCTAAATACATGTTGATCAAGCGGGCCGACTGGTGATTAATGTATCTAAATACATGTTGATCAAGTGGGCCGACTGGTGATTAATGTATCTAAATACAAGTCATCAAGCGGGCCGACTGGTGATTAATGTATCTAAATACATGTTGATCAAGCGGGCCGACTGGTGATTAATGTATCTAAATACATGTGGATCAAGCTGGCCGACTGGTGATTAATGTATCTAAATACATGTGGATCAAGCTGGCCGACTGGTGATTAATGTATCTAAATACATGTTGATCAAGCTGGCAGACTGGTGATTAATGTATCTAAATACATGTTGATCAAGCGGGCCTACTTGTGATTAATGTATCTAAATACATGTTGATCAAGCTGGCCTACTTGTGATTAATGTATCTAAATACATGTGGATCAAGCGGGCCGACTGGTGATTAATGTATCTAAATACATGTGGATCAAGCGGGCCGACTGGTGATTAATGTATCTAAATACATGTGGATCAAGCGGGCCGACTGGTGATTAATGTATCTAAATACATGTGGATCAAGCGGGCCGACTGGTGATTAATGTATCTAAATACATGTTGATCAAGCGGGCCGACTGGTGATTAATGTATCTAAATACATGTGGATCAAGCGGGCCGACTTGTGATTAATGTATCTAAATACATGTGGATCAAGCGGGCCGCCTGGTGATTAATGTATCTAAATACATGTGGATCAAGCGGGCCGACTGGTGATTAATGTATCTAAATACATGTGGATCAAGCGGGCCTACTTGTGATTAATGTATCTAAATACATGTTGATCAAGCGGGCCGACTTGTGATTAATGTATCTAAATACATGTTGATCAAGCGGGCCTACTTGTGATTAATATCTAAATACATGTTGATCAAGGGCCGACACAAACCAATGGTTATTATGTATCTAAATACATGTGGATCAAGCGGGCCGACTGTGATTAATGTATCTAAATACATGTGGATCAAGCGGGCCGACTTGTGATTATGATCTAAATACATGGGACAAGCGGGCCGCCTGGTGATTAATGTATCTAAATACAAAGTGGATCAAGCGGCCGACTGGTGATAATGTATCTAAATACATGTGATCAAGCGGGCCGCTGGTGATTAATGTATCTAATACATGTGGATCAAGCGGCCGACTTGGATTAATGCATCTAAATACAGTTGATCAACGGGCCGACAAACAAACAACAACCCACAAAACAAAAAACAACCACTGGTGATTAATGTATCTAAATACATGTGATCAAGCGGGCCGACTGGTGATTAAGTATCTAAATACATGTGGATCAAGCGGGCCAACTGGTGATAATGTATCAAATACATGTGGATCAAGCGGGCCGACTGGTGATTAATGTATCTAAATACATGTGGATCAAGCGGGCCGACTGGTGATTAATGTATCTAAATACATGTGGATCAAGCGGGCCGACTGGTGATTAATGTATCTAAATACATGTTGATCAAGCGGGCCGACTGGTGATTAATGTATCTAAATACATGTGGATCAAGCGGCCGACTGGTGATTAATGTATCTAAATACATGTGGATCAAGCTGGCCGACTGGTGATTAATGTATCTAAATACATGTTGATCAAGCTGGCTGACTGGTGATTAATGTATCTAAATACATGTTGATCAAGCGGGCCGACTTGTGATTAATGTATCTAAATACATGTTGATCAAGCTGGCCTACTTGTGATTAATGTATCTAAATACATGTGGATCAAGCGGGCCGACTGGTGATTAATGTATCTAAATACATGTGGATCAAGCGGGCCTACTTGTGATTAATGTATCTAAATACATGTGGATCAAGCGGGCCGACTGGTGATTAATGTATCTAAATACATGTGGATCAAGCGGGCCGACTGGTGATTAATGTATCTAAATACAAAAGTTGATCAAGCGGGCCGACTGGTGATTAATGTATCTAAATACATGTGGATCAAGCGGGCCGACTTGTGATTAATGTATCTAAATACATGTGGATCAAGCGGGCCGACTGGTGATTAATGTATCTAAATACATGTGGATCAAGCGGGCTGACTGGTGATTAATGTATCTAAATACATGTGGATCAAGCGGGCCTACTTGTGATTAATGTATCTAAATACATGTTGATCAAGCGGGCCGACTGGTGATTAATGTATCTATCTAAATACATGTTGATCAAGTGGGCCGACTTAGTTTGAACATAAACATATTTATTTTCTGTCAATACATGATTATTTACAACAACTGATATAAGGAATTGGACAGAAAGCTGTATAGTGGGCCGACTTGTGACATGTTGATCAAACGGGCCAACTGGTGATTAATGTATCTAAATACATGTTGATCAAGTACGACTATAGATTGCTGTATCTAAATACATGTTGATCAAGCCGACTATAGATTGCTGTATCTAAATACATGTTGATCAAGCGACTATAGATTGCTGTATCTAAATACATGTTGATCAAGCGACTATAGATTGCTGTATCTAAATACATGTTGATCAAGCGACTATAGATTGCTGTATCTAAATACATGTTGATCAAGTGACTATAGATTGCTGTATCTAAATACATGTTGATCAAGTGACTATAGATTGCTGTATCTAAATACATGTTGATCAAGCGACTGTTGATAATGTATGCAACGAGACGGTATCTCGACAGACACTCATGAATAACACACACAATGCATCCTGATAGGACTTGTACTTGTATGACATTGAATAATTATGTATGACAATTTAGACAACTTATTGCTACTGCACACATAATTCGAGTTACCCCACCCACTTATTTTCATTGATAGCATGAATATTTTTTATGGGCCTTTAAGCATGTATTGTTAAATATATGCATTCACTAGGGTGTTCTGCATAATTATGCAAATATGTAATCTACTATGAACTTTCGTAATTGTTCCCGACACATTTCAGTAAATGTGCAATCCGGATTATGGCTGAAATACATGTTGATCAAGCTGGCCGACTGGTGATTAATGTATCTAAATACATGTTGATCAAGTGGGCCGACTGATGATTAATGTATCTAAATACAAAAGTTGATCAAGCGGGCCGACTGGTGATTAATGTATCTAAATACATGTTGATCAAGCTGGCCGACTGGTGATTAATGTATCTATCTAAATACATGTTGATCAAGTGGGCCGACTTAGTTTGAACATAAACATATTTATTTTCTGTCAATACATGATTATTTACAACTGATATAAGGAATTGGACAGAAAGCTGTATAGTGGGCCGACTTGTGACATGTTGATCAAACGGGCCAACTGGTGATTAATGTATCTAAATACATGTTGATCAAGCGGGCCGACTGGTGATTAATGTATCTAAATACATGTTGATCAAGTGGGCCGACTGGTGATTAATGTATCTAAATACAAAAGTTGATCAAGCGGGCCGACTGGTGATTAATGTATCTAAATACATGTTGATCAAGCTGGCCGACTGGTGATTAATGTATCTATCTAAATACATGTTGATCAAGTGGGCCGACTTAGTTTGAACATAAACATATTTATTTTCTGTCAATACATGATTATTTACAACAACTGATATAAGGAATTGGACAGAAAGCTGTATAGTGGGCCGACTTGTGACATGTTGATCAAACGGGCCAACTGGTGATTAATGTATCTAAATACATGTGGATCAAGCTGGCCGACTGGTGATTAATGTATCTAAATACATGTGGATCAAGCGGGCCGACTTGTGATTAATGTATCTAAATACATGTGGATCAAGCGGGCCGACTTGTGATTAATGTATCTAAATACATGTGGATCAAGCGGGCCGACGTGTGATTAATGTATCTAAATACATGTTGATCAAGCGGGCCGACTGGTGATTAATGTATCTAAATACATGTTGATCAAGCGGGCCGACTGGTGATTAATGTATCTAAATACATGTGGATCAAGCGGGCCGACTGGTGATTAATGTATCTAAATACATGTGGATCAAGCTGGCCGACTGGTGATTAATGTATCTAAATACATGTTGATCAAGCTGGCCGACTGGTGATTAATGTATCTAAATACATGTTGATCAAGCTGGCCGACTGGTGATTAATGTATCTAAATACATGTTGATCAAGCGGGCCTACTTGTGATTAATGTATCTAAATACATGTTGATCAAGTGGGCCGACTTGTGACATGTTGATCAAACGGGCCAACTGGTGATTAATGTATCTAAATACATGTTGATCAAGCGGGCCGACTGGTGATTAATGTATCTAAATACATGTTGATCAAGCTGGCCGACTGGTGATTAATGTATCTAAATACATGTTGATCAAGCGGGCCGACTTGTGATTAATGTATCTAAATACATGTTGATCAAGCGGGCCGCCTGGTGATTAATGTATCTAAATACATGTTGATCAAGCGGGCCGACTGGTGATTAATGTATCTAAATACATGTTGATCAAGCGGGCCTACTTGTGATTAATGTATCTAAATACATGTTGATCAAGCGGGCCGACTTGTGATTAATGTATCTAAATACATGTTGATCAAGCGGGCCTACTTGTGATTAATGTATCTAAATACATGTTGATCAAGTGGGCCGACTTGTGACATGTTGATCAAACGGGCCAACTGGTGATTAATGTATCTAAATACATGTGGATCAAGCGGGCCGACTTGTGATTAATGTATCTAAATACATGTTGATCAAGCGGGCCGACTTGTGATTAATGTATCTAAATACATGTTGATCAAGCGGGCCGCCTGGTGATTAATGTATCTAAATACAAAAGTTGATCAAGCGGGCCGACTGGTGATTAATGTATCTAAATACATGTGGATCAAGCGGGCCGCCTGGTGATTAATGTATCTAAATACATGTGGATCAAGCGGGCCTACTTGTGATTAATGTATCTAAATACATGTTGATCAAGCGGGCCGACTTGTGATTAATGTATCTAAATACATGTGGATCAAGCGGGCCGACTGGTGATTAATGTATCTAAATACATGTGGATCAAGCCGGCTGACTGGTGATTAATGTATCTAAATACATGTGGATCAAGCGGGCCTACTTGTGATTAATGTATCTAAATACATGTTGATCAAGCGGGCCGACTGGTGATTAATGTATCTAAATACATGTGGATCAAGCGGGCCGACTGGTGATTAATGTATCTAAATACATGTTGATCAAGCGGGCCGACTGGTGATTAATGTATCTAAATACATGTGGATCAAGCGGGCCGACTGGTGATTAATGTATCTAAATACATGTTGATCAAGCGGGCCGACTGGTGATTAATGTATCTAAATACATGTGGATCAAGCTGGCCGACTGGTGATTAATGTATCTAAATACATGTTGATCAAGCTGGCCGACTGGTGATTAATGTATCTAAATACATGTTGATCAAGCTGGCCGACTGGTGATTAATGTATCTAAATACATGTTGATCAAGCTGGCCTACTTGTGATTAATGTATCTAAATACATGTGGATCAAGCGGGCCGACTGGTGATTAATGTATCTAAATACATGTGGATCAAGCGGGCCGACTTGTGATTAATGTATCTAAATACATGTGGATCAAGCGGGCCGACTGGTGATTAATGTATCTAAATACATGTGGATCAAGCGGGCCGACTGGTGATTAATGTATCTAAATACATGTTGATCAAGCGGGCCGACTGGTGATTAATGTATCTAAATACATGTTGATCAAGCGGGCCGACTTGTGATTAATGTATCTAAATACATGTTGATCAAGCGGGCCGACTGGTGATTAATGTATCTAAATACATGTTGATCAAGCGGGCCGACTGGTGATTAATGTATCTAAATACATGTGGATCAAGCGGGCCGACTGGTGATTAATGTATCTAAATACATGTGGATCAAGCGGGCCGACTGGTGATTAATGTATCTAAATACATGTTGATCAAGCGGGCCGACTTGTGATTAATGTATCTAAATACATGTGGATCAAGCGGGCCGACTGGTGATTAATGTATCTAAATACATGTGGATCAAGCGGGCCGACTGGTGATTAATGTATCTAAATACATGTGGATCAAGCGGGCCTACTTGTGATTAATGTATCTAAATACATGTTGATCAAGCGGGCCGACTGGTGATTAATGTATCTAAATACATGTGGATCAAGCGGGCCGACTGGTGATTAATGTATCTAAATACATGTTGATCAAGCGGGCCGACTGGTGATTAATGTATCTAAATACATGTGGATCAAGCGGGCCGACTGGTGATTAATGTATCTAAATACATGTTGATCAAGCGGGCCGACTGGTGATTAATGTATCTAAATACATGTGGATCAAGCGGGCCGACTGGTGATTAATGTATCTAAATACATGTTGATCAAGCGGGCCGACTGGTGATTAATGTATCTAAATACATGTTGATCAAGCGGGCCGACTGGTGATTAATGTATCTAAATACATGTTGATCAAGCGGGCCGACTTGTGATTAATGTATCTAAATACATGTGGATCAAGCGGGCCTACTTGTGATTAATGTATCTAAATACATGTGGATCAAGCGGGCCGACTTGTGATTAATGTATCTAAATACATGTGGATCAAGCGGGCCGACTGGTGATTAATGTATCTAAATACATGTGGATCAAGCGGGCCGACTGGTGATTAATGTATCTAAATACATGTTGATCAAGCGGGCCGACTGGTGATTAATGTATCTAAATACATGTGGATCAAGCGGGCCGACTTGTGATTAATGTATCTAAATACATGTGGATCAAGCGGGCCGACTGGTGATTAATGTATCTAAATACATGTGGATCAAGCGGGCCGACTGGTGATTAATGTATCTAAATACATGTGGATCAAGCGGGCCGACTGGTGATTAATGTATCTAAATACATGTGGATCAAGCGGGCCGACTGGTGATTAATGTATCTAAATACATGTGGATCAAGCGGGCCGACTGGTGATTAATGTATCTAAATACATGTGGATCAAGCGGGCCGACTGGTGATTAATGTATCTAAATACATGTGGATCAAGCGGGCCGACTGGTGATTAATGTATCTAAATACATGTGGATCAAGCGGGCCGACTGGTGATTAATGTATCTAAATACATGTGGATCAAGCGGGCCGACTGGTGATTAATGTATCTAAATACATGTGGATCAAGCGGGCCGACTGGTGATTAATGTATCTAAATACATGTGGATCAAGCGGGCCGACTGGTGATTAATGTATCTAAATACATGTGGATCAAGCGGGCCGACTGGTGATTAATGTATCTAAATACATGTGGATCAAGCGGGCCGACTGGTGATTAATGTATCTAAATACATGTGGATCAAGCGGGCCTACTTGTGATTAATGTATCTAAATACATGTGGATCAAGCGGGCCGACTGGTGATTAATGTATCTAAATACATGTGGATCAAGCGGGCCGACTGGTGATTAATGTATCTAAATACATGTTGATCAAGCGGGCCGACTGGTGATTAATGTATCTAAATACATGTTGATCAAGCGGGCCGACTGGTGATTAATGTATCTAAATACATGTGGATCAAGCGGGCCGACTGGTGATTAATGTATCTAAATACATGTGGATCAAGCGGGCCGACTGGTGATTAATGTATCTAAATACATGTTGATCAAGCGGGCCGACTGGTGATTAATGTATCTAAATACATGTTGATCAAGCGGGCCGACTGGTGATTAATGTATCTAAATACATGTTGATCAAGCGGGCCGACTTGTGATTAATGTATCTAAATACATGTGGATCAAGCGGGCCGACTTGTGATTAATGTATCTAAATACATGTGGATCAAGCGGGCCGACTGGTGATTAATGTATCTAAATACATGTGGATCAAGCGGGCCGACTTGTGATTAATGTATCTAAATACATGTGGATCAAGCGGGCCGACTGGTGATTAATGTATCTAAATACATGTTGATCAAGCGGGCCGACTGGTGATTAATGTATCTAAATACATGTTGATCAAGCGGGCCGACTGGTGATTAATGTATCTAAATACATGTGGATCAAGCGGGCCGACTGGTGATTAATGTATCTAAATACATGTGGATCAAGCGGGCCGACTTGTGATTAATGTATCTAAATACATGTTGATCAAGCGGGCCGACTTGTGATTAATGTATCTAAATACATGTTGATCAAGCGGGCCGACTGGTGATTAATGTATCTAAATACAAATGTTGATCAAGCGGGCCGACTGGTGATTAATGTATCTAAATACATGTGGATCAAGCGGGCCGACTGGTGATTAATGTATCTAAATACATGTGGATCAAGCGGGCCGACTGGTGATTAATGTATCTAAATACATGTTGATCAAGCGGGCCGACTGGTGATTAATGTATCTAAATACATGTGGATCAAGCGGGCCGACTGGTGATTAATGTATCTAAATACATGTGGATCAAGCGGGCCGACTGGTGATTAATGTATCTAAATACATGTGGATCAAGCGGGCCTACTTGTGATTAATGTATCTAAATACATGTGGATCAAGCGGGCCGACTGGTGATTAATGTATCTAAATACATGTGGATCAAGCGGGCCGACTGGTGATTAATGTATCTAAATACATGTTGATCAAGCGGGCCGACTGGTGATTAATGTATCTAAATACATGTGGATCAAGCGGGCCGACTTGTGATTAATGTATCTAAATACATGTGGATCAAGCGGGCCGACTGGTGATTAATGTATCTAAATACATGTGGATCAAGCGGGCCGACTGGTGATTAATGTATCTAAATACATGTGGATCAAGCGGGCCTACTTGTGATTAATGTATCTAAATACAAAAGTTGATCAAGCGGGCCGACTGGTGATTAATGTATCTAAATACATGTTGATCAAGCGGGCCGACTGGTGATTAATGTATCTAAATACATGTTGATCAAGCGGGCCTACTTGTGATTAATGTATCTAAATACATGTGGATCAAGCGGGCCTACTTGTGATTAATGTATCTAAATACATGTGGATCAAGCGGGCCTACTTGTGATTAATGTATCTAAATACATGTGGATCAAGCGGGCCGACTTGTGATTAATGTATCTAAATACATGTTGATCAAGCGGGCCGCCTGGTGATTAATGTATCTAAATACAAAAGTTGATCAAGCGGGCCGACTGGTGATTAATGTATCTAAATACATGTGGATCAAGCGGGCCACCTGGTGATTAATGTATCTAAATACATGTGGATCAAGCGGGCCTACTTGTGATTAATGTATCTAAATACATGTGGATCAAGCGGGCCGACTTGGTGATTAATGTATCTAAATACATGTGATCAAGCGGGCCGACTGGTGATTAATGTATCTAAATACATGTGGATCAAGCGGGCCGACTTGTGATTAATGTATCTAAATACATGTGGATCAAGCGGGCCGACTGGTGATTAATGTATCTAAATACATGTGGATCAAGCGGGCCTACTTGTGATTAATGTATCTAAATACATGTGGATCAAGCGGGCCGACTGGTGATTAATGTATCTAAATACATGTGGATCAAGCGGGCCGACTGGTGATTAATGTATCTAAATACATGTGGATCAAGCGGGCCGACTGGTGATTAATGTATCTAAATACATGTGGATCAAGCGGGCCGACTGGTGATTAATGTATCTAAATACATGTGGATCAAGCGGGCCGACTGGTGATTAATGTATCTAAATACATGTGGATCAAGCGGGCCGACTGGTGATTAATGTATCTAAATACATGTGGATCAAGCGGGCCGACTTGTGATTAATGTATCTAAATACATGTTGATCAAGCGGGCCGACTGGTGATTAATGTATCTAAATACATGTTGATCAAGCTGGCCGACTGGTGATTAATGTATCTATCTAAATACATGTTGATCAAGTGGGCCGACTTAGTTTGAACATAAACATATTTATTTTCTGTCAATACATGATTATTTACAACAACTGATATAAGGAATTGGACAGAAAGCTGTATAGTGGGCCGACTTGTGACATGTTGATCAAACGGGCCAACTGGTGATTAATGTATCTAAATACATGTGGATCAAGCGGGCCGACTGGTGATTAATGTATCTAAATACATGTGGATCAAGCGGGCCGACTTGTGATTAATGTATCTAAATACATGTGGATCAAGCGGGCCGACTTGTGATTAATGTATCTAAATACATGTGGATCAAGCGGGCCGACTTGTGATTAATGTATCTAAATACATGTTGATCAAGCGGGCCGACTGGTGATTAATGTATCTAAATACATGTTGATCAAGCGGGCCGACTGGTGATTAATGTATCTAAATACATGTGGATCAAGCGGGCCGACTGGTGATTAATGTATCTAAATACATGTGGATCAAGCGGGCCGACTGGTGATTAATGTATCTAAATACATGTTGATCAAGCGGGCCGACTGGTGATTAATGTATCTAAATACATGTTGATCAAGCGGGCCGACTGGTGATTAATGTATCTAAATACATGTTGATCAAGCGGGCCGACTGGTGATTAATGTATCTAAATACATGTTGATCAAGCGGGCCGACTGGTGATTAATGTATCTAAATACATGTTGATCAAGCGGGCCGACTGGTGATTAATGTATCTAAATACATGTTGATCAAGCTGGCCGACTGGTGATTAATGTATCTAAATACATGTTGATCAAGCGGGCCGACTTGTGATTAATGTATCTAAATACATGTTGATCAAGCGGGCCGACTGGTGATTAATGTATCTAAATACATGTTGATCAAGCGGGCCGACTGGTGATTAATGTATCTAAATACATGTTGATCAAGCGGGCCGACTTGTGATTAATGTATCTAAATACATGTTGATCAAGCGGGCCGACTTGTGATTAATGTATCTAAATACATGTTGATCAAGCGGGCCTACTTGTGATTAATGTATCTAAATACATGTTGATCAAGTGGGCCGACTTGTGACATGTTGATCAAACGGGCCAATGGTGATTAATGTATCTAAATACATGTGGATCAAGCGGGCCGACTTGTGATTAATGTATCTAAATACATGTTGATCAAGCGGGCCGACTTGTGATTAATGTATCTAAATACATGTTGATCAAGCGGGCCGACTGGTGATTAATGTATCTAAATACAAGTTGATCAAGCGGGCCGACTGGTGATTAATGTATCTAAATACATGTGGATCAAGCGGGCCGCCTGGTGATTAATGTATCTAAATACATGTGGATCAAGCGGGCCTACTTGTGATTAATGTATCTAAATACATGTTGATCAAGCGGGCCGACTTGTGATTAATGTATCTAAATACATGTGGATCAAGCGGGCCGACTGGTGATTAATGTATCTAAATACATGTGGATCAAGCCGGCTGACTGGTGATTAATGTATCTAAATACATGTGGATCAAGCGGGCCTACTTGTGATTAATGTATCTAAATACATGTTGATCAAGCGGGCCGACTGGTGATTAATGTATCTAAATACATGTGGATCAAGCGGGCCGACTGGTGATTAATGTATCTAAATACATGTTGATCAAGCGGGCCGACTGGTGATTAATGTATCTAAATACATGTGGATCAAGCGGGCCGACTGGTGATTAATGTATCTAAATACATGTTGATCAAGCGGGCCGACTGGTGATTAATGTATCTAAATACATGTGGATCAAGCAGGCCGACTGGTGATTAATGTATCTAAATACATGTGGATCAAGCTGGCCGACTGGTGATTAATGTATCTAAATACATGTTGATCAAGCTGGCTGACTGGTGATTAATGTATCTAAATACATGTGGATCAAGCGGGCCGACTTGTGATTAATGTATCTAAATACATGTTGATCAAGCTGGCCTACTTGTGATTAATGTATCTAAATACATGTGGATCAAGCGGGCCGACTGGTGATTAATGTATCTAAATACATGTGGATCAAGCGGGCCTACTTGTGATTAATGTATCTAAATACATGTGGATCAAGCGGGCCGACTGGTGATTAATGTATCTAAATACATGTGGATCAAGCGGGCCGACTGGTGATTAATGTATCTAAATACATGTTGATCAAGCGGGCCGACTGGTGATTAATGTATCTAAATACATGTGGATCAAGCGGGCCGACTTGTGATTAATGTATCTAAATACATGTGGATCAAGCGGGCCGACTGGTGATTAATGTATCTAAATACATGTGGATCAAGCGGGCTGACTGGTGATTAATGTATCTAAATACATGTGGATCAAGCGGGCCTACTTGTGATTAATGTATCTAAATACAAGTTGATCAAGCGGGCCGACTGGTGATTAATGTATCTATCTAAATACATGTTGATCAAGTGGGCCGACTTAGTTTGAACATAAACATATTTATTTTCTGTCAATACATGATTATTTACAACAACTGATATAAGGAATTGGACAGAAAGCTGTATAGTGGGCCGACTTGTGACATGTTGATCAAACGGGCCAACTGGTGATTAATGTATCTAAATACATGGGGATCAAGCTGGCCGACTGGTGATTAATGTATCTAAATACATGTGGATCAAGCGGGCCGACTTGTGATTAATGTATCTAAATACATGTTGATCAAGCGGGCCGACTGGTGATTAATGTATCTAAATACATGTGGATCAAGCGGGCCGACTGGTGATTAATGTATCTAAATACAAAAGTTGATCAAGCGGGCCGACTGGTGATTAATGTATCTAAATACATGTTGATCAAGCTGGCCGACTGGTGATTAATGTATCTATCTAAATACATGTTGATCAAGTGGGCCGACTTAGTTTGAACATAAACATATTTATTTTCTGTCAATACATGATTATTTACAACAACTGATATAAGGAATTGGACAGAAAGCTGTATAGTGGGCCGACTTGTGACATGTTGATCAAACGGGCCAACTGGTGATTAATGTATCTAAATACATGTGGATCAAGCTGGCCGACTGGTGATTAATGTATCTAAATACATGTGGATCAAGCGGGCCGACTTGTGATTAATGTATCTAAATACATGTGGATCAAGCGGGCCGACTTGTGATTAATGTATCTAAATACATGTGGATCAAGCGGGCCGACTGGTGATTAATGTATGTAAATACATGTTGATCAAGCGGGCCGACTGGTGATTAATGTATCTAAATACATGTGGATCAAGCGGGCCGACTGGTGATTAATGTATGTAAATACATGTTGATCAAGCGGGCCGACTGGTGATTAATGTATCTAAATACATGTGGATCAAGCGGGCCGACTGGTGATTAATGTATCTAAATACAAAAGTTGATCAAGCGGGCCGACTGGTGATTAATGTATCTAAATACATGTTGATCAAGCTGGCCGACTGGTGATTAATGTATCTATCTAAATACATGTTGATCAAGTGGGCCGACTTAGTTTGAACATAAACATATTTATTTTCTGTCAATACATGATTATTTACAACAACTGATATAAGGAATTGGACAGAAAGCTGTATAGTGGGCCGACTTGTGACATGTTGATCAAACGGGCCAACTGGTGATTAATGTATCTAAATACATGTGGATCAAGCTGGCCGACTGGTGATTAATGTATCTAAATACATGTGGATCAAGCGGGCCGACTTGTGATTAATGTATCTAAATACATGTGGATCAAGCGGGCCGACTTGTGATTAATGTATCTAAATACATGTGGATCAAGCGGGCCGACGTGTGATTAATGTATCTAAATACATGTGGATCAAGCGGGCCGACTGGTGATTAATGTATCTAAATACATGTGGATCAAGCGGGCCGACTGGTGATTAATGTATCTAAATACATGTTGATCAAGCGGGCCGACTGGTGATTAATGTATCTATCTAAATACATGTTGATCAAGCGGGCCGACTTAGTTTGAACATAAACATATTTATTTTCTGTCAATACATGATTATTTACAACAACTGATATAAGGAATTGACAGAAAGCTGTATAGTGGGCCGACTTGTGACATGTTGATCAAACGGGCCAACTGGTGATTAATGTATCTAAATACATGTGGATCAAGCTGGCCGACTGGTGATTAATGTATCTAAATACATGTGGATCAAGCGGGCCGACTTGTGATTAATGTATCTAAATACATGTGGATCAAGCGGGCCGACTTGTGATTAATGTATCTAAATACATGTGGATCAAGCGGGCCGACTTGTGATTAATGTATCTAAATACATGTTGATCAAGCGGGCCGACTGGTGATTAATGTATCTAAATACATGTTGATCAAGCGGGCCGACTGGTGATTAATGTATCTAAATACATGTGGATCAAGCGGGCCGACTGGTGATTAATGTATCTAAATACATGTGGATCAAGCGGGCCGACTGGTGATTAATGTATCTAAATACATGTTGATCAAGCTGGCCGACTGGTGATTAATGTATCTAAATACATGTTGATCAAGCTGGCCGACTGGTGATTAATGTATCTAAATACATGTTGATCAAGCGGGCCTACTTGTGATTAATGTATCTAAATACATGTTGATCAAGTGGGCCGACTTGTGACATGTTGATCAAACGGGCCAACTGGTGATTAATGTATCTAAATACATGTTGATCAAGTGGGCCGACTGGTGATTAATGTATCTAAATACATGTTGATCAAGCTGGCCGACTGGTGATTAATGTATCTAAATACATGTTGATCAAGCGGGCCGACTTGTGATTAATGTATCTAAATACATGTTGATCAAGCAGGCCGCCTGGTGATTAATGTATCTAAATACATGTTGATCAAGCGGGCCGACTGGTGATTAATGTATCTAAATACATGTTGATCAAGCGGGCCTACTTGTGATTAATGTATCTAAATACATGTTGATCAAGCGGGCCGACTTGTGATTAATGTATCTAAATACATGTTGATCAAGCGGGCCGACTTGTGATTAATGTATCTAAATACATGTTGATCAAGCGGGCCGACTTGTGACATGTTGATCAAACGGGCCAACTGGTGATTAATGTATCTAAATACATGTGGATCAAGCGGGCCGACTTGTGATTAATGTATCTAAATACATGTTGATCAAGCGGGCCGACTGGTGATTAATGTATCTAAATACATGTTGATCAAGCGGGCCGCCTGGTGATTAATGTATCTAAATACAAAAGTTGATCAAGCGGGCCGACTGGTGATTAATGTATCTAAATACATGTGGATCAAGCGGGCCGCCTGGTGATTAATGTATCTAAATACATGTGGATCAAGCGGGCCTACTTGTGATTAATGTATCTAAATACATGTTGATCAAGCGGGCCGACTTGTGATTAATGTATCTAAATACATGTGGATCAAGCGGGCCGACTGGTGATTAATGTATCTAAATACATGTGGATCAAGCGGGCCGACTGGTGATTAATGTATCTAAATACATGTGGATCAAGCGGGCCTACTTGTGATTAATGTATCTAAATACATGTTGATCAAGCGGGCCGACTGGTGATTAATGTATCTAAATACATGTGGATCAAGCGGGCCGACTGGTGATTAATGTATCTAAATACATGTTGATCAAGCGGGCCGACTGGTGATTAATGTATCTAAATACATGTGGATCAAGCGGGCCGACTGGTGATTAATGTATCTAAATACATGTGGATCAAGCGGGCCGACTGGTGATTAATGTATCTAAATACATGTGGATCAAGCGGGCCGACTGGTGATTAATGTATCTAAATACATGTTGATCAAGCGGGCCGACTGGTGATTAATGTATCTAAATACATGTGGATCAAGCGGGCCGACTGGTGATTAATGTATCTAAATACATGTGGATCAAGCGGGCCGACTGGTGATTAATGTATCTAAATACATGTGGATCAAGCGGGCCGACTGGTGATTAATGTATCTAAATACATGTGATCAAGGGCCGACTGGTGATTAATGTATCTAAATACATGTGGATCAAGCGGGCCGACTTGTGATTAATGTATCTAAATACATGTGGATCAAGCGGGCCGACTGGTGATTAATGTATCTAAATACATGTGGATCAAGCGGGCCTACTTGTGATTAATGTATCTAAATACATGTGGATCAAGCGGGCCTACTTGTGATTAATGTATCTAAATACATGTGGATCAAGCGGGCCGACTGGTGATTAATGTATCTAAATACATGTGGATCAAGCGGGCCGACTGGTGATTAATGTATCTAAATACAAAAGTTGATCAAGCGGGCCGACTGGTGATTAATGTATCTAAATACATGTGGATCAAGCGGGCCGACTTGTGATTAATGTATCTAAATACATGTGGATCAAGCGGGCCGCTTGGTGATTAATGTATCTAAATACATGTGGATCAAGCGGGCTGACTGGTGATTAATGTATCTAAATACATGTGGATCAAGCGGGCCTACTTGTGATTAATGTATCTAAATACAAAGTTGATCAAGCGGGCCGACTGGTGATTAATGTATCTAAATACATGTTGATCAAGCGGGCCGACTGGTGATTAATGTATCTAAATACATGTTGATCAAGCGGGCCTACTTGTGATTAATGTATCTAAATACATGTTGATCAAGCGGGCCGACTGGTGATTAATGTATCTAAATACATGTTGATCAAGCGGGCCGACTTGTGATTAATGTATCTAAATACATGTTGATCAAGCGGGCCGCCTGGTGATTAATGTATCTAAATACATGTTGATCAAGCGGGCCGACTGGTGATTAATGTATCTAAATACATGTTGATCAAGCGGGCCTACTTGTGATTAATGTATCTAAATACATGTTGATCAAGCGGGCCGACTGGTGATTAATGTATCTAAATACATGTTGATCAAGCGGGCCTACTGGTGATTAATGTATCTAAATACATGTTGATCAAGCGGGCCGACTTGTGATTAATGTATCTAAATACATGTTGATCAAGCGGGCCGACTGGTGATTAATGTATCTAAATACATGTTGATCAAGCAGGCCGACTGGTGATTAATGTATCTAAATACATGTGATCAAGCGGGCCGACTGTGATTAATGTATCTAAATACATGTTGATCAAGCGGGCCGACTTGTGATTAATGTATCTAAATACATGTTGATCAAGCGGGCCGACTGTGATTAATGTATCTAAATACATGGATCAAGCGGGCCGACTGGTGATTAATGTATGATCAAGCGGGCCGACTGGTGATTAATGTATCTAAATACATGTGGATCAAGCGGGCCGACTTGTGATTAATGTATCTAAATACATGTTGATCAAGCGGGCCGACTGGTGATTAATGTATCTAAATACAAAAGTTGATCAAGCGGGCCGACTGGTGATTAATGTATCTAAATACATGTGCATCAAGCGGGCCAACTGGTGATTAATGTATCTAAATACATGTGGATCAAGCGGGCCTACTTGTGATTAATGCATCTAAATACATGTGGATCAAGCGGGCCTACTTGTGATTAATGTATCTAAATACATGTTGATCAAGCGGGCCTACTTGTGATTAATGTATCTAAATACATGTGGATCAAGCGGGCCTACTTGTGATTAATGTATCTAAATACATGTGCATCAAGCGGGCCGACTGGTGATTAATGATTCTAAATACATGTTGATCAAGCGGGCCGACTGGTGATTAATGTATCTAAATACATGTGGATCAAGCGGGCCGACTGGTGATTAATGTATCTAAATACATGTTGATCAAGCGGGCCGACTGGTGATTAATGTATCTAAATACATGTGGAT
>CM026390.1:14537102-14648958 GCA_014843695.1 Archivesica marissinica | reverse complement strand
TATAGATTGCTGTATCTAAATACATGTTGATCAAGTGACTATAGATTGCTGTATCTAAATACATGTTGATCAAGTGACTATAGATTGCTGTATCTAAATACATGTTGATCAAACAACTATAGATTGCTGTATCTAAATACATGTTGATCAAGTGACTATAGATTGCTGTATCTAAATACATGTTGATCAAGTGACTATAGATTGCTGTATCTAAATACATGTTGATCAAGCGACTGTTGATAATGTATGCAACGAGACGGTATCTCGACAGACACTCATGAATAACACACACAATGCATCCTGATAGGACTTGTACTTGTATGACATTGAATAATTATGTATGACAATTTAGACAACTTATTGCTACTGCACACATAATTCGAGTTACCCCACCCACTTATTTTCATTGATAGCATGAATATTTTTTATGGGCCTTTAAGCATGTATTGTTAAATATATGCATTCACTAGGGTGTTCTGCATAATTATGCAAATATGTAATCTACTATGAACTTTCGTAATTGTTCCCGACACATTTCAGTAAATGTGCAATCCGGATTATGGCTGAAATACATGTTGATCAAGCTGGCCGACTGGTGATTAATGTATCTAAATACATGTTGATCAAGTGGGCCGACTGATGATTAATGTATCTAAATACAAAAGTTGATCAAGCGGGCCGACTGGTGATTAATGTATCTAAATACATGTTGATCAAGCTGGCCGACTGGTGATTAATGTATCTATCTAAATACATGTTGATCAAGTGGGCCGACTTAGTTTGAACATAAACATATTTATTTTCTGTCAATACATGATTATTTACAACTGATATAAGGAATTGGACAGAAAGCTGTATAGTGGGCCGACTTGTGACATGTTGATCAAACGGGCCAACTGGTGATTAATGTATCTAAATACATGTTGATCAAGCGGGCCGACTGGTGATTAATGTATCTAAATACATGTTGATCAAGTGGGCCGACTGGTGATTAATGTATCTAAATACAAAAGTTGATCAAGCGGGCCGACTGGTGATTAATGTATCTAAATACATGTTGATCAAGCTGGCCGACTGGTGATTAATGTATCTATCTAAATACATGTTGATCAAGTGGGCCGACTTAGTTTGAACATAAACATATTTATTTTCTGTCAATACATGATTATTTACAACAACTGATATAAGGAATTGGACAGAAAGCTGTATAGTGGGCCGACTTGTGACATGTTGATCAAACGGGCCAACTGGTGATTAATGTATCTAAATACATGTGGATCAAGCTGGCCGACTGGTGATTAATGTATCTAAATACATGTGGATCAAGCGGGCCGACTTGTGATTAATGTATCTAAATACATGTGGATCAAGCGGGCCGACTTGTGATTAATGTATCTAAATACATGTGGATCAAGCGGGCCGACTTGTGATTAATGTATCTAAATACATGTTGATCAAGCGGGCCGACTGGTGATTAATGTATCTAAATACATGTTGATCAAGCGGGCCGACTGGTGATTAATGTATCTAAATACATGTGGATCAAGCGGGCCGACTGGTGATTAATGTATCTAAATACATGTGGATCAAGCTGGCCGACTGGTGATTAATGTATCTAAATACATGTTGATCAAGCGGGCCGACTGGTGATTAATGTATCTAAATACATGTTGATCAAGCTGGCCGACTGGTGATTAATGTATCTAAATACATGTTGATCAAGCGGGCCTACTTGTGATTAATGTATCTAAATACATGTTGATCAAGTGGGCCGACTTGTGACATGTTGATCAAACGGGCCAACTGGTGATTAATGTATCTAAATACATGTTGATCAAGCGGGCCGACTGGTGATTAATGTATCTAAATACATGTTGATCAAGCTGGCCGACTGGTGATTAATGTATCTAAATACATGTTGATCAAGCGGGCCGACTTGTGATTAATGTATCTAAATACATGTTGATCAAGCGGGCCGCCTGGTGATTAATGTATCTAAATACATGTTGATCAAGCGGGCCGACTGGTGATTAATGTATCTAAATACATGTTGATCAAGCGGGCCTACTTGTGATTAATGTATCTAAATACATGTTGATCAAGCGGGCCGACTTGTGATTAATGTATCTAAATACATGTTGATCAAGCGGGCCTACTTGTGATTAATGTATCTAAATACATGTTGATCAAGTGGGCCGACTTGTGACATGTTGATCAAACGGGCCAACTGGTGATTAATGTATCTAAATACATGTGGATCAAGCGGGCCGACTTGTGATTAATGTATCTAAATACATGTTGATCAAGCGGGCCGACTGGTGATTAATGTATCTAAATACATGTTGATCAAGCGGGCCGCCTGGTGATTAATGTATCTAAATACAAAAGTTGATCAAGCGGGCCGACTGGTGATTAATGTATCTAAATACATGTGGATCAAGCGGGCCGCCTGGTGATTAATGTATCTAAATACATGTGGATCAAGCGGGCCTACTTGTGATTAATGTATCTAAATACATGTTGATCAAGCGGGCCGACTTGTGATTAATGTATCTAAATACATGTGGATCAAGCGGGCCGACTGGTGATTAATGTATCTAAATACATGTGGATCAAGCGGGCTGACTGGTGATTAATGTATCTAAATACATGTGGATCAAGCGGGCCTACTTGTGATTAATGTATCTAAATACATGTTGATCAAGCGGGCCGACTGGTGATTAATGTATCTAAATACATGTGGATCAAGCGGGCCGACTGGTGATTAATGTATCTAAATACATGTTGATCAAGCGGGCCGACTGGTGATTAATGTATCTAAATACATGTGGATCAAGCGGGCCGACTGGTGATTAATGTATCTAAATACATGTTGATCAAGCGGGCCGACTGGTGATTAATGTATCTAAATACATGTGGATCAAGCTGGCCGACTGGTGATTAATGTATCTAAATACATGTTGATCAAGCTGGCCGACTGGTGATTAATGTATCTAAATACATGTTGATCAAGCTGGCCGACTGGTGATTAATGTATCTAAATACATGTTGATCAAGCTGGCCTACTTGTGATTAATGTATCTAAATACATGTGGATCAAGCGGGCCGACTGGTGATTAATGTATCTAAATACATGTGGATCAAGCGGGCCTACTTGTGATTAATGTATCTAAATACATGTGGATCAAGCGGGCCGACTGGTGATTAATGTATCTAAATACATGTGGATCAAGCGGGCCGACTGGTGATTAATGTATCTAAATACAAAAGTTGATCAAGCGGGCCGACTTGTGATTAATGTATCTAAATACATGTGGATCAAGCGGGCCGACTTGTGATTAATGTATCTAAATACATGTTGATCAAGCGGGCCGCCTGGTGATTAATGTATCTAAATACATGTTGATCAAGCGGGCCGACTGGTGATTAATGTATCTAAATACATGTGGATCAAGCGGGCCGCCTGGTGATTAATGTATCTAAATACATGTGGATCAAGCGGGCCTACTTGTGATTAATGTATCTAAATACATGTTGATCAAGCGGGCCGACTTGTGATTAATGTATCTAAATACATGTGGATCAAGCGGGCCGACTGGTGATTAATGTATCTAAATACATGTGGATCAAGCGGGCCGACTGGTGATTAATGTATCTAAATACATGTGGATCAAGCGGGCCTACTTGTGATTAATGTATCTAAATACATGTTGATCAAGCGGGCCGACTGGTGATTAATGTATCTAAATACATGTGGATCAAGCGGGCCGACTGGTGATTAATGTATCTAAATACATGTTGATCAAGCGGGCCGACTGGTGATTAATGTATCTAAATACATGTGGATCAAGCGGGCCGACTGGTGATTAATGTATCTAAATACATGTTGATCAAGCGGGCCGACTGGTGATTAATGTATCTAAATACATGTGGATCAAGCGGGCCGACTGGTGATTAATGTATCTAAATACATGTGGATCAAGCGGGCCGACTGGTGATTAATGTATCTAAATACATGTTGATCAAGCGGGCCGACTGGTGATTAATGTATCTAAATACATGTGGATCAAGCGGGCCTACTTGTGATTAATGTATCTAAATACATGTGGATCAAGCGGGCCGACTGGTGATTAATGTATCTAAATACATGTGGATCAAGCGGGCCTACTTGTGATTAATGTATCTAAATACATGTGGATCAAGCGGGCCGACTGGTGATTAATGTATCTAAATACATGTGGATCAAGCGGGCCGACTGGTGATTAATGTATCTAAATACATGTTGATCAAGCGGGCCGACTGGTGATTAATGTATCTAAATACATGTGGATCAAGCGGGCCGACTGGTGATTAATGTATCTAAATACATGTGGATCAAGCGGGCCGACTGGTGATTAATGTATCTAAATACATGTGGATCAAGCGGGCTGACTGGTGATTAATGTATCTAAATACATGTGGATCAAGCGGGCCGACTGGTGATTAATGTATCTAAATACATGTGGATCAAGCGGGCCGACTGGTGATTAATGTATCTAAATACATGTGGATCAAGCGGGCCGACTGGTGATTAATGTATCTAAATACATGTGGATCAAGCGGGCCGACTGGTGATTAATGTATCTAAATACATGTGGATCAAGCGGGCCGACTGGTGATTAATGTATCTAAATACATGTGGATCAAGCGGGCCGACTGGTGATTAATGTATCTAAATACATGTGGATCAAGCGGGCCGACTGGTGATTAATGTATCTAAATACATGTGGATCAAGCGGGCCTACTTGTGATTAATGTATCTAAATACATGTGGATCAAGCGGGCCGACTTGTGATTAATGTATCTAAATACATGTGGATCAAGCGGGCCGACTGGTGATTAATGTATCTAAATACATGTGGATCAAGCGGGCCGACTGGTGATTAATGTATCTAAATACATGTGGATCAAGCGGGCCGACTTGTGATTAATGTATCTAAATACATGTGATCAAGCGGGCCGACTGGTGATTAATGTATCTAAATACATGTGGATCAAGCGGGCCGACTGGTGATTAATGTATCTAAATACATGTTGATCAAGCGGGCCGACTGGTGATTAATGTATCTAAATACATGTTGATCAAGCGGGCCGACTGGTGATTAATGTATCTAAATACATGTGGATCAAGCGGGCCGACTGGTGATTAATGTATCTAAATACATGTGGATCAAGCGGGCCGACTGGTGATTAATGTATCTAAATACATGTTGATCAAGCGGGCCGACTGGTGATTAATGTATCTAAATACATGTTGATCAAGCTGGCCGACTGGTGATTAATGTATCTAAATACATGTTGATCAAGCGGGCCTACTTGTGATTAATGTATCTAAATACATGTGGATCAAGCGGGCCGACTGGTGATTAATGTATCTAAATACATGTGGATCAAGCGGGCCGACTGGTGATTAATGTATCTAAATACATGTGGATCAAGCGGGCCGACTTGTGATTAATGTATCTAAATACATGTTGATCAAGCGGGCCGACTGGTGATTAATGTATCTAAATACATGTGGATCAAGCGGGCCGACTGGTGATTAATGTATCTAAATACATGTGGATCAAGCGGGCCGACTGGTGATTAATGTATCTAAATACATGTTGATCAAGCGGGCCGACTGGTGATTAATGTATCTAAATACATGTGGATCAAGCGGGCCGACTGGTGATTAATGTATCTAAATACATGTTGATCAAGCGGGCCGACTGGTGATTAATGTATCTAAATACATGTTGATCAAGCGGGCCGACTGGTGATTAATGTATCTAAATACATGTTGATCAAGCGGGCCGACTGGTGATTAATGTATCTAAATACATGTGGATCAAGCGGGCCGACTGGTGATTAATGTATCTAAATACATGTGGATCAAGCGGGCCGACTTGTGATTAATGTATCTAAATACATGTTGATCAAGCGGGCCGACTGGTGATTAATGTATCTAAATACATGTTGATCAAGCGGGCCGACTGGTGATTAATGTATCTAAATACATGTGGATCAAGCGGGCCGACTGGTGATTAATGTATCTAAATACATGTGGATCAAGCGGGCCGACTGGTGATTAATGTATCTAAATACATGTGGATCAAGCGGGCCGACTGGTGATTAATGTATCTAAATACATGTGGATCAAGCGGGCCGACTGGTGATTAATGTATCTAAATACATGTTGATCAAGCGGGCCGACTGGTGATTAATGTATCTAAATACATGTGGATCAAGCGGGCCGACTGGTGATTAATGTATCTAAATACATGTTGATCAAGCGGGCCTACTTGTGATTAATGTATCTAAATACATGTGGATCAAGCGGGCCGACTGGTGATTAATGTATCTAAATACATGTGATCAAGCGGGCCGACTTGATTAATGTATCTAAATACATGTGGATCAAGCGGGCCGACTGGTGATTAATGTATCTAAATACATGTGGATCAAGCGGGCCGACTGGTGATTAATGTATCTAAATACATGTTGATCAAGCGGGCCGACTGGTGATTAATGTATCTAAATACATGTGGATCAAGCGGGCCGACTTGTGATTAATGTATCTAAATACATGTGGATCAAGCGGGCCGACTGGTGATTAATGTATCTAAATACATGTGGATCAAGCGGGCTGACTGGTGATTAATGTATCTAAATACATGTGGATCAAGCGGGCCGACTTGTGATTAATGTATCTAAATACATGTTGATCAAGCGGGCCGACTGGTGATTAATGTATCTAAATACATGTTGATCAAGCGGGCCGACTGGTGATTAATGTATCTAAATACATGTGGATCAAGCGGGCCTACTTGTGATTAATGTATCTAAATACATGTGGATCAAGCGGGCCTACTTGTGATTAATGTATCTAAATACATGTGGATCAAGCGGGCCGACTTGTGATTAATGTATCTAAATACATGTTGATCAAGCGGGCCGCCTGGTGATTAATGTATCTAAATACAAAAGTTGATCAAGCGGGCCGACTGGTGATTAATGTATCTAAATACATGTGCATCAAGCGGGCCACCTGGTGATTAATGTATCTAAATACATGTGGATCAAGCGGGCCTACTTGTGATTAATGCATCTAAATACATGTGGATCAAGCGGGCCGCCTGGTGATTAATGTATCTAAATACATGTGGATCAAGCGGGCCTACTTGTGATTAATGTATCTAAATACATGTGGATCAAGCGGGCCTACTTGTGATTAATGTATCTAAATACATGTGCATCAAGCGGGCCACCTGGTGATTAATGTATCTAAATACATGTGGATCAAGCGGGCCTACTTGTGATTAATGTATCTAAATACATGTGGATCAAGCGGGCCGACTGGTGATTAATGTATCTAAATACATGTGGATCAAGCGGGCCGACTGGTGATTAATGTATCTAAATACATGTGGATCAAGCGGGCCGACTGGTGATTAATGTATCTAAATACATGTGGATCAAGCGGGCCGACTGGTGATTAATGTATCTAAATACATGTGGATCAAGCGGGCCGACTGGTGATTAATGTATCTAAATACATGTGGATCAAGCGGGCCGACTGGTGATTAATGTATCTAAATACATGTGGATCAAGCGGGCCTACTTGTGATTAATGTATCTAAATACATGTTGATCAAGCGGGCCGACTGGTGATTAATGTATCTAAATACATGTTGATCAAGCGGGCCGACTTTTGACATGTTGATCAAACGGGCCAACTGGTGATTAATGTATCTAAATACATGTGGATCAAGCGGGCCGACTTGTGATTAATGTATCTAAATACATGTTGATCAAGCGGGCCGACTGGTGATTAATGTATCTAAATACATGTTGATCAAGCGGGCCGACTGGTGATTAATGTATCTAAATACAAAAGTTGATCAAGCGGGCCGACTGGTGATTAATGTATCTAAATACATGTGGATCAAGCGGGCCGCCTGGTGATTAATGTATCTAAATACATGTGGATCAAGCGGGCCTACTTGTGATTAATGTATCTAAATACATGTTGATCAAGCGGGCCGACTGGTGATTAATGTATCTAAATACATGTGGATCAAGCGGGCCGACTGGTGATTAATGTATCTAAATACATGTGGATCAAGCGGGCCGACTGGTGATTAATGTATCTAAATACATGTGGATCAAGCGGGCCGACTGGTGATTAATGTATCTAAATACATGTGGATCAAGCGGGCCGACTGGTGATTAATGTATCTAAATACATGTGGATCAAGCGGGCCGACTGGTGATTAATGTATCTAAATACATGTGGATCAAGCGGGCCGACTGGTGATTAATGTATCTAAATACATGTGGATCAAGCGGGCCGACTGGTGATTAATGTATCTAAATACATGTGGATCAAGCGGGCCGACTGGTGATTAATGTATCTAAATACATGTGGATCAAGCGGGCCGACTGGTGATTAATGTATCTAAATACATGTGGATCAAGCGGGCCGACTGGTGATTAATGTATCTAAATACATGTTGATCAAGCGGGCCGACTTGTGATTAATGTATCTAAATACATGTGGATCAAGCGGGCCGACTGGTGATTAATGTATCTAAATACATGTGGATCAAGCGGGCCGACTGGTGATTAATGTATCTAAATACATGTGGATCAAGCGGGCCGACTTGTGATTAATGTATCTAAATACATGTGGATCAAGCGGGCCGACTGGTGATTAATGTATCTAAATACATGTGGATCAAGCGGGCCGACTGGTGATTAATGTATCTAAATACATGTGGATCAAGCGGGCCGACTGGTGATTAATGTATCTAAATACATGTGGATCAAGCGGGCCGACTGGTGATTAATGTATCTAAATACATGTGGATCAAGCGGGCCGACTTGTGATTAATGTATCTAAATACATGTGGATCAAGCGGGCCGACTGGTGATTAATGTATCTAAATACATGTGGATCAAGCGGGCCGACTGGTGATTAATGTATCTAAATACATGTGGATCAAGCGGGCCGACTGGTGATTAATGTATCTAAATACATGTGGATCAAGCGGGCCGACTGGTGATTAATGTATCTAAATACATGTGGATCAAGCTGGCCGACTGGTGATTAATGTATCTAAATACATGTGGATCAAGCGGGCCTACTTGTGATTAATGTATCTAAATACATGTGGATCAAGCGGGCCGACTGGTGATTAATGTATCTAAATACATGTGGATCAAGCGGGCCGACTGGTGATTAATGTATCTAAATACATGTTGATCAAGCGGGCCGACTGGTGATTAATGTATCTAAATACATGTGGATCAAGCGGGCCTACTTGTGATTAATGTATCTAAATACATGTGGATCAAGCGGGCCGACTGGTGATTAATGTATCTAAATACATGTGGATCAAGCGGGCCGACTGGTGATTAATGTATCTAAATACATGTGGATCAAGCGGGCCGACTGGTGATTAATGTATCTAAATACATGTGGATCAAGCGGGCCGACTGGTGATTAATGTATCTAAATACATGTGGATCAAGCGGGCCGACTGGTGATTAATGTATCTAAATACATGTGGATCAAGCGGGCCGACTGGTGATTAATGTATCTAAATACATGTGGATCAAGCGGGCCGACTGGTGATTAATGTATCTAAATACATGTGGATCAAGCGGGCCGACTGGTGATTAATGTATCTAAATACATGTGGATCAAGCGGGCCGACTGGTGATTAATGTATCTAAATACATGTGGATCAAGCGGGCCTACTTGTGATTAATGTATCTAAATATATGTGGATCAAGCGGGCCTACTTGTGATTAATGTATCTAAATACAAAAGTTGATCAAGCGGGCCGACTTGTGATTAATGTATCTAAATACATATTGATCAGTAGTCCGCCTCCGTGGTCGAGTGGTTACGGTCGCTGACTTGTATACCACTGTAACCTATCATCACTGATGGTCACGGGTTCGAGCCCCGTTCAGGCCGTGTCTCATTTATATGAAAAAGTTGGCAATTCTTACGGAGGTTGGTGCACCCAAGTACTGGTTAACCGCTGGAGCCTGCCCAGGAAAGGTGTTGTTAGGTAAACTGCCCGTCGGCGATATAGCTTAAAATGGTGCTGATTCAGGCGTAAAACCCGAAATATAAAATATAACATAACATATTGATAGGAGTGCTTCCATAGTGGACATATAATATAATGTATACAGTATTTGAATAAAGAAGCAAAACTTCTAAATTTCAATTGTTGAAATACAGTTCATTTATGGAAATGTGTACTCTCAAGGGGACCACGTACACTTATAGCAGGGTTCATTCTAGGTCAGAATGTTTGGGAGAAGTGAGAAAGCGCGTGAACGCTTCCTTAAATGGTGTTCTTTAATATACTTCTGCAAAATAGGGTTAAAATGCACAGTACAACCATTAAATACAACATTTGAATAGAAGGAGTGCTTTATAATGGGCCAGTGTATCTTACTAGACAAAAACATTTTTTTTATAGGGAGAAGTGGGGCCCCCAGAGGGCGAAGTCAGGGTCCCTAGGGTGACAATTTCGCCCACATCGCCCTCTAAGCGGATCCCTGTTACAGGGGAGTCTGAGGGATACTTCACATGAGGAACAAATGTTCTAATTCTAGTTTTAACCCTTAAAATGCTGAATAAATTGGAAGGAATGTGCAAACAACATAGATCCATAATGTTGCATAACACAGCGTGTAATCAGGATAAAATGATGTTGTTTACAATTCAGCCAAGTGTTTTAGCTCCACTATCCGAATAGCAAACGGCATAGTATAGCCTGATCAGAGGGAACATTTTGTGCCATCTGATCTGGCTCTATACTGATTGCAAAAACGAATATACTCATTTTCAGAACAGTAAGGGTTATTTTTTATTTTTATTTATTTATTTTACAACGATTGCGAAGCAAGTTCTAACAACTTATATTAATCACTGTCGTTGGCGCGGATGAAAGCGTAAATGTGGTCATTCGTGTGGGAGGAAACCGGAGTATCCGGAGAAAACTCACCTGTCCGATATGGCGACCACGTATCATCTCGCATACTACCCGGCCTGAGGATCGAACCCGGGTCGCATTGGTGAGAAGCGAGCGCTCTAACCACTGCGCTAATCGGACAGCCACAATAGTAAGGGTTAAATCTTATGGACCAGCAAAGTGTGCAAAGCTGCCGCTGTAGTCACATTTTCTTGGAACAAATCTAAAGGTCAACGTTTACAAATATATAAACAAATTAAGGAGTGATAAATTTTGTTATAGAAACATCAGATTGTTTATATTTTGCTGTATTGTGCATGAGTTTTGTAGTGTAAACAATGGAGCATATTATGGCAGGTGGATATACAGAAATATATTATATATATATTGCTAATAAATAGATGGATTTAGCCCCAGAACAATAACAAATACCGTATTAGTTCTAATAAACCTCCAGATGCATAATGCATTACAGTATTTCTGGACCCGTAACAGAGTACAAATCTGATTTTTTTAGTGAGATTTTGAGATAAAATATGTAAATGATTGGGTCGTTTTTCTTGACAAATTTATTAGCATGTGCAAAACCTGCTTTTTTATTAAATGTTTGTAAAACTGGTATGCCACATATATAAGATTTTACACAGGTGGTGATTTCATACCATATTTTATTAAACTACATGATTGTAGTCTTGGAATTTCCGCTTAATGGCAAAATTCCAAAACAAACTTTTCTCTTTAAAAATATATGGTTGTCGTTACTGTGGTAATGTGATAAAGATTGTGTAGAAAATTATTATCATAGTTAAAAACATTTCTGTATTTTGACCTCGGGGGGGGGGGGGTAATTAGGTAATTAATTAACACAAATGTATTGGCGGTGTGGTTTTTTAAACAGTACTTTATTTTCCAATAAAATTCATATATATTTACATAATATATGCAATGTACTGTATTCAATATGTTACACAGTTACTATACAATCACCATGTCTCTGAAGACTTGAATGAATACATCTAAAGCTTAGTATTACAGGGTTCATTCTAGGTCCGAATTTTTGGGAGAAGTGAGAAAGCGTGTGATCGCTTCCTTAACGCTTTGCCTGCTGAGTAAATAAAATCACATTTGCAAACAACATAGATCCAGATCAGCCGCGGCGTAACGCCGCGTCTGATCAGGATCCATGTTGTTTGCTATTCAGCCACGTGTTTTAGCTCCACTATCCGAATAGCAAACAGCATAGAGCCTGATCAGACGGCACGTTCTGTGCCGTCTGATCTGGCTGTATGCTGTTTGCAAAGGTGATTTTATCTGCCGCTAGCGTGCAAAGAGTTAAATGGTGTTCTCTAATATACTTCTGCAAAATAGGGTTAAAATGCACAGTACAACCATTAAATACAACATTTGAATAGAAGGAGTGCTTTATAATGGGCCAGTGTATCTTACTAAACAAAATTTTGTTTGAAAATCGTAAAAATCAAAACATATTTTTTTAGGGAGAAGTGGGGCCCCCATAGGGCAAAGTCAGGGTCCCTAGGGCGACAATTTCGCCCACATCGCCCTCTAAAATGATCCCTGGAATTAATGCTGCTTATGGATTATTCGTCAACACTTGCAAAAATAATAAAGTAACGTGTTTGTTATTATAATGTCACCCCCATTGAAAGGGCCGGTCATTTCTGCCTTATGAGACACCTCTTATGGGCATCAGTACTTTCCGAATCCTATCCTTGCAGGCCAGGCGCCTGGCTGATAGGCAATCTATAACCATTGTATTTAACTAGCTGGCGGCCAACTAACCAGCCATATCAGAATGAACCCCTGACAAGGTTTGAACCTTCGATCTCCCGCTCCGTAGGCAGACGCCCTTACCACTAGACAGTATGTATTTAAAACCTCAGAAAAGATGTTGGACAAACTGAGCAATTGTTCTCACCGTGTGAGAATGTGGGAAAGCATGAGATTACGCGAGAGTAAAGTCTCGCAGCTAGAGAGATTACGCGAGAGTAAAGTCTCGCAGCTAGAGAGATTATGCCAGAGTAAAGTCTCGCAGCTAGAGAGATTATGCGAGAGTAAAGTCTCGCAGCTAGAGAGATTACACGAGAGTAAAGTCTCGCAGCTAGAGAGATTATGCGAGAGTAAAGTCTCGCAGCTAGAGAGATTATGCGAGAGTAAAGTCTCGCAGCTAGAGATATTACACGAGAGTAAAGTCTCGCAGCTAGAGAGATTATGCGAGAGTAAAGTCTCGCAGCTAGAGAGATTACACGAGAGTAAAGTCTCGCAGCTAGAGAGATTACGCGAGAGTAAAGTCTTGCAGCTAGAGAGATTACACGAGAGTAAAGTCTTGCAGCTAGAGAGATTACGCGAGAGTAAAGTCTCGCAGCTAGAGAGATTACACGAGAGTAAAGTCTCGCAGCTAGAGAGATTACACGAGAGTAAAGTCTCGCAGCTAGAGAGATTACGCGAGAGTAAAGTCTCGCAGCTAGAGATATGTGATATAGCATCACACAGGTCATGTGAACATTTACATATCGATTTCAAGTGAATAAAATTTAATACACATATATATTTCATGTGAATACCTGCACGTGTATTTCAAATGAATAAATGAATAGATACCGGTAACACACATTTCAGCATATATGTCAAGTGAATAGATAACACATATTTCAGCATATATGTCAAGTGAATAGATAACACATATTTCTGTAATATGTCAAGTGAATAGATAACACATATTTCTATACATATGTCAAGTGAATAGATAACACATATTTCTATACATATGTCAAGTGAATAGATAACACATATTTCTGTAATATGTCAAGTGAATAGATAACACATATTTCTATACATATGTCAAGTGAATAGATAACACATATTTCTATACATATGTCAAGTGAATAGATAACACATATTTCTGTAATATGTCAAGTGAATAGATAACACATATTTCTGTAATATGTCAAGTGAATAGATAACACATATTTCTGTAATATGTCAAGTTAATACATAACATGTATATATATTTCAGGTATACGGTACAGCCTGGATGTAAATGATGACGAGGTAAAAGCTCTCGCTCAGCTGATGACGTATAAATGTGCAGTTGTTGATGTGCCGTTTGGAGGAGCCAAGGCAGGAGTCCGTATTGACCCGAAGACGTACTCAGAAAACGAGCTAGAGAAGATCACACGTAGACTCACGGTCGAGTTGTCAAAGAAGGGATTTATTGGTAGGGAAACTGTTTACAAGTCGGGCTTAACCTAGGTTAGAACTCAGGGTTCCCTCTGTCTGAATGTTTGTCTGCGCCATTTCCGTCGCAAATCGAAAAACACTGGAGCCAATTTAAAAAACTTGGAGCCAACTAAGAGCCATATAGTTCACAAATAAATATTTGAAGCCATGTATTTGACAAAACATGTGCCAAAAAAAGAAAAAAGGTTGCGCCAACTATTTTTCGCCAATTCACAATATTTGTTTTTTGTCGCAATTGGTGCCATGGGCAACAGACAGTGGGAACCCTGGAACTATTGGGTAGAAATGAGATAGCTTGCATAGTTCATCCTAGGTTAGAACTATTGGGTAGAAGTGAGATAGCTTGCATGGTTCTAGGTTAGAACTATTGGTAGAAGTGAGATAGCTTACATGGTTCTAGGTTAGAACTATTGGTAGAAGTGAGATAGCTTGCATAGTTCATCCTAGGTTAGAACTATTGGTAGACGTGAGATAGCTTGCATGGTTCATCCTAGGTTAGAACTATTGGTAGAAGTGAGATAGCTTGCATAGTTCATCCTAGGTTAGAACTATTGGTAGAAGTGAGATAGCTTGCATGGTTCTAGGTTAGAACTATTGGTAGAAGTGAGATAGCTTGCATGGTTCATCCTAGGTTAGAACTATTGGTAGAAGTGAGATAGCTTGCATGGTTCATCCTGGGTTAGAACTATTGGTAGAAGTGAGATAGCTTGCATGGTTCATCCTAGGTTAGAACTATTGGTAGAAGTGAGATAGCTTGCATGGTTCATCCTGGGTTAGAACTATTGGTAGAAGTGAGATAGCTTGCATGGTTCTAGGTTAGAACTATTGGTAGAAGTGAGATAGCTTGCATGGTTCACCCTAGGTTAGAACTATTGGTAGAAGTGAGATAGCTTGCATGGTTCATCCTAGGTTAGAACTATTGGTAGAAGTGAGATAGCTTGCATGGTTCATCCTAGGTTAGAACTATTGGTAGAAGTGAGATAGCTTGCATGGTTCATCCTAGGTTAGAACTATTGGTAGAAGTGAGATAGCTTGCATGGTTCACCCTAGGTTAGAACTATTGGTAGAAGTGAGATAGCTTGCATGGTTCACCCTAGGTTAGAACTATTGGTAGAAGTGAGATAGCTTGCATGGTTCTAGGTTAGAACTATTGGTAGAAGTGAGATAGCTTACATGGTTCTAGGTTAGAACTCTTGGTAGACGTGAGATAGCTTGCATGGTTCATCCTAGGTTAGAACTATTGGTAGAGGTGAGATAGCTTGCATGGTTCATCCTAGGTTAGAACTATTGGTAGAAGTGAGATAGCTTGCATGGTTCATCCTAGGTTAGAACTATTGGGTAGAAGTGAGATAGCTTGCATGGTTCATCCTAGGTTAGAACTATTGGTAGAAGTGAGATAGCTTGCATGGTTCATCCTAGGTTAGAACTATTGTTAGAAGTGAGATAGCTTGCATGGTTCATCCTAGGTTAGAACTATTGGTAGAAGTGAGATAGTGGCGTGATTGCATCCTTAACCCTTTCAACCCCACAGGCCTCTAAATAGGCTTATGAAAAGTGTAGATCCAGATGAGCCGGCTCGTGACGAGCCGTCTAATCAGGATCTGCACTTTTTGCCAGTGATATGACTATTTTTAGACATAATTACCCATTTTGATAAATGAACTTGTCCAAATGTGATTTTCTGATTCATTTATTGGTTTATGAATATCATGGACCAGTCCATGTGAGTTACTTGGTGTTGAATGGGTTAAATGGTATTATTTAATAAATTTCAACAAAATAGGGTTATAGTATACAATATGACCATTAAATACAAAATAGAAGGGGTGCTTAACAGTCAACAGTGTTAGCTTACCGGACAATATTTTGAAGAAAAAAGGGAGAAGAGTCAATACTAGACTAGGGAGCCTATTTCGCCAAAGTCGCCCTCTAGAATGAGCCCTACTATTATGTTAATATTTAAGATCTAAGATTTAAAGCAATATTACAATTGCATACTATATATGCGTAATACAGTTTGTCATATTCCTGCTATAAATGACTTATCACATATCATGTAATTGTATCCGTTACAACCTACACCAATATTACCCCAAGTATTTCAGAAATCCAACCGTTTCAACATTTGTAATGTAGCTGAAAACTAGTACAGTATATTCCCAGTCGTAACTCGCACAGAGACTGCCTCCGTGGTCGAGTGGTTACTGTCGCTGACTCCAATAGTTTCAACATTTGTAATGTAACTGAAAACTAGTACAGTATATTCCCAGTCGTAAGTCGCCCAGAGACTGCCTCCGTGGTCGAGTGGTTACGGTCGCTGACTTATAACGTATAACACTGTGACCTATCATCACAGTTTCTTATAGAGGTTTGTACATCATGTACTGGTTAACCGCGGGAGCCTGCCCAGGAAAGGTGTTGTTAGGTCAACTGCCCGCCGATGATATAGCTCAAAATGGTGCTGATAAAGGCGTAAAACCTGAACAAAATCGCCCAGAAATGTTATGAAAGTAATATCTTGAGGTATGACCAAGAAACAAGCCAAACAAATATTGAGAAAAACGTTGACCTTTTTAAAGACATTTATTTCATCATATGAAGTGTGCTGATAAACTGTGAACATGTATTCAGGAAAGACAAACTATTCAATAGATCATTTATTGGATAAATGATAAAAGTCTACAATAACATGCTTAGTGTTTTTTTATGATTTGTAATTGAATAAAGTCTGGTTTTTCTAGAACAGAATGGCAGTGTGCCCTATCCTGTCCATTTCGCCTTTTTAACCCTTGGAAGTTTCCTTCATAGAGATTTAGGTTAATATACCATTATATTTCCATACAAACGACAGCCATTTAGCTATCATGCAGTGGATAAGTATTAAGTAGTCGCCATATCTATCCCACCTCCATAGATATTACTGGACTACATGAGATTCTGGCCTTTATTATGAACATTGGGGTAACTTGGCTACTACATTGTCAATGTATGTCGTATGGTAATGGCGTCAAGAGGTGAGCACTTCTATGAGGGAAAGGGTTTTTTTTTGTTTTTGTTTTAAATTTTATGTTTTACATAAGTCCGCCTCAGTGGTCGAGTGGTTAAGGTTGCTGACTTGTATACCACTGTAACCTATCATCACTGATGGTCACGGGTTCGAGCCCCGCTGTGTGAAAATAATTGTTTAAATGTTTTGTTTTTTGTTTGTTTGAAAAACCAGCCTATCTGATTGTTTACGAAATATATTTATGGAAGTTAGTAATATATTATCCTAAATCTGTCTGTGGGGAAATGGTTAAGAAATCAGCTCGAAAACATGTTTATTTTGTTAAAGCTTAGGTCATGTGACGACTCCTTCACTCGGTGTGCCACTCCAAGCAGTATTTCAGGCATGTATGGGCACACTGGTAGAACCACCTCCCGCCTCCGTGGTCGAGTGGTTACGGTCGCAGACTTGTATACCACTGTAACCTATCATCACTGATGGTCACGGGTTCGAGCCCCGCTCAGGCCGTGTCTCATTTATATGAAAAAGTTGGCAGTTTCTTACGGAGGTTGGTGCACCCAAGTACAGGTTAACTGCTGGAGCCTGCCCAGGAAAGCCGGCGATATAGCCCAAAATGGTGCTGATGCAGGCGTAAAACCCGAAATATAATAATAAAAAATATAATAATGGTAGAACCAGCAAACTTCCGCAAACCAGCTGGAAAGAATTCGATACCCCTAGTGGGATTCGAAGTGTCGATTGGCAAGTGATTTGAAGTGAATGACATTAATCACTCTGCCATGGAGGCCTGTTAGTTTATTCAAATTTATTTTAGCTCAATTGCGAAACAAGTTATCACAACTTATAATAATCACTCTCGAGATCTCATTCCTGATGGAATCCATCGCCACGAGGGAGAGAGAAGAGGCAACGTGGAATTTAAATACCTGGCCTAAGGGCACAATCGTAATGGCTCAATCATAGCGTGGCTCGAACTCCGAACCGTTCGCACCTCCGGACTCCTGGAGGCCTCTTGTGACATATGGCCAGCTTACACATGAACATTTCATCAGCTTTTCTGAGTGTAAAGAATCATCAAATATGTTACTTCGTGCTGAACCATTTTGAATGTTTTTGGCAATAAAATATTGGGGGCTCGACTATTAAGTTCAACAATTTTATTTCCCATGGGAAATGACAATCCTGCTGCATGTAAAATGTCACATTAACACTGTCACGCTAGTCACATTATTTAGCTATATTTTGTAGCGTAACTTGATGCGTTTGCATTTTGAAATGCAAACGCATCATCTGTAAATAATGACATTATTTATCTGAACAAGTTAATAAGATTTCAGTCTTTGTGAAAATCATCCTTATCAATTACATCATGTAATGTAGACGTGCAATTTTCTGTCTGTTTTCAGAAAAATTCACGTTTACATTACATTTATTTATATATATATATATATATAGAACACAGTGACTTATTTAACTTTGTTCACTGATAAGAAATATATACTTGTAAGCTATTTGTAGTACAGGGTTCATTCTAGGTCAGAATTTTTGGGAGAAGTGAGAAAGCGCGTGATCTCTTCCTTAAATGGTGTTCTTTAATATACTTTGCAAAATAGGGTTAAAATGCACAGTCCATTAAATACAACATTTGAATAGAAGGAGTGCTTTATAATGGGCCAGTGTATCTCTTACTAGACAACATTTTGTTTGAAAATCGTAAAAACCAAAAAATATATTTATTTTTTATAGGGAGAAGTGGGACCCCCAGAGGGCGAAGTCAGGGTCCCTAGGGCGGCTATTTCGCCCACATTGCCCTCTAAAATGATCTCTGTAGTATCTAGGTGTACAGTGAGTGTTCAAATATGTGATATACAATACATGTACACCATTATTATTTATTCACATGTATTAACAATTGTAACTTATAAGTTGTCCATGGGCTTTATGTTGCTAAGTGAATAATTGATACCTGTAATTGATAATAGTGACTAGGCAGTTTTAAATCTTGCTGCGTTTTGTTTCTAAGTACATTGCGTGCTTTGTAATCACAAGCTTTCTCTAGTAACATTTGTCCCCAGTGGGTCTCTGTGGCCACGTGATTACGGACGTTGTCTTCAAATCACTTGCCCCTCACCGCTGTAGGTTAGAATCCCACTCGGGGTCGATGCATTCTTTCCAGCTGGCTTGCGGTAGGTCTGTGGTTCTACCCGGGTGTCTGTCCGTGTCTGTAATACTGCTCGGAGGGGCATCAGGGGTCCCTTCTTCCGTCAATACTAGCTGGAGAGTCGCCGTATGACCGAAGCTGTTGGTGCCATTTTAAACCCCAAAATGAAACAAACAAAACATTTGAAATGAAAGTTATGCTAACCGAACATAAAGAAATATCTCTTTATAAATTATTGGTTACTAATGCTGAAAACTAGTCCGCCTCCGTGGTCGAGTGGTTAAGGTCGCTGACTTGTATACCACTGTAACCTATCATCACTGATGGTCGAGCCCCGCTCAGGCCGTGTCTCATTTATATGAAAAAGTTGACAGTTTCTTACAGAGATTGGTGCACCAAAGTACTAGTTAACTGCGGGAGCCTGCCCAGGAAAGGTGTTGTTAGGTAAACAGCCTGCCGGCGATATAGCCCAAAATGGTGCTGATGCAGGCGTAAAACCAGAAATATAAATAACTAATGCTGAATACAAAAATCAATTGAAAGAACTGACGTCATTTGTGTTAAATCCCCATTTTGCTGCATCAACATTTCACAGTAAAGATGTTGAATCGTGTTGTGTTGTGGGGGCAGAAAAAAGTTAATTTTGTTTCACGATTTCGAGTGATGTTTTTTAGGAGTATGTTTGATAATTCTGTTTTCTTGACTATTTGTAGGTCCAGGCATCGATGTGCCGGCGCCGGATATGGGTACAGGCGAGAGAGAGATGAGCTGGATTGCAGACACCTATGCCAATACACTAGGTAACCTCTCACCTCCATATAACGGCCATCATTCTCATTTCACAGAAAATAGTTATATTACATGTGTTTAACCATGTCCACAACCATCTCCCTGTATCAGATACCTCCCTGTAACAACCACCTCCCTATAACAGCCGCCTCCCTGTAACAGCCACCTCCCTGTAACATCCACCTCCCTTCCACCTCCCTATAACAACCACATCCATGTAACAGCCACCTCCCTGTAACAACGACCTCCCTGTAACAGCCACCTCACTATAACAGCTGTCTCCCTGTAGCAACCACCTCCCTGTAACAGTTATATCCAGATAACGGCCATCTGCTGGTAACAGCCACCTCCAGGTTCTTTGCTATTCGGATAGTTTAGCTGAAACACTTGGCTGAATAGCAAACAACATAGATCCTGATCAGACGGCTGACCTGGTTCTATGTTTGCACATTCCTTCCAAGTTATTCAGCATTTTAAGGGTTAATTCTGATGCAATGTATAAATATTTATTATATCTGCAGGTCATTACGACATCAATGCCCATGCCTGTGTGACGGGAAAACCTATCACTGCGGGGGGTATACACGGTAGAACATCAGCCACCGGTCGAGTAAGTTAGTTTATGCAAATTTATTTTAGCTTGATTACGAAACAAGTTCTTGCAACTTATATTAATCACTCTCGAGACCTTATCGCCACTAGGGGTGTCACGATATCAGCAACCCATATCGCGATATATTGTGATATTTTATCAAATAATCCGCGATATATTGCCTATTCATTTTTCATGCATTGTGATTATATTTTTTTCTATAAGATGACACGGATTACATTATACACATTTCAAGACACTATCTCATTCAACAGTATTTATTAACTTGAAAAACAACAAAACACTGAATAGAATAACAACTTAAATCGACTAGAAAATGTTTCAGAGAACGGTGAATATATAAGCACCGGTTGAAGCGATTGAGTTTGAGTTGAGTATAAAAAAGCAGATCCCCTGCATATAACCATATATTCATAAATTCTGGTCGGAAAAATTTGGTGAAGTATACGACTGGGTATCTATTTACAGGTTCATAAACAATATACAAGACAAAAAGGTAAAACAGTTCAGATTTAAACTACTGAATATAATCTTTCCGTCTAAGATACTGAGATACAAGTGGAAAATGGTAGCTTCCCCTAACTGCTCTGTTTGTGATGTACCGGAATCATATGAACATGTATTTATCACATGCCCTACTGTAAACGATCCATGGAAGCATCTAATAGAAGCGATGCGACATATCGGAATAAATTCCAACTTACGAATGCTTAGAAATATTGTAATAGGATACAAAATATCGCAACCGGACTATTTTTATATCAATGTCATACTTGCTACTTTTGGTTTTAGTTTATACAAAGCCTATTTCTTGAGTCAGAGTAGAACTGAAACGGTTAATATATACGCCTTGTTTAAGTATGAGTTTTACATTCTACACAAATACTTGTCGGACACTAACGCGAAAATTAAATGGATATCATGCTTAAACGATTATTTTTTACAACATTAATTGTGTACATTTTATTATATAGTTTAGTTATGTAGTGAGGTATATTATATAATTGTTAATCTGTAATATGCATGTATAATGTGAAGGGAAAAAAATAAACGAAGTCTCTGGCTTCACCAAAAAAAAATAAAAAAAATATCGCTCAATATCGGTATTCAATATTAATATCGCGATATTTTATCGCGGATCCTAATATCGCGATATACCGGTGACACCCCTAATCGCCACGATGAAGAGAGAAGAGGCAATGTGGAATTTAAAATGTGGAATTTAAATGCCTTGCCTAAGGGCACAATCGTACCGGCTCCTGCGCGGCTCGAACTCCAGACCATTTCGCACCTGAAGCGAATGTGCATCCACTGCGCTATCACGACTTCCACGTCAAGTAAGTCTGCCATTGCACAAAGCCATATGACTTATTTATAAACAATTCTCGTGTAATGTGACCAAGTAATGAAGTATGACTGAACTAAGCTCAATGCAACCCGATTACCTTGAAGATTTCATCGAGCTGGAACACTATGCTTAAAAAAAACTTGCATTCTAATTTTGCAAACGTCATTTGTGTTTAAAGCTTTTTTGCTCTTACGTTTATTTATCATCGATACCGGTTGCCCATATGAGCGACGCCTCCTGAAGAGATTAGTCATTTTAGATGTTTGGAGGATAGTGCAATGATACAGACAGAGACCCATTCCAGAGTCACCTCTGGTTCTTTTACGTGCACAGTGTAAAGCACCGACACAAGACCTCGGTTTAAAGTCCCTTCTGAAAGACTGTTAATTTTATTAGGGTCAGACGGGGGATCGAACCTGCGATCCCTGGTTCGATCCCCCGTTCGATCCCCCGTCTGACCCTAATAAAATTAACAGTCTTTAAAGCTTTTTTTGTGTTTTGCTTTACTTTTATATACATGAGTCGCTGTAGGACATCCAACCTGAATAGGGATACACATGAAGTAAATCGTTAATAGTCTGTAGCATGAAAATAGTATCAAAGTTGAGGGTATATGCTAGTATCCCATCAATACTGTCCATTAGCGCAGTGGTTAGCGCGCTCACACCTCACCAATGCAACCCCGGTTCGATCCTCGTACCGGGAAGTATGTGAGATGGTACGGTGGTCACCAGATCGGACAGGTGGGTTTTCTCCGGGTGCTCCGGTTTCCTCCCACACGAATGACCGCATTTACGTTTTCATCCGCGCCAATGAGAGTGATTAATATAAGTTGTTAAAACTTGCTTCGCAATCGTTGTAAAATATATAAAGTTTACACTATCACATAAAAGTATCGAGTGACAAGACACATGTCCTGCATTTCATACCAAGGTTAATATCATATCATTACCAGTACACAAGTTTGGTATGTTCTTGTCAACAATGTTGGTTGTCCTACAGAGCGACTCGAGTATAAACATATATTACTGATTGTGTGCAAAATATGTTGATTGTATGCATCAGTATATGTGTATAGCAATGAAAATATGGTTTAACCCTTTCCCTGGCCTCATAGAAGCATCTCTTGACGCCATTACCAATACGACATACATTGACAATGTAGTAGCCAAACCAATGTTAAATAATAAAGGTCAGAATCTTGTGTAGTTCCAGTACTATCTATGGAGGTGGGATAGATATGGCGACTACTTATCCACTGCATGATAGCTAAATGGCTGTCGTTTGTATGGAGATATAATAGTATATTAACCTAAATCTCTATGAAGTCCCAGTAATATCTATGGAGGTGGGATAGATATGGCGACTACTTATCCATTGCATGATAGCTAAATGGCTGTCGTTTGTATGGAGATATAATAGTATATTAACCTAAATCTCTATGTAGTCCCAGTACTATCTATGGAGGTGGGATAGATATGGCGACTACTTATCCACTGCATGATAGCTAAATGGCTGTCGTTTGTATGGAGATATAATAGTATATTAACCTAAATCTCATGTAGTTCCAGTAATATCTATGGAGGTGGGATAGATATGGCGACTACTTATCCACTGCATGATAGCTAAATGGCTGTCGTTTGTATGGAGATATAATAGTATATTAACCTAAATCTCTATGTAGTCCCAGTACTATCTATGGAGGTGGGATAGATATGGCGACTACTTATCCACTGCATGATAGCTAAATGGCTGTCGTTTGTATGGAGATATAATAGTATATTAACCTAAATCTCTATGTAGTCCCAGTAATATCTATGGAGGTGGGATAGATATGGCGACTACTTATCCACTGCATGATAGCTAAATGGCTGTCGTTTGTATGGAGATATAATAGTATATTAACCTAAATCTCTATGTAGTCCCAGTAATATCTATGGAGGTGGGATAGATATGGCGACTACTTATCCACTGCATGATAGCTAAATGGCTGTCGTTTGTATGGAGATATAATAGTATATTAACCTAAATCTCTATGTAGTCCCAGTACTATCTATGGAGGTGGGATAGATATGGCGACTACTTATCCACTGCATGATAGCTAAATGGCTGTCGTTTGTATGGAGATATAATAGTATATTAACCTAAATCTCTATGTAGTCCCAGTAATATCTATGGAGGTGGGATAGATATGGCGACTACTTATCCACTGCATGATAGCTAAATGGCTGTCGTTTGTATGGAGATATAATAGTATATTAACCTAAATCTCTATGTAGTCCCAGTAATATCTATGGAGGTGGGATAGATATGGCGACTACTTATCCACTGCATGATAGCTAAATGGCTGTCGTTTGTATGGAGATATAATAGTATATTAACCTAAATCTCTATGTAGTCCCAGTAATATCTATGGAGGTGGGATAGATATGGCGACTACTTATCCACTGCATGATAGCTAAATGGCTGTCGTTTGTATGGAGATATAATAGTATATTAACCTAAATCTCTATGTAGTCCCAGTAATATCTATGGAGGTGGGATAGATATGGCGACTACTTATCCACTGCATGATAGCTAAATGGTTGTCGTTTGTATGGAGATATAATAGTATATTAACCTAAATCTCTATGTAGTCCCAGTAATATCTATGGAGGTGGGATAGATATGGCGACTACTTATCCACTGCATGATAGCTAAATGGCTGTCGTTTGTATGGAGATATAATAGTATATTAACCTAAATCTCTATGTAGTCCCAGTAATATCTATGGAGGTGGGATAGATATGGCGACTACTTATCCACTGCATGATAGCTAAATGGTTGTCGTTTGTATGGAGATATAATAGTATATTAACCTAAATCTCTATGTAGTCCCAGTACTATCTATGGAGGTGGGATAGATATGGCGACTACTTATCCACTGCATGATAGCTAAATGGCTGTCGTTTGTATGGAGATATAATAGTATATTAACCTAAATCTCTATGTAGTCCCAGTAATATCTATGGAGGTGGGATAGATATGGCGACTACTTATCCACTGCATGATAGCTAAATGGCTGTCGTTTGTATGGAGATATAATAGTATATTAACCTAAATCTCTATGTAGTCCCAGTACTATCTATGGAGGTGGGATAGATATGGCGACTACTTATCCACTGCATGATAGCTAAATGGTTGTCGTTTGTATGGAGATATAATAGTACCCGGTATATTAACCTAAATCTATCTACATGAAGGAAAGGGTTAACTAAAAACCTGTGGGTGTTAAAATCCTATATCCGACTTGTACAATTTGTAGAACGGACAAGTAGATGCACAATCTAAAGTTGTCTGCGGACAAGTAGATAAAATGTTGGTATAAATCAAAGGAAATACTCATAGAAAACATCAGTTCATTGTACATGTAAGCTTACAGAAATAAATTCTTATGTTGGTATAAATCAAAGGAAATACTCATAGAAAACATCAGTTCATTGTACATTATATGTTTAAATTCTGTTTATACTAACAAATTAGTCAACAAAAGTTGGAAATGTAAACATATCTGCCATGATGGTTATGTATAAAACATTTACCAGTGTCAGATGACAGTGCCCAATCCATGACGCAGGCAGTTTATTTCATGAATGTTTACAAATTTAAATAGTGACTCAAGTGCGTGTAGTGACGCATCATTTAAGACCTGGCCCTGAGGTTATAAAACTTTTCTCAGTTCTCAAACTCAAGCTCAAATGATCTGATTGGGTGATTCTGAGTGTTATTGTCAGCTGAACCAATCAGACGATTGAGACTGAATTCTGAGATTGGAGAAAAGTTTTATAACCTCTTTGCCAGGCCACACCGTGCAACTTCAAGTAATGTAAAACTGAAAAGGAGGGGGAAATGAAACTTGGTCTGTTGATTCCTCTGTTACGTATTCAAATGCTATATTTAATGGTTATATTGTGTATGTTAGTTTATACAAATTTATTTTAGCTCGATTGCGAAACAAGTTCTTACAACTTATATCAATCACTCTCAAGACCTCATTCCTGATGGAATCCATCGCCACGAGGGAGAGAGAAGAGGCAACATGGAAATTAAATGCCTTGCCTAAGGGCACAATTATAATGGCTCCAGCGGGACTAAAACTCCGGACCTTTCTCACCTGAAGCGAACTCGCTACCAGTGGGCTATCACGACTTCCACTTTGTGTATTTTAACTAGGGATGGCAACGAATAGCGATTTTGGTATTCGAAAATTCGGTCGGGAAGGTATACGAATATTCGATAGAATTCTATCAAAAAACGTCACCTTCCTGTAAGGCCATGCAAATATGACGACGACTCATTCAGTTATTGTTATCGGCCACTGTACATTAATGGGCATTTTCACAAATGAAACCATTGTCACTTGAACTGCTTTCCGTTGAAAGATGTTTGTTTTTCAAATGATTATTCAGATTGATGTTGTACCCGAATATGTTAAATCCAATTTGCATAGGTAACACCTAGCAGTTTTCTTATTCTCAGAGCGATTGAAGTCCAAATGTGTGACTGAGCATGCAGCATTTTTGAGGACAATATTTTTTTATTTAACGTCGCTACCGGTTGCCCATATGAGCGACGGACAGTTTTCCTGGGCAGCCTCCCATGTTAACCAGTACTTGGTGCACCAACCTCTGTAAGAAACTGCCAACTTGTTCATATAAATGAGACACGGCCTGAGCGTGGCTGGAACCCATAACCATCATAAAGATTGTACTTTAAATAGTACTTGTTGGTAATATTGAGCAGTTAATTAAAATTTTAAGATACGTGGGTGTGGGGGTTGTTGCAAAATATCTGTACTATTTCATTCTCTGTCTAAACAGTTTTGACATCACTACCTACCTTAACTCCTACTGTAATTTTTTCAATTTGTTTTCAAATTTATCATATACTGAGTCAAAAAAGAAACGATACTAAACTAAAACTGACGTAAAACAGATAAAACCATAGAAAGGTTTAATATATTATTACGTATCAGTACCGGGTATCTTATTGCAACGTCAGCCAACCATAAACACAGGTAAATAAACACCCGATAACAAAGACAACTTCCTACACATGTACAAATCGGAAAACCGGTTTATTGTACTGGTATTGCATTATCATCGAGGAAAAACACCTTACATACCCATTGTTACCTCTAACAAAATGCCTAGGCTAAACCGCAATCAGAGAATGCGTGCCATTGGCATGATTGACGGCGGTTTACGTCAGCGTGACGTCGCAAATCGACTCGGGGTTACGCGGATCACGATAACACGTCTACTTCGACGTTATCGAACACATGGATCGGTGGACGACCGTCCAAGATCTGGTCGACCACGTGTGACGACGTGTGAATAGGACCGTCACATTCGGACGTCACATTTACGTGACCGGTTCCTACCTGCTATGCACACAGCTGCCGTTACTCCTGGGATGACCAACAATCGCATCAGTGCACAAACAGTCAGGAACCGGCTTGGTGAACGTTGGCATTCATGCCTATCGGCCATACGTTGGACCCATCCTGACACGACGTCACTGTGACGTACGGCGGGAATGGACGACGGAACGTGCTTTCTGGACTCGGTTACAGTGGAATTCGGTGATGTTTAGCTATGAATCGCGGTTCTGTTTGCGTCAAGCGGATGGCAGAGAGCGGGTATATCGCAGACGCGGTGAATGTTACGCCGACGCATGTGTACGTCAGGTCGATCTGTTCGGGGGCGGAAGCGTTATGGCGTGGGGCGGTATCACCTTCGGCAGTCGCACTGAACTGTTAGTGGTGGACGGGAACCTAAACGCCCAGCGGTACTGTGATGAGATCCTTGCGCCAGTTGTTGTGCCGTTCTTTAACGCCAACAGAAACGTCACACTGTTCCAACAGGACAACGCCAGGTGTCATACTGCTCGGATTTCCACCACATTATTGGAGCAGAACAATATTGAAACCCTGCCGTGGCCTGCTTTGTCACCAGACTTGTCACCCATAGAACATTTGTGGGATACGTTAGACCGCCGCGTCAGACGACGTCAGCCGGTAACGTTAAACCAACTGAGGGATGTTTTGCATCAGGAGTGGACACATATTGACCAGCAAGAGATTCAGACACTCTTCCGTTCGATGCGACGGCGGTGCATTGCAGTGAGAGACGCAAATGGTGCCCATACTCGGTATTGACGTCTGTGTGAAAACTCCATTAGACCCCTGTCCGACGAATTACGTCATCACGCAGCAGACAGTTTCGGAGGCTCATTATGCTTTATGTGCTCCTCTTTCAAACATGTTGGACTATCATCTTATGAATTTTCAAAGAATTTTCTTAATAAATGTTGAAATTATAGACACATAAACACCAGGTATCGTATCTTTTTTGACTCAGTATATAATGGATAATGGCATTTAAGGGCGCATTCACGCAGTTTCTCACTTCTCCCAATTAGGATGAGCTGTGCAATAATAAAAAAACGAATGTAAGAGATGTACATGTGATTCATTAGATTAGGACTACTGTACGGTATTATGAGTGAGCTTGAGCCCGCCTGTAACCTATCATCACTGATGGTCACGAGTTTGAGCCCCACTCAGACCGTGTCTCATTTATATGAAAAAGTTGGCAGTTTCTTACGGAGGTTGGTGCACCCAAGTACTGGTTAACCGCTGGACCCTGCCCAGGAAAGGTGTTGTTAGGTAAACTACCCGCCGGCGATATAGCCCAAAATGGTGCTGATGCAGGCGTAAAACCCGAAATATAACATATAACATAACATTGACTGATAACCTGTTAGCTTTTGAGAAATATCGATCAGATGTAAAGACTTGATTTTATAGCACAATATAACGAGTGAGCTTTCAGTTATGTTGGGGTCTGTTCTGTAATGTGCAATGTATATTTTAGTTTGCGATACATACAAGCCAGTATGTTTAAGTACTAGTATACTGTGTAATATATTTGTATAATTATAAATAATGTTGAAAGGCCGCAAAACGAAAGAATTAAATATCTCCACAGCATGGTACTGATAATATCGGTCGGTGCATCATTATATTATGTAGATTTAAGCGGTTAGGTCGGTGCATCAATATATTATGTAGATTTAAGCGGTTAGGTCGGTGCATCAATATATTATGTAGATTTAATTGTTTTCTAGGGCGTGTTCCACGGAATACAGAACTTCATCATGGAGGCTTCGTATATGTCTATGGTTGGCCTCGTCCCTGGGTTTGGGGACAAGACGGTTATAATTCAGGTAAGCTATTGAGTATTCAACCGTAGTCTCAATGCCAGGAATAACAAGGCGACTCGTAGTGCCTATATCTAGATGCTTTTTAATGTGTGTTGAGCTAAAGTCGCACAAGCGATATTGCAGGTACCCACTCTGGGTTTGTTTTTTCACACTCTATTGGGCACCCAGAACCATAGGGTTTACTATAGAGTAGTGAAAAGGGCAGGGCATGCAGGGCAGTTTTCAAATTGGGTATGGTGGATCCTGAATCTGGAATAGGTGAAAGGGGGTGGTGTGGGCATTTGCTTTTTTAGAATTATAAAACATTCCTTGATAATTACTATTGGGTATTGAATTACATACAGTGTGTCGGAAAGCATTTTGTATAATTAAATGTTACAGAATTACATGAGCCAACTCGTAAAAGACCTGTGACGATGAAATTTGGAGACAAAAACATTTTTTTCAGTTACCTTTTCAGCTAGTAGTAAGCAATTATTTGCACACACTAGGTGTTAAAAGTTTAAACTTTATTTATTTTACAACGATTGCGAAGCAAGTTCTAACAACTTTTATTAATCACTCTTGTTGGCGTGGATGAAAGCGTAAATGGGGTCATTCGTGTGGGAGGAAACCGGAGTACCCGGAGAAAACCCACATGTCCGATCTGTCGACCACCGTACCATCTCACATACTTCGCGGTCCGAGGATCGAACCCGGGTTGCATTGGTGAGAAGCTAGGTGTTAAATACTACTATATAAGATATATATATATAGATTAAAAGTTGGTGCCATGCAATTATTGCCAATTAATCCTAATGAACGAATCATGCGCTGACAAAACTACGGAATACTTCTGTTTGAGATATATATGTCTCCCAGCAGGTTTGTTTTTGTTTTGCAGTACACTTCCAAGGAAATGCTAATTATCAATTCAATTAAACCTGTCACATGTACCATCTAAATCATTCTGGAATTTGACCGGTCAATAATATTGATAATTTTTTGCCCCGCTGGCATTCAATACTGGTTAAAATTGGTTAATTCCGTGTCAGTAATGTTTGGTTGGATATTTTGCTACGATACATGGACAGTGTCCCCTTAATTATTCCCACAGTGTTAGTAGGGTGTTCAACTTGTAGTTTATTACCTAATAGTTAAATATAATAAGATTTATTATTTAATGTTTTTAATGTATATTGTTAATTACAAACTCAATCTACTTGTTAATTTAAACTTTATTTAGCGCAGTGGTTAGTGCGCTCGCTTCTCACCAATGCAACCCCGGTTCGATCCTCGGACCGAGAAGTATGTGAGATGGTAAGGTCGTCACCAGATCGGACATACATGACTACATATACGCTTTCATCCGCGCCAACGAAAGTGGTTAATATAAGTTGCTATAACTTGCTTCGGTTGCCCTGGTCACTCCGGAGTTATAGCCCTTGTTTGTCAAAATTTGTAATCTCTTAGCTGAAATAGCAAACCGTGACCTTTAGGTTTTGCAATTCCTGTTCATTTCAATATTTGTTGTCGTTATAATAACCAGTTAACCCATTCAACACTAAGTAACTGACATGGACTGGTCCATGATATTGTTAGACCAATAAATGAATCAGAAGATTACATTTGGACCAGTTCATTTATTAAAATGGGTAATTTTGTCTAAAAATAGTAATATTACTGGCAAAAAGTGCAGATCCTGATGAGACGGCTCGTAATGAGCCGGCTCATCTGGATCTACACTTTTTGTAAGCCTATTTAGAGGTCTGTGGTGTTGAAAGGGTTAAACAAATGTAAATTGGAATGCATGTTTACCACACCAACATAAAGAATAATTTGTATGCCCCCCCCCCCCCTCGAGGGAGGTGTGCGTCCATCTGTCCGAGTCAATATTTGAAGTCCGGGCAGTAACTTCCTCGCCTATGGCGGTGGCATTCATCACCTACTGTTATATTTCTATTTTTAAAAACGTCCATTGAGTTATCTCCTCATTGAAATTGAAACTGTGTATAGCTATGCTAATGCATTGTGGTATCCTTGTCCCAGCAATTGCTGAAGTTATACATTAGATCTAAACCAAATTTGTATGCATGTTTAACACTACAGTCAAACCTGTCTTAAGCAGCCAGCCAAGGGAATCAGAGAAATTGGCTGCTTAACACAGGTGGCTGTTTAATAGAGGTCAAATATATAATAAAACAACCGATTGGGAATCTGTAAACTGGCTGCTTAATACAGGTGACCACTAACACAGGTTTGACTGTACATGGAAGTACCTGTTCGGGGGTCGTATATTGTGATCTTCGACACTCTTGGTCCACCGTTGTCCAATACATGTATCCAGGGTTCTCTCTGTCTAAATGTTTGTCTGCGCCACTTCTGTCGCCAATTGAAAACACTGGAGCCAATTAAAAAAACTTGGAGGCAACTAAGAGTCATATAGTTCACAAATAAATATTCGAAGCCATGTATTGGACAAAACATGTGCCAAAAAAAAGAAAAAGATTTAGCGCCAATATTTGTTTTTTGTCTCAATTGGTGCCATTGGCGACCGGCAGCGGGAACCCTGTGTATAGGTAAGTAGCAAGTTTATCATGTGTTGAAATTGAATGTTTCAGGGATGTGGTAATGTGGGTCTGCACTCGATGAGATACCTTCACCGTGCTGGAGCCAAGATTATCGGTATCATAGAATATGATGGCAGTATATATAACCCTGATGGTATACACCCTCGTGAACTAGAGGACTATAAAATAGTGAGTTATAGGCATTGCCAACAAGTGGCGTTACTAAACTAGCTAGATACACTGCTTTGTATAGGGTGCTGTCCGCCTCCGTGGTCGAGTGGTTAGGGTCGCTGACTTGTATACCATTGTAACCTATCATCACTGATGGTCACGGGTTGTCTGAAAAAGTTGTCAGTTTCTTACGGAGGTTGGTGCACCCAAGTACTGGTTAACCGCTGGAGCCTGCCAAGGAAAGGTGTTGTTAGGTAAACTGCCCGCCGGCGATATAGCCCGAAATGGTGCTGCAGGCGTAAAACCCGAAATATGACATATGATGTATAGGGTGTATGTCTGCTTAGTCCCGGAGCCTCGGACTAGACTCCGCCGTACCAGGGACCTTTCAATATCTTACCATAGTTGTATAATAATAATCCATGTTGATTTTTAAATTTGTACAATCGTTGTCGAGTAACCATTTGTAATCCGGTGTCCTTGGTCATGTATTAATGTTTCCCCCCAGACTGAAAAAGGGCAGGGCGCTGGTAGAAGAAAGGGCATTTTTTCATGTTCTAAAAAGGGCAGAATTGACAAGGTCTCATTTATGTTATTATGTCTTCGAATCATTTTGAGGACGAATCAATGTTGTAACCTATTGTGTATTACAATTCAAAATATATTATAGTTTGTGACAATGGTGTGGTTTCTGAGATAATTATCTAAACAAAAATGTAAGCCACAAAATTACAACAATAACCCATTTCATTCTGGATACATTTAAAGGCTTTTGCAAACAACATAGATCCAGATCAGCCGCAGTGCGACACTGCGTGCTGATCAGGATCTATGTTGTTTGCTACATAGCCAAGTGTCTTAGCAAGATCATCTGAATAGCAAACAGCATAGAGCCTGATCAGACAGCACGTTCCATGGCGGCTGATCTGGCTCCATGTTCTTTGCAAATACTGTTTGAACGGTATCCAGAATGAAATGGGATAATGCATTTACATTCATTTAAATAGAAACTTATAATACATATATAATATAATGGCGGAATTTCTGACTGGTGCAATAGGACAATCCACATGCTGTCATATGCACAGTACCCAGTAAAACTAAAAACGAGAGAATATAATGGCAAATTGCGGACTATTTGAGTCAATTAGCGTCAATTAACGATGAGATTTGCACACAGCGGATAATATGTCTGTGACTTCACTATAAAGAACTCGTAACTGGACATCGCGCGCCGATAATCCCCTACATTTGTTTCTACAACAATGACTCAAAACGGAAATTGGAGCATAAATGTGCGAAAATTGACTGATTGGCACGTATCATGATTTCCTGTCAAATTGGTTTAAGCATATTTTATTGCCTCTTCAATATACATAAATCAGCAGACGCCACATTTATTTACGTTATGAATTTCTATTAAATCGATATAAAACTATGACAATTAGTGCACATGCTTGCTAGGCCCCATTGCATTGGCAGGAAAGATATGAGAAATCAATATCTGGAGCAAAGTCAATGTTGCTCTAGGCTACCAGTGCATAGATGGACATTTCACAGCATATTGATGGTAAACCTGTGTATTCCAGATTATAGCACCAGTCTAACACATGACTGGTGATTATTGAGGGATTTCAGGCAATATTGCTATACTTATCAAGTTTTATTGAGAATTTAGGCACACAAGGGCGGCGGGCATTTTCGGAATTTCGGGCACAAGGGCGGCCCGAAAAAGGGGTAGGGCGGACTGCCCTCCTATTCCTACTTAGCGGTAACACTAATGTATGCTTACCAACAAATCAAAGCGAGAGTTATTGAAGTTTTTGGAACATGTAATGTTCACACCAACAAAATCGCTACATATGTGGACATGGCTTTCCAGGTAAACGTTTCCAGGTAAACGTACGTACAGTTTATAGGTTTGCTTACTGAACCAATAACGATGGAGCAAAACCATAATTGGTTTCATAATTATTTGTTATGTCTATTATCTTCAGGAAAATGGAACTATAGTTGGTTATCCATTAGCCAGTCCGTACGAAGGAGATATGTTAGTAGAGAAATGTGATATCCTGGTTCCAGCAGCCAGCGAAAAACAACTCACCAAAGAAAATGCACCCCATATTCAGGCAAAGGTATGTTATAGGCTTTCATAGGAGATGTTCTTTGCGACAAATGTGATATGCTGTTGCCAGTCACAAGTAAAAATGGCAGGGTATAGGTTTTACACAATGCACCTCATATTCAGACAAAGGTATGATATACGTGTATGCAAATTGTGATAGACAATGCACCCGTGTTCAAGGCATGGGAATTGTATAGGTGTATGCAAATTGTGATAGACAATGCACCCGTGTTCAAGGCATGGGAATGGTATAGGTGTATGCAAATTGTGATAGACAATGCACCCGTGTTCAAGGCATGGGAATGGTATAGGTGTATGCAAATTGTGATAGACAATGCACCCGTGTTCAAGGCATGGGAATGGTATAGGTGTATGCAAATTGTGATAGACAATGCACCCGTGTTCAAGGCATGGGAATTGTATAGGTGTATGCAAATTGTGATAGACAATGCACCCGTGTTCAAGGCATGGGAATGGTATAGGTTTTAAGCATCTTATGTTGAATAATGCATCCCATATTCAAGGTTTACTTAGATGTTCTTTGTAATACACTATTGCCAGTCGCAAGTGAATATCAAAGACAATGCACACCATTATTCAGGCTATTGTATGGTATAGGTTTTTATAAGACTTACAAAACACAATGACTCCAATAATATTGGGTAACGGTATGGTATAGGTTTTTATAAGACTTACAAAACACAATGACTCCAATAATATCGGGCAACGGTATGGAATAGGTTTTTATGGACTATCTCCTTGAATAGGTTTTAAACAACTGGTGTCGACGATGCACATACTATTCAGGTAGCGGTATTGTATAGCTTTTTAACAAATTGAGCTAGACAATGACATTATACATTGTATTCAGGTTAATCCAGGCTAATGTACTGTATAGCTTTCATAACATGGTTCCCGGTGTCGGTCACCAATGCCGTCATTTGCGACAAAAAACCAATATTGGCGCTAAATTTTGTGAATTGGCGAAAATATGTGGCGCAACATTTTTTAAAAAAATTTTTTTTTTTGGGCAAATTCATGGCTTCAAATATTTATTTGTGAACTATATGGCTCCAAGTTTTTAAAAAAATTTTTTTTGGAAAAGTGATACATGTGTGTTGGAACTAACCACTGTTCAGTACATGGATGTTGTAGTGAGGGTATGGTATAGTTTGGATGGTCCTGAGAGTGAGAAATATTAAATACTGATCTCTGCTAGACGTTGTTCAAATCCAACATGCATTATCCAATATTGAGGTAATTTAGAAAATGCAATTAACATGACATTGTATGGTGTATGACTTCTGTCATTACATTTGGTGCATTGTGCTCTATCATACAGGAATGGTTGAGTTTTAAAAATAATTTTTTAATATAATACAAAACAATTGTGTGCGGATTCGTTTTGCAGTCAAGTTGCTAGTGTAAATGTACAATGTGTGTTTTTAGATCATTGCTGAGGGAGCCAATGGTCCTACAACAATAGAAGCCGACCAGATCTTCCTGGAGAGAAATATTCTCGTTATACCTGTAAGTGTATGTAAGCAGCTTTCTGAGGGGGCGGGGGGGGGGGGGCAATGTGTTAGTCACATGCTTGGCAGGTTACAAAAGGCTATTTTTGTACATCTGTATTTATTGTTGCTAGGCAATGTTAGAGGATGTTAAAACTTGCTTCGCAATTGTAAAATAAATAAAGTATAAAAAAAATGTTAGAGGAGGGTGGAGAAATGGTGGATTTATTACTAGTAGGCAATGTTGGAACATATTTATTCCACTATATACATTCACAAAACAATACATGTACACTAAATCAAAGAAGTAAGTATATAGGAAAGGATTAAGCAGAGCTTATATAGTTTCTCTCTTTAAGATGGCGTGGATAGATAAATAGACTTACAAAAAGTGTAGATCCAGATGAGCCGTCTCATCAGGATCTGCACTTTTTGCCAGTAATAATTATTACTATTTTTAGATAAAATTACCCATTTTGATAAATGAACTGGTCCAAAGTTAATTTTCTTATTAATTTATAGGTCTAAATATATCGTGCACCAGTCCATGTCAGTTACTTGAGATTGAATGGGTTAAGCCTTTTAAATTATGTAGTGTTCAAATCACTTCTATGGGGAGGACCAATCACTAATGTTGTTAGAACCTGTGACCCAACCCATTTGCTGATTATGTATTTGTAATTTGTTTGTAATTGTTACATACATGTATAAGTCCGCCTCCGTGGTCGAGTGGTTAAGGTCGCTGACTTGTATACCACTGTAACCTATCATCACTGATGGTCACGGGTTCGAGCCCCGCTCAGGCCGTGTCTCATTTATATGAAAAAGTTGGCAGTTTCTTACGGAGGTTGGTGTACCCAAGTACTGGTTAACCGCTGGAGCCTGCCCAGGAAAGGTGTTGTTAGGTAAACTGCCCGCCGGCGATATAGCCCAAAATGGTGCTGATGCAGGCGTAAAACCCGAAATATAACATAACATAACATACATGTATATACAGCAATACAATCAAACAGTTTTCGACAATTTTGTTTTAAACATTTGTATATGAGCAAGTTAAATCTCTGTGTGGCAATATATGAGAACGGCTAAACGGATTTTGACTTTGAAACATTGCATTTGTTTGTAAACAACAATACAGTCAAACCTGTGTTAAACAGCCAGACAAGGGAATCACTAAAAAGTGGCTGCTTTGCACAGGTACTTGCTTAATAGAGGTAAAAATGTATAATAAAACAACATAATGGAAAACTGGCTTCTTAATACAGGTTGGCTGCTTAATAGAGGTGACCGCTAAAACCACAGGAATTCGGCACGTTTGGGGGTACTAGTATATATATTTATTCAAACCAAATTGAAAAATTCTACGAAATCTCTTTTGACGTACATTTTTGCCGAATAAACAATACAATACAATAAGTTTATTGCATAAAACAGACACACGTTTATAGCAATTAAACAGTAGAAACAGGCAGTGACATGGAATTTTACAAAAGAGCATAATTATAGGTTATTAGTATTCAAATACATGTATATGATATAAAAAGGTGTTAGGTTCGTTGTTTATTTGCAAAATATATAAATTTGGAAAGATCGATAGTGATTTTTTGGGATTTGCATGACAAGAGATTAATAAATTTCTGTATAGTCGGCCAGGTATGGTAATATCTTTTAATAAATTTCGATCTTAAAGTTGCATAATGTGGGCAGATTAGTATGAAATGATATTCATTTTCCAAAATTCTCGAATTACAATAAATACATAATCTTTCGTTTCGTGGCAGGTGTAGGTAACGACCACGCTCAATAGCTAAATCATGCGATGATGTTTTAAATCGTGTAAGGGCAATTCTGTATTTGTTTTCTTTAATAAAATCAAGGTAAGTTTCAAAGATAAATTCATTTTTAAACAAACTGTATGTCTCTAGACGTGCAGAGTTATTGATAGCAGTATACCAGCGTTGATAATATATGTCTAATATGCGTGATTTTATAGTATTGTAATTAATAAGCATTCTTGACTGGTTTTGCCACAAATAGGACAGTCCGCATGTATCGATAATATTTTTTAACTGATAAGCCCAGTTCATTTTGTTGTGATAATTTTTGTTTTCAACATCAGTTTTCAACAGTTGGTAAGTTTTATAAAGTAAGGAATCTTCTGGTAAAGTCAATAATTTTAACCAATATTTTACCATTAGTAGTTGTCTGCGTATCGACATGGGAAGACAACCAAGTTCTCCATATAGTGCATTTAGGTTTGTTGAGCGCCTTACGCATACTATTTTTCTGCAAAATTTTGAAAGTATTAATTCAACATCGGGTGCATCATGGTAGCCCCATAATTCTGCTGAATAGTTTAAAATTGGTGCGACAAGAGAATCAAACAAGCTTAACTTTCTCGATGATGGGAAGTCTACTTGATTAAAAGCAATAAATAATTTATGTAAAGAAAAAGAGGCGTGCTTAGCTACAAGTTTTTGTGTTCGATTCAAACTACACGTTAGTGGAAACATATTTTATTGATAATGTTATTCACAGTTAAAACTCTCCAGTCGAAGATATTTTTTTGTTGCTGACAGAACCTGTGTCCTAGTATGGAAATGTGACCTGCTATGGCCAATGTCTGTGGCAATTGTTTGCAAAGTATACATGCACGCAGCTTAAAGTTGTGTTTTATTTGAAGAACAATATAAAGACTCGGGATAGGCATTATATTTGGACAGATTTGTACAAAATTGTTTCAGATAGGGCCATTTTACTGATCGATGCGAAATCTGACATCCCACAGAGTAGAATCCCTGTACTTAAATATATATACTAGTACCCCCATACGTGCCGAATCCCTGTGCCTAAAACAGGTTTGACTGTACTAGACAATCGCTTTCTGCTGATAGTTGGAATTATTTTTGTTACATTTAGGAGCCAAAAAATGTACCCCTGATTATAAAAAAATGTAAAGTAATGGTTTGAATTGATCTATCAGTTGTGTAAAGTGCACATAATATTTATTGAAGGAGTGTGTTATAGCCTCCATGACCCACACCACCATTATTGCAGCAATGTCGAAAGGCAGTAATTAGTAAGGATTGGGGTTTTACAATTTTAGGAATTCCATTTCTTGTACTTTTTTGGAAACTATTTGTTTTACACTGATTGCGAAGCATGTTTTAACAACTTATCTTAATCACTCTCATTGGCGCGGATGAAAGCGTAAATGTGATCGTTCGTGTGGGAGGAAACCGGAGTACCCGCAGAAAATCCATTTGTCCGATCTGGCGACCACCGTACCATCGCGGATACTTCCCGATCCGAGTATCGAACCCGGGTTGCATTGGTTAGAACTTAGAAGCGAGCGCGCTAACCACTGCGCTAATCATTAGTTTTGGGGTCTAGTTGTATGATGTACATATCTCTTTATTTCAGGACCTCTATCTAAATGCTGGCGGTGTGACCGTCTCATATTTCGAATGGTTGAAGAACTTGAACCACGTTAGTTACGGTCGTCTCACGTTTAAGTATGAGAGGGACTCCAACTACTACCTCCTTGGTAACAATCATAATACTTTATATATTCTATAAACCTGGTCCGCCTCCGTGGTCGAGTGGTTACGATCATAATACTCTATATATTCTATAAACCTGGTCCGCCTCCGTGGTCGAATGGTAGCGATCATAATACGCCTCCGTGGTCGAATGGTAGCGATCATAATACTCTATATATTCTATAAACCTGGTCCGCCTCCGTGGTCGAGTGGTGACGATCATAATACTCTATATATTCTATAAACCTGGTCCGCCTCCGTGGTCGAATGGTAGCAATCATAATACTCTATATATTCTATAAACCTGGTCCGCCTCCGTGGTCGAATGGTAGCAATCATAATACTCTATATATTTTATAAACCTGGTCCGCCTCCGTGGTCGAGTGGTGACGATCATAATACTCTATATATTCTATAAACCTGGTCCGCCTCCGTGGTCGAATGGTAGCAATCATAATACTCTATATATTCTATAAACCTGGTCCGCCTCCGTGGTCGAATGGTAGCAATCATAATACTCTATATATTCTATAAACCTGGTCCGCCTCCGTGGTCGAATGGTAGCGATCATAATACTCTATATATTCTATAAACATGGTCCGCCTCCGTGGTCGAGTGGTAACGATCATAATACTCTATATATTCTATAAACCTGGTCCGCCTCCGTGGTAGAGTAGTTAAGGTGACTTGTATACCACTGTAACCTATCATCACTGATGGTCACAGGTTCGAGTCCCGCTCAGGCCGTGTCTCATTTATATGAAAACGTTGGCAGTTTCTTACGGAGGTTACCCAAGTACTGGTTAACCGTTGGAGCCTGCTCAGGAAAGGTGTTGTTAGGTAAACTGCCCGCCGGCGATATAGCCCAAAATGTTGCTGATGCAGGCGTAAAACCCGAAATATAACATAATAATCTATAAACCTGGTCTCTAGGGTATACCGTATAATGTCCCAACCCGCAAAGCCATTTCTGATGTTTTTCAGATATGACCAACTTTAAGACTGGATAGGGTATTTGAGATGTGAGAATTCAGTGATGTTTTCCACCATTTTGGAAGTGTTACTAGTTCGCAGTAAATTGAGAAATCACAAAAATACAGCTAATGAAAAAGTGTGCAGTAAATTGCAAATATTGCTTTTAAACCATTTCCTTCTGGATACATTTAAAGGCTTTTGCAAACAACATAGATCCAGATCAGCCGCAGCGTGACGCTGCGTTCTGATCAGGATCTATGTTGTTTGCTACATAGCCAAGTGTCTTAGCAAGATCATCTGAATAGCAAACAGCATAGATCCTGATCAGGCGGCACGTTCCATGGTGGCTGATCTGGCCCTATGTTCTTTACAAATACTGTTTGAACGGTATCCAGGATCAAATGGGTTAAGCATAAATGTTGGCAATGTGACCTGGTTTGTTTATTGTATGCTGCATTTTGCTGCAACAGACTGCTACATAGTCTGACAAAGTCGTAATGTCCAAACCGAGTGTTTTTTAAAAATTGTATTGAATTGGGAATTTTTTCGATTCTCTTGTTCATAAGAAGTAAATTATATTTGCGAAAAGACTAATTTCACGTCTGAGCTAATTACAAGGAGTTTCTTTATTTAGGGTTTGTGTACATACTTTCCACTATTTAGGGTTTGTGTACATACTTTCCATTATTTAGGGTTTATGTACATACTTTCCATTATTTAGGGTTTATGTACATACTTTCCATTATTTAGGGTTTATGTACATACTTTCCATTATTTAGGGTTTGTGTACATACTTTCCATTATTTAGGGTTTATGTACATACTTTCCATTATTTAGGGTTTGTGTACATACTTTCCACTATTTAGGGGTTGTGTACATACTTTCCATTATTTAGGGTTTGTGTACATACTTTCCACTATTTAGGGGTTGTGTACATACTTTCCATTATTTAGGGTTTGTGTACATACTTTCCATTATTTAGGGTTTGTGTACATACTTTCCATTATTTAGGGTTTGTGTACATACTTTCCATTATTTAGGGTTTGTGTACATACTTTCCATTATTTGGGGTTTGTGTACATACTTTCCATTATTTAGGGTTTGTGTACATACTTTCCTTTATTTAGGGTTTGTGTACATACTTTCCTTTATTTAGGGTTTGTGTACATACTTTCCACTATTTAGGGTTTGTGTACATACTTTCCATTATTTAGGGTTTGTGTACATACTTTCCATTATTTAGGGTTTGTGTACATACTTTCCATATTATGGGTTTGTGTCATACTTTCCTATTTAGGGTTTGTGTACATACTTTCCATTATTTAGGGTTTGTGTACATACTTTCCTTTATTTGGGGTTTGTGTACATACTTTCCATTATTTAGGGTTTGTGTACATACTTTCCTTTATTTAGGGTTTGTGTACATACTTTCCTTTATTTAGAACTGGTTTGTGTCATTTTACATACAACCAGTCCATGTATTTTACATGCAACCAGTCCATGTATTTTACATACAACCAGTCCATGTATTTTGCATGCAACCAGTCCATGTATTTTGCATACAACCAGTCCATGTATTTTGCATGCAACCAGTCCATGTATTTTGCATGCAACCAGTCCATGTATTTTGCATACAACCAGTCCATGTATTTTGCATGCAACCAGTCCATGTATTTTGCATGCAACCAGTCCATGTATTTTGCATACAACCAGTCCATGTATTTTGCATGCAACCAGTCCATGTATTTTGCATGCAACCAGTCCATGTATTTTGCATGCAACCAGTCCATGTATTTTACATGCAACCAGTCCATGTATTTTACATGCAACCAGTCCATGTATTTTACATGCAACCAGTCCATGTATTTTACATGCAACCAGTCCATGTATTTTACATGCAACCAGTCCATGTATTTTACATGCAACCAGTCCATGTATTTACATGCAACCAGTCCATGTATTTTACATGCAACCAGTCCATGTATTTTACATGCAACCAGTCCATGTATTTTACATGCAACCAGTCCATGTATTTTACATGCAACCAGTCCATGTATTTTACATGCAACCAGTCCATGTATTTTACATGCAACCAGTCCATGTATTTTACATACAACCAGTCCATGTATTTTACATGCAACCAGTCCATGTATTTTGCATAGTCATCATATACAGAAATGTTATTAAATATTCTCGACTGTACAACCGTGTTACACCGATATCTCAAATTTGCCATAGATAGCGTCCAGCAATCGTTTGGACGGGACGGTGGAACAATTCCAATTGTACCCTCTCTGTAATTTGAAGCCAGCATTGCTGTAAGTGGCAATGGTTTGTGCATGGAATGTGACGCCCATGTTTTGCTGTTTTTCCATGCAGCCTCAATCTGACCCAAGTATATTATCCCTCGTGAAAGGCGAACATATTTTGTTTTGCCATAGTGTATTGATGTAGTACGTCCGTCTGGTTATCTGTGCTAACAAATGGGTAGTGGGGTTGTTAGGAAAACAATAGGCCAATGGTCTAAGGTTAGCTCTGATGTGGCTATACATGTTCTTGGCTAACAGAACAACATTGAGAACAATGTGTAGTGGGGTAGCTAGGAAAACAATAGGCCAATGGTCTAAGGTTAGCTCTGATGTGGCTATAAATGTTCTTGGCTAACAAAACAACATTGAGAACAATGTGTAGTGGGGTAGCTAGGAAAACAATAGACCAATGGTCTAAGGTTAGCTCTGATGTGGCTATAAATGTTCTTCCATGGCTAACAGAACAACATTGAGAACAATGGGTAGTGGGGTAGCTAGGAAAACAATAGACCAATGGTCTAAGGTTAGCTCTGATGTGGCTATAAATGTTCTTACATGGCTAACGGAACAACATTGAGAACAATGTGTAGCCACAGAAGTGCCCATTTGTGAGGCATCCTTCCAAATATCCTAGGCAGTGTCTTGAATGTGGATGAATGGAATTTAATTATATTTGATCAACCATACTCGTTTGCTTCGAACCAAATACCGTATTATCTCCAAATATTCTCCCAATTCTCTTGGTAGCTCCAGTTATTCACCTTGAATTACTGTGTTGTGCAGAGTAGAAGAGTCTATTGAAGGGTTATTTTTATGTATACATGTATTCTTTGATCTTTATCAAGGAAATATTCAATCAACAAATTTGTTTTTACCGTAAGTGAACTAGTCGTATGCATCATTGCATGTGTTTACTATACAGTCAAAGTTGCTTATAACGAACACCCCCGGTGGCCAGAAAAGCAAGTTCTTAGATCTATAGTTCATTATAGCCATAATTCTTTATCTCCCGAATAAAAGTTCTTAGATCAATAGTTTGTTATAGCCATAATTCTTTATCTCCCGAATAAAAGTTCTTAGATCAATAGTTTGTTATAGCCATAATTCTTTATCTCCCGAATAAAAGTTCTTAGATCAATAGTTTGTTATAGCCATAATTCTTTATCTCCCGAATAAAAGTTCTTAGATCAATAGTTTGTTATTGCCATAATTCTTTATCTCCCGAATAAAAGTTCTTAGATCAATAGTTTGTTATAGCCGTAATTCTTTATCTCCCGAATAAAAGTTCTTAGATCAATAGTTTGTTATAGCCATAATTCTTTATCTCCCGAATAAAAGTTCTTAGATCAATAGTTTGTTATAGCCATAATTCTTTATCTCCCGAATAAAAGTTCTTAGATCAATAGTTTGTTATAGCCGTAATTCTTTATCTCCCGAATAAAAGTTCTTAGATCAATAGTTTGTTATTGCCGTAATTCTCTTATATCCATATTGATGAGATATAGATAAATTACCATAGATACGGGTGTTCTTTATAAGCATGTTTTACTGTAATTATTATGCATGCTGTTGTTTTGTTTTATCTCAGACAGCGTCCAACAATCGTTAGAGCGTAAGTTTGGAAAGAACGGTGGAAAAATTCCAATTGTACCAACGCCGGAATTTGAGGCCAGCATTCATGTGAGTTGTAGACAGATCTTTCATGATATTACTTATTAATGTTGCTCGGACTTGGATTATATCACACAGATATTAGGATCTTTAATCTTTCTCTTCTAAGAATATCCAGGGTTCCCTCTGTCTGGATGTGTCGGCGCCACTTCTGTCGTCAATTGAAAAACACTGGAGCCAATTAAAAAAACTTGGAGCCAACTAAGAGCCATATAGTTCACAAATAAATATTTGAAGCCATGACAAAACATGTGCCAAATAAATTTTTTTAAAAAACTTGCGCCAAATATTTTCGCCAATTCACAAAAAGTAACGCCAATATTTATTTTTTGTCGCCATTGGCGACCGACAGCGGGAACCCTGATATCTCGGTGTGCAACACAATCTAAGTCAACACTTTAATATTGTAATGTAGTCACTGGTGTAATATCTATGTACCGCTATCTACATTTGTATAGTATATGTACACTCATGTTGTATGTACACGTGTAATATCTATGTACCGCTATCTACATTTGTATAGTATATGTACACTCATGTTGTATGTACACGTGTAATATCTATGTACCGCTATCTACATTTGCATAGTATATGTACAATCATGTTGTATGTACACGTGTAATATCTATGTACCGCTATCTACATTTGTATAGTATATGTACACTCATGTTGTATGTACACGTGTAATATCTATGTACCGCTATCTACATTTGTATAGTATATGTACACTCATGTTGTATGTACACGTGTAATATCTATGTACCGCTATCTACATTTGCATAGTATATGTACAATCATGTTGTATGTACACGTGTAATATCTATGTACCGCTATCTACATTTGTATAGTATATGTACAATCATGTTGTATGTACACGTGTAATATCTATATAAATATCTATAGCATGTTGCTGTGGATATGTATCTGTGGATATGACTGTGTATCTGTGAATATGGCTCTGTATCCGTGAATATGACTCTGTATCCATGAATATGGCTCTGTATCCATGAATATGACTGTATCCATGAATATGGCTCTGTATCCATGAATATGGCTCTGTATCCGTGAATATGGCTCTGTATCCATGAATATGGCTCTGTATCCATGAATATGGCTCTGTATCCATGAATATGGCTCTGTATCCATGAATATGACTCTGTATCCATGAATATGGCTCTGTATCCATGAATATGGCTCTGTATTCATGAATATGGCTCTGTATCCATGAATATGGCTCTGTATCTGTGAATATGGCTGTGTATCCGTGAATATGGCTGTGTATCCGTGAATATGACTCTGTATCCATGAATATGGCTCTGTATCTGTGAATATGGCTGTGTATCCGTGAATATGGCTGTGTATCCGTGAATATGACTCTGTATCCATGAATATGGCTCTGTATCCAGAGGTTAGTTACCTCCAGACTATGTTACCTCCACCTATGATTTCAATGTGCAATATATTCTAAACCCTTGGTCACGTCTTCATGAATGATCATTAACGAGCCTAGTTGTGCATATCATCTTTGTGTTCTGCTCGCTTCCTTTAACACAGTTATGGCCCTTTGAAGATTTGTAAATAACACATTTTGTACAAAACATAATTGTGCATATCATCTTTGCATTCCACTCGATTTGATTTGATAAACAAAGTGACTCATTGAAGATCGTTGAAGACTACTTCTACTAAATTCATAGCCAGATTTCTATGATACTTGGACATAGTGATGATCACTACCAAAAATAGATTTGCATAATTATCAGCCTCTCGTTTCACTTGATACATTTTCCACAGAGTTATAGCCCTTTAACTCCACTGATGTAACATTGCTGGGGGAGACGACATGTTTTTTTTTTTTCAAAAACAATTTCTTTGCATGCTGGGTAAAATAAATGCTATAAATAGTTCATATAATTGTAGCAGACGACAATTCATTAATGAATTTTTCTTAATTGTAACTGAAAACACTGGGAAATATGTCATTGCAAATTCCATGATATATTTGACTGTTATTTTCCCTGGTGGAGTGCAGAGTTAATATTATTGTCTGGCAAACGATTGATAAATTTGTTGATTTTCAGGGAGCTTCAGAGAAAGATATTGTCCATTCTGGCCTGGAGTACACCATGGAGCGGTCAGCTAGGGTAAGTCAATCAGGCGTAAGCCGTTGCAAAACATTTATGCTCAATGCATCAACTATACTGTGACAAGTTGAATCAATGACGTATATAAATGGTAAGTCAATCAGGCGTAAGCCGTTGCAAAACATTTATGCTCAATGCATCAACTATACTGTGACAAGTTGAATCAATGACGTATATAAATGGTAAGTCAATCAGGCGTAAGCCGTTGCAAAACATTTATGCTCAATGCATCAACTATACTGTGACAAGTTGAATCAATGACGTATATAAATGGTAAGTCAATCAGGCGTAAGCCGTTGCAAAACATTTATGCTCAATGCATCAACTATACTGTGACAAGTTGAATCAATGAAGCATATAAATGGATTGAATCAACCGCAACTCACCTTCAATTAATGTCGCATTCCATTCTATCACAGTGGCCGAGTGGTTACGGTCATGTGATTTCAAATCACTTGCCCCATACCGCTGCAGGTTCGAATCCTTACTGGCGGGGTTGAATTCTTTTATGTGAGTAGGCTATCCAGCTGGCTTGCAGTAGGTCGGTGGTTCTACCCAGGTGCCCGTCCGTGTTTGAAATACTGCTCAGAGGGGCACCCTGGGGTCTTCCTCTACCAATATTAGCTGGAGTCGCCGTATGATCTAAACTGATGGTGCGACTTTAAACCCCCAAAACAAACAAGCTTTCTATCAACAAAGTGACTTGCCTTCAATTAGGGATGGATTTGTTGTGACTAACATATTTATGTGGACGTTCATTTTGAAAAGAATTTAAAATACATGTGTATTGTACCTTTAAATAAGTCGCACATTAGTGTATTGAACAAGCTTTCTTCATGGAAATTATGCAACATAAAATGAACTGTAAATGTTATTTTGTTACTATGGTTACACACGTAAAACGTACCATACATTTCTTTTCAGAACATCATGCGTACTGCGATGAAATATAATCTTGGCCTAGACCTTCGTACTGCTGCCTTCATCACGTCTATAGAGAAAATCTTCAAAGTTTACAACGATGCCGGCTTAACTTTTACATAGACATGTATATTTATTTACCATTTATTTACAGTACCAAAGTGTCAATATATAGTGCTCGTTGTTCTGTATGTTTCTGGTTAGATGTTTCATTGTTGCGTAGCGTTATCAGATCAACCCTTAAAATGCCGAATAAATTGGATGGAATGTGCAAACAGCATAGATCCTGATCAGCAGTGGCATAGCGACACGTCTGATTAGGATCTATGTTGTTTGCTATTCAGACCAAGTGTTTTAGCTCCAATATCTGAATAGCAAACAGCATAGAGCCTGATCAGACGACACGATCTGTGCATGTTCTGTGCCATCTGATCTGGCTCTATGCTGTTTGCAAAAGTGACTTGGTGTGATTGTTAAGGGTTAGATAGAATGCAATAAATTACTGTTGTAGATTTATAAAACGATTTGTTAGCTTATTGTAAATATTAATTTTTATGTTTAGAATGCACCCCCCCCCTCCCAGATGTTTAGAATGCACCCCCTCCCCTCCCAGTTGTTTGTTCAAACTTGTTTGGTGCATATTTCCAACTTTATTTGCAATGATGCGTTCCATTTGGCCTAATGCAGTCACCTAGAATTTCGGCATCAATAAACACCACAGACCGTGATGCTAAGATGAACAGATTTAGTATGGTACAGGTGGCTCGGCTCGGCCTTATTTTAAGGTCCAGCATTTATATAGGGAAGTGCTTTCATTAACAGGAATTTGGACTTCTCCCTGAACATCCCCAAAACAATTGCTACATTTTCTTCTTTGTCTTATAATATCATAATTCCTGAAATGACACATTACCCAGCATCCCCACACAAGCTGCAGGTACATCATTACCCAGCATCCCCACACAATCTGCAGGTACATCATTACCCAGCATCCCCACACGAGCTGCAGGTACATTATTACCCAGCATCCCCACACAAGCTGCAGGTACATCATTACCCAGCATCCCCACACGAGCTGCAGGTACATCATTACCCAGCATCCCCACACAAGCTGCAGGTACATCATTACCCAGCATCCCCACACAATCTGCAGGTACATCATTACCCAGCATCCCCACACGAGCTGCAGGTACATCATTACCCAGCATCCCCACACAAGCTGCAGGTACATCATTACCCAGCATCCCCACACAATCTGCAGGTACATCATTACCCAGCATCCCCACACGAGCTGCAGGTACATCATTACCCAGCATCCCCACACGAGCTGCAGGTACATCATTACCCAGCATCCCCACACAATCTGCAGGTACATCATTACCCAGCATCCCCACACGAGCTGCAGGTACATCATTACCCAGCATCCCCTCACAATCTGCCACATAACAATGTTGTAGAGAAACCAGAGGATTAAAAACCAATTTACCATTCTTGGACTACTGTTGTGAGAGGTTGGAAATTATAGATGAACAAACTCCAGGAAATATCCATAGCACAAATAGCAGAAATAAATCAAACTAATCATATCAGACAGGTTCCCTAGTGTATGTATTAAATATATATCAGATTTTTAAGCGATTTTCATTTTGTCTATTTAATATGTTGACACGAATTAAATTTATTTGGCTTAGATTGATACAACTATGCGTTGTTTTATGTTGAAAAATAATGTGTATATAGTACAATGTACAGGATTGGTTAATTTTATGAATTAGAATCTTAATAATTATAGCGATTAATAAGTTTGTGGTATCGTTTATAAGTATACATGTATGTAGGTAAAATGTAAAGAATGTGTACGCTTCAATCACAAAATCTATAGCATTTCTTTGCCAGTGTACTTTGCACAATAAAATCTACATATTACTTCTCTTGTATATCATTGGTAGATTATCATTCTAGACTATGTATTCTTATGTTCCCACCATGAGTGGCAATGTTGCCCCTGCCCCCGTTGATATCAATTTATCTGGAGACGACAAATATTTGTTACTAAAAAAATGGAAAGATTAAGCTTTCAGTGAACTCTAGCACAATTATTGTGTGCAACACCGAGATCTATTGCGTCGCTGTTAGATATATTAGAACCAGTGTTTGCTCAATAACCATGTCGTACTTGTACATGAAGGGACTTGGGGGCACTTTTGATTCATGACTTCAAGGTCACCTTTGTTAAAATTAGAAAATGATAATAACTTTACCATGCATAGATTTTAAATAAGCTTGCCATCATATCGTGTCGATTGGTTTGAAGCTGCAATCGCAAGTTGCATAAAGAAATGCCCAGGCAGCTAGCCGCACTTGTTACATCTTCATATAGAACTTGCAGCAAACGACTCGTGCACCCAAATACCCTCGCAAACAAACGTGTCAACACTATTTTTGGTTGCCATGTGAGGAATGGGCTAGCTTATACAGAATTGTCCAAGATGTTCACTTTAAACTGATACACAAAAGTTATACAGAATTGTCCAAGATGTTCACTTTAAACTGATACACAAAAGTTATACAGAATTGTCCAAGATGTTCACTTTAAACTGATACACAAAAGTTATACAGAATTGTCCAAGATGTTCACTTTAAACTGATACACAAAAGTTATACAGAATTGTCCAAGATGTTCACTTTAAACTGATGCACAAAAGTTATACAGAATTGTCCAAGATGTTCACTTTAAACTGATACACAAAAGTTATACAGAATTGTCCAAGATGTTCACTTTAAACTGATACACAAAAGTTATACAGAATTGTCCAAGATGTTCACTTTAAACTGATACACAAAAGAACCAGAGTGCCGAATCAACAAGATTGGAATATTACAGGATTCTATTCTACCCCCCTTTGGGACCAATCTATTGATTCTATTCTACTCCCTTTGGGACCCCTCTATAAAATAGATCATTGAAGGGCTATAAAACAAACAAATCATCGTGTAGCTCTTATAGACTGGTGTCATATTATACTCATTTGGAACCGGCGCAACTATTTATTGAAATTTTGTTCAGAAATGATTTGGGAAGTTTATATACTGCTTCTTATAGGTATAGGAACCAGGCATGTTGCATTGGAAATATAGTCAAACCTGTCTTAAGCAGCCAGACAAGGGAATCACAGAAAGTGGCTGCTTAGCACAGGTGCTTGCTTAATAGAGGTCAAACGTATAGTAAAACAATATAGTTGTCTTAAGCAGCCAGCCAAGGGAATCACAGAAAGTGGCTGCTTAGCACAGGTGCTTGCTTAATAGAGGTCAAATGTATAGTAAAACAATATAGTGGGAATCTGGAAACTGGCTGCATAATACATGTTGGCTGCTTAATAGAGGTGACCACTAACACAGGTCGACTGTATTATGCATGTAGGCTCTTAGAAACCAGGTCCTGAGGTTATAAATTTTTCTATAATCCTAAACTTGGTCTCCAGTTTCTGATTGGTTCAGCCGAGTATAAATCTCAGAATCAACCAATTAAATCACTGGAGCTCGAGTTTGGTATCTGAGAAGAGTATAATCTCCGATTCCAGGTATTGTACATTGTATGGTATATGTATTTATGCTCAAGAAAACTAGATTGATATCATTGAAAGTGATATTTTGTAATCAGAATTACAGAGAAATTGTTGTTAATCTCGTATTGGGCGGAACTTCAGAAAGGTTTGGCATTGGGTACCATTTTTTTAAACTTTGGCGACAGAGCCTTTAAAACAAACTGTGGAAGGGCCTTGTTTGTTAATGTTGGCTACTAATTACCCATGAATATAGAATGGAGTTTGTGGCCGTCTACAAGTTGCCCAATTACCTGGTCATGCTTAGGATTTACAGTAATAGAGACATTTGATACTGGGTGTTTCTAGTGTAATGGTAGGATATTAGATTTGTAGTAACTGGATTAGTGAGGTTCTCGAGGAAATCCCAGCCGTACATCGTGTCACGTTATTGTTTGATGATCTACGATCGATTAAACACTATTATTAAACACGTTTTATTGTTTTTACGGAGTGGTTACGGCCGTCAACTTCAATTTACTTGCCCCTATTCGCTTTAGGTTCGAATCCCACTGGGGGTGTCTTAATTATTGCATATGAGGAAGCTATACAGCTGGCTTATGGAAGGTCAGTGGTTCTACCCGGGTGCCCGTCTGTGCCTGAAATACTGCTCGGCAGGGCACGCAGGGTCTTCGCCATTAATAGCTGGAGTCGTCATATGGTTGGTCTCTGGTGCGACTTTAAATCCCAAAGCAGTTAGTGAGACTAAACCCCAAAAACAAACAATGTTGACATCATTATCATCTAGAGACATTACCAGTGTACAAGGCTGACACAGTTATTAGTGTTTCACGAGTCTCCGTGGTGATATGGATACAGTGAATGACTGGTACCCGAGGGATTGAGTTCAAGACCCACCGGAAACACTGGTGATCTCCTTGGTCAAGACACTTCAATCCACAATCTGGAATGAGATCTGCCTCCTCCCTCTCGTGGCCATATATTCCATCAGGAATGAGATCTGCCTCCTCCCTCTTGTGGTCATATATTCCATCAGGAATGAGATCTGCCTCCTCCCTCTCGTGGTCATATATTCCATCAGTAATGAAATCTGCCTCCTCCCTCTCGTGGCCATATATTCCATCAGGAATGAGATCTGCCTCCTCCCTGGTCATATATTCCATCAGTAATGAGATCTGCCTCCTCCCTATTGCGGCCATATATTCCATCAGGAATGAGATCTGCCTCCTCCCTCCCGTGGCTATACCATCATGAATGAGATCTGCCTCCTCCCTCTCGTGGCCATATATTCCATCAGGAATGAGATCTGCCTCCTCCCTCGTGGCCATATATTCCATCAGGAATGAGATCTGCCTCCTCCATCTCGTGGCCATATATTCCATCAGGAATGAGATCTGCCTCCTCCCTCTCGTGACCATATATTCCATCAGGAATGAGATCTGCCTCCTCCATCTCGTGGCCATATATTCCATCAGGAATGAGATCTGCCTCCTCCCTCTCGTGGCTATGCCATCGGGAATGAGATCTGCCTCCTCCCTCTTGTGGCTATATATTCCATCAGGAATGAGATCTGCCTCCTCCCTCTCGTGGTCATATATTCCATCAGGAATGAGATCTGCCTCCTCCATCTCGTGGCCATATATTCCATCAGGAATGAGATCTGCCTCCTCCCTCTCATGGTCATATATTCCATCAGGAATGAGATCTCCCTCCTTCCTCTCATGGTCATATATTCCATCAGGAATGAGATCTGCCTCCTCCCTCTCATGGTCATATATTCCATCAGGAATGAGATCTCCCTCCTTCCTCTCGTGGTCATATATTCCATCAGGAATGAGATCTGCCTCCTCCATCTCATGGTCATATATTCCATCGGGAATGAGATCTGCCTCCTCCCTCTCGTGGCCATATATTCCATCAGGAATGAGATCTGCCTCCTCCCTCTCGTGGCCATATATTCCATCAGGAATGAGATCTGCCTCCTCCCTCTCATGGTCATATATTCCATCAGGAATGAGATCTCCCTCCTTCCTCTCGTGGTCATATATTCCATCAGGAATGAGATCTGCCTCCTCCATCTCGTGGTCATATATTCCATCGGGAATGAGATCTGCCTCCTCCCTCTCGTGGCCATATATTCCATCAGGAATGAGATCTGCCTCCTCCCTCTCGTGACCATATATTCCATCAGTAATGAGATCTGCCTCCTCCCTCTCGTGGCCATATATTCCATCAGGAATGAGATCTGCCTCCTCCCTCTCGTGGCTATATTCCATCAGGAATGAGATCTGCCTCCTCCATCTCGTGGTCATATATTCCATCAGGAATGAGATCTGCCTCCTCCCTCTCGTGGTCATATATTCCATCAGTAATGAGATCTGCCTCCTCCCTCTCGTGACCATATATTCCATCAGGAATGAGATCTGCCTCCTCCTCTCGTGGCCATATATTCCATCAGGAATGAGATCTGCCTCCTCCCTCTCGTGGTCATATATTCCATCAGGAATGAGATCTGCCTCCTCCCTCTGTGGCTATATATTCCATCAGGAATGAGATCTGCCTCCTCCCTCTCGTGGCCATATATTCCATCAGTAATGAAATCTGCCTCCTCCCTCTCGTGACCATATATTCCATCAGGAATGAGATCTGCCTCCTCCATCTCGTCATATATTCCATCAGGAATGAAATCTGCCTCCTCCTCTCGTGGTCATATTTTCCATCAGGAATGAGATCTGTCTCCTCCCTCTTGTGGTCATATATTCCATCAGTAATGAGATCTGTCTCCTCCCTCTTGTGGTCATATATTCCATCAGGAATGAGACCTGCCTCCTCCCTGGTCATATATTCCATCAGTAATGAGATCTGCCTCCTCCCTATTGCGGCCATATATTCCATCAGGAATGAGATCTGCCTCCTCCCTCTCGTGGCTATACCATCGGGAATGAGATCTGCCTCCTCCATCTCGTGGTCATATATTCCATCATGAATGAGATCTGCCTCCTCCCTCTCGTGGCCATATATTCCATCAGTAATGAGATCTGCCTCCTCCCTCTCGTGGCCATATATTCCATCAGGAATGAGATCTGCCTCCTCCCTGGTCATATATTCCATCAGTAATGAGATCTGCCTCCTCCCTATTGCGGCCATATATTCCATCAGGAATGAGATCTGCCTCCTCCCTCTCGTGGCTATACCATCGGGAATGAGATCTGCCTCCTCCATCTCGTGGTCATATATTCCATCGGGAATGAGATCTGCCTCCTCCCTCTCGTGGCTATACCATCGGTCATCATCATTCTCTCGTCTCGCTTTCAACAGCATCCATTTATGGAGAAAATCTAAATAAGCTACTAGCTTCCGATTTAATCCATCTGTTCTTGTATATTAATGTTACAACATGATGTAAATATTGATAAAATAAAATATGTTTAAACTAACAGCGTCCATATTGTTGACATCAAAAATCGCTAACTTTCAAAACAAGCTTGAAAATCTAGTTCCAATCAACTGAAACGATTTATTCAAGTCAAGTCAAAGTTTGTTATTGGCATAAACATGTACATGTCCATCGCCAAGAAACATGATTGGCGGTTACATACAAAGTTTACAGAAAAGCATATTATTGCTTAATTGATCTCGGGAACCAGTGTGTGTTTTACGTTTATTTATCGTCGCTACCGGTTGCCCATATGAGCGACGCCTCCTGAAGATATTAGTCATTTTAGATTTTGGAGGATAGTGCAATGATACAGACAGAGACCCATTTCAGAGTCTCCTCTGGTTCTTTTATGTGCACGGTGTAAAGCACCGACACGAGACCTCGGTTTAACGTTCCATCTGAAAGACTGTTAATTTTATTATGGTCAGACTGGGGATCGAACCTGCGATCCCTGGATTACCAGTAAAGCGTGTTACCACTGGACTACAGATCCATCTGTAATCCAGGAGCCAGTAAAACAACTGTCTTATTTATAAATAGACCAGTAAATATTTTAAACAGGTTGTGATGTTAAAAAAAAATGTTATACTAGTATCTACTTCAAGATGATGTTGATATGTCAAAAAAAGTCGACACAGGCTTATACAAGACCAAACAAAATAGGAGAAGAATTCTATAAGACTATGTCTTCCATTCTAATCCTGTATTTCTGTATTCTGATTATGTGTGATTGTTCAATATGTATTATATTGGGAAATAAAATATGTTAAAACTAAACAAAATATTCAACAAACGGTTTGGTTGCTTGTAGAGGGTAAAGATGTATAAACTGTAATTTTTCAATCCATTTTATTCCTCCCAACATCATGTAAGGTGTTTTAACAGATTTCCTACAGAAATATTGACTGTTGTGTATGCAGGTTCAAACCAAATTAAACCCGCAGTTGTAGTATTAGTCGTATACCTGGTAGGTAAATATTTATATACTACCCGGTAGTTATTGCAATGTTCATTTTACAAACACTTGACAACTACAGTTGTTAAATGCTGTTATGTGCATGTCACAGTATTCAGATTTTGATAAAATACAGGCAAAACCATACAAAATAGGTAAACCGTTCTGCATAAACGATAGATAGTGCAGATTAACCTATCCGTTGTTGAAAAACATTTAGCTGGTAAATTCTTGCACTCTTGTTTCTGGGTACATAATCCAATGATTTACTACGGTTTTTGTTTCTGGGTACATAATCCAATGATTTACTACGGTTTTTGTTTCTGGGTACATAATCCAATGATTTACTACGGTTTTTGTTTCTGGGTACATAATCCAATGATTTACTACGGTTTTTGTTTCTGGTTACATAATCCAATGATTTACTACGGTTTTTGTTTCTGGGTACATAATCCAATGATTTACTACGGTTTTTGTTTCTGGGTACATAATCCAATGATTTACTACGGTTTTTGTTTCTGGGTACATAATCCAATGATTTACTACAGTTTCTATAATTGTATGCAAACAGTAGGTCACAAACGCAGCTGAATCCGCAGTACCGTATTTTCCTGGCCATAAGTCAATGTTTAAATTTTGTCTTGAAAATGCTGAATTTAAGCCGTTATCCTTCCATAAGTCGAGGGCACTTTGTTTATGACACGATAATGATTGAGCTTATTTACCCTCGCCTCTGGCGAACCATGTGGGCGAGCGACATGATTCGTTATGGCAATGGTTTTATATCTCATTTTTGAATGAAACTCGGCTCAAATTGAGATATCTGGTTGACTTTACTACATTACCGGTACAAATCATACAAAAATGCATTCATGCACAACAATAATTTAAGTTTGTTTATCAGCCTTTCTATGGTTTATTCTGTAAATAATTGTCTCAGCAAATTGCTAAATTAAACCAAATAAAACAAACCAACATAAAGTTCCAACAAATAAACACAAATCTTTTTTCTCTTCTTCAAAATGTTGTTTTGCTTGTTTCTCCTCCATGAGCCGACCAGTCGACCTAGAACTTTCATTGCATTTCTGGATGAGAAAACGGACGACTTATGGCCGGGAATTTGATAATACCGTAGCCTATTTGATAATACCGTAGCCTGATAATACCGTAGCCTATTTGATAATACCGTAGCCTGATAATACCGTAGCCTATTTGATAATAGTAGCCTATTTGATAATACCGTAGCCTATTTGATAATACCGTAGCCTATTTGATAATACCGTAGCTTATCTGATAATACCGTAGCCTATTTGATAATACCGTAGCTTATCTGATAATACCGTAGCCTATTTGATAATACCGTAGCTTATCTGATAATACCGTAGCCTATTTGATAATACCGTAGCTTATCTGATAATACCGTAGCCTGTACCTATTTGATAATACCGTAGCCTATTTGATAATACCGTAGCCTATTTGATAATACCGTAGCCTATTTGATAATACGTAGCCTGATAATACCGTAGCCTATTTGATAATACCGTAGCCTATTTGATAATACCGTAGCCTATTTGATAATACCGTAGCTTATCTGATAATACCGTAGCCTATTTGATAATACCGTAGCTTATTTGATAATACCGTAGCCTATTTGATAATACCGTAGCCTATTTGATAATACCGTAGCCTATTTGATAATACCGTAGCCTATTTGATAATACCGTAGCCTATTTGATAATACCGTAGCCTGATAATACCGTAGCTTATCTGATAATACCGTAGCCTGATAATACCGTAGCCTATTTGATAATACCGTAGCTTATCTGATAATACCGTAACCTATTTGATAATACCGTAGCATATTTGATAATACCGTAGCCTATTTGATAATACCGTAGCTTATCTGATAATACCGTAGCCTGATAATACTGTAGCCTATTTGATAATACCGTAGCCTATTTGATAATACCGTAGCCTGATAATACCGTAGCCTATTTGATAATACCGTAGCCTATTTGATAATACCGTAGCCTGATAATACCGTAGCCTATTTGATAATACCGTAGCCTATTTGATAATACCGTAGCATATTTGATAATACCGTAGTCTGATAATACCGTAGCCTATTTGATAATACCGTAGCCTATTTGATAATACCGTAGCCTATTTGATAATACCGTAGCCTATTTGATAATACCGTAGCCTGATAATACCGTAGCCTGATAATACCGTAGCCTATTTGATAATACCGTAGCCTATTTGATAATACCGTAGCCTATCTGATAATACCATAGCTTATCTGATAATACCGTAGCCTATCTGATAATACCGTAGCATATTTGATGACAACGTAGCATATTTGATGACAACGTAGCCTATCTGATAATACCATAGACTATTATAATTAAAACTGGTGGTACGTTGTTATATATTGAAAACCTTTTTCTTACACAATAAAATTGATGGGGAAAGCAAGGGTAAAAATCTGGCAATCAACTTAATCAATTACCCATGAATGAATCCAAACTTATATCACATATCTTAGCGACGATGAGGGAAACCAAAACCATATCACATATTTTATTGATGAATGTCCGCTGACGTACTCAATCAATCAATCAATCATCTTCATCATCGGAATCCGAGTACTCGCCTTTCTGTGTTACTTCCTTTGATTGCACATAATGTGTAAAGTCCAATTCAAAGATTTCTGTAGATGGTGGTGCTATCAACCTCATATTCTGTAACAATGGTTCTGTAAGATAGAAAAATGTAACAATGGTTGTAGAATAAAGTAACAATGGTTGCAGAATAATGTAACAATGGTTGTAGAATAATGTAACAATGGTTGTAGAATAATGTAACAATGGTTGCAGAATAATGTAACAATGGTTGCAGAATAATGTAACAATGGTTGTAGAATAATGTAACAATGGTTGTAGAATAATGTAACAATGGTTGCAGAATAATGTAACAATGGTTGTAGAATAATGTAACAATGGTTGTAGAATAATGTAACAATGGTTGCAGAATAATGTAACAATGGTTGTAGAATAATGTAACAATGGTTGTAGAATAATGTAACAATGGTTGCAGAATAATGTAACAATGGTTGTAGAATAATGTAACAATGGTTGTAGAATAATGTAACAATGGTTGCAGAATAATGTAACAATGGTTGTAGAATAATGTAACAATGGTTGTAGAATAATGTAACAATGGTTGCAGAATAATGTAACAATGGTTGTAGAATACTGTAACAATGGTTGTAGAAACTGCTAACTTTTTCGTATCAATAGACACAGCCTGAGTACACTGGTTTAGAGGTAATAAGATATATGTGTTGTACTGGGAACCTTCTAGCCCAAAGCAGAACCTGCACATGCTTGCATTGGCCTTAATAACCTGATTGCTTATGGACTCGGATAGACATTGGTCAAGATCAGCACTCAAACATTTGACAGATTTGCTGGATGAAATTGAAGTTTCATTGCAATGTCTAAATTATCACATGACCTCAGTCTGGGCTTAGAAGAAAACAAAATGGACTCCGTCTTACGAAGATGCAGTGAAATTATTTATCAGTAAGCCACAGTAGTGAGATCAACAGTAGGCCATTGGTTTAAACATATTTTATTTATCAAGATAAACATGACATATAACATCTGTACATTATGTTATGTTATATGTCGGGTTTTACGCCTGCATCAGCACCATTTTGGGCTATATCGCCGGCGGGCAGTTTACCTAACAACACCTTTCCTGGGCAGGCTCCAGCGGTTAACCAGTACTTGGGTGCACCAACCTCCGTAAGAAACTGCCAAATTTTTCATATAAATGAGACACGGCCTGAGCGGGGCTCGAACCCGTGACCATCAGTGATGATAGGTTACAGTGGTATACAAGTCAGCGACCTTAACCACTCGACCACGGAGGCGAAGTACATCTGTACATATAACATCCATACAATACAACTATCAAGACAAGTGGATTGAATTGAAAGCTACAAGAGCTTATGGTAATTCTCTCCACTACATACTAATTATCATTATGTGGATATGGCAGTTAAAATTTATTATAATAGTAAAACTCGACTAAAATAGAATATGTTCGTTGATACATTTTATAAGAATAATAATGTAGCTTAAGTATTGACTTTTAGATTGAGTTACAGATTAGAAGAGTGTAGAAGTAAGAGAGATGCAGGAGGAGCGATAATGGCGGTTGAAGTCGGTCAGATAAATAAGATTTCAAGATCAGTCAAAATGTTTTGATTTCTCTATATATGTGAAAACTGCATGGAAAATATTTTCATTAAAGTCATCTGATAATGATGTATTTCCAAACAGTAGGCCATTGGAATGTGGAACATAAATGCCTTGCCTAAGGGCACAATCGTAACGACTCAAGCGGCGCTCGACCTCCGGGCCTTTCGCGTCTGAAGTAGACGTGCTACCACAGCGTTATCACGACTTCCACATGATTATACTGTATGTAGATCTTACCTTGAGTTTTTGGTTTCAATTCAGTTAACATCGACACCATATACATGAAATTCTCCTCCAGCTGCTCTGTATCTTGTGTTAGCTGCAAACAATTTACAGAGAAATAAAATTGCACAAAACAAAAAATACGCAATCAACAAACAGCGTTTTTACGACCTACAGACTCAAACCGTGAAATGAGAAACATTAGTCAGTTACTTCCCCTGAATACTCAGAACAGTAGATTGGTCCTTTTAATTGGTCTTCTCTGTTTTTATCGTTGTTTCCTTTGCACCACATGCTATCTATTTTAATCCGTTTTCTCATCTTATAATTATTAAATGTGGACAGAAATCCTACAGTACCTATTTGTCATCAATTAATTAACATGGGTTTTATAAAACTATGTTTATCCTATCGCAACATCTGGTTAGAAAACAACAGTAAAAACAAAGGATTCCAACTAAAAGGACCATTATACATTTCAGAATAAATCAGACATTATCTGTCAAGGGAGATAATAGAAAAAATAGTCTCTCATTAGGATATCCCGAAAACAGCGACGCTACAGACGTGACATTTGTTAATTATATTCAACTGTCAATTAGAGCTAATTTTATTCAGATTAGTCCAAATAGAACGTTGTTTTTTATATAAAACCAACAACACGTGTCTCCCCCCATTCCAGTTGGAACCAGCAGTTTGCTGAACATTGAGGTGGTAAGATTTGCACATGGTTTCTGCAGGAAAGAGCAATAGAATCGAGTTGGACGGATAGAAGTTGAACAAGAAAGATGGAAAGTGTGTTAAAATTCTTCAAAGGGCACAAAACTCATAAACCTCAATAAATCAGCCGAGAGGAACAGGAAGACGGCGCACAACTAGGCTTGGTGGTGATCATTCCTGTAAAGTTTCATGAAAATCCGGTAAGTTCCTGTGGAAGTCGTGATAGTGCAGTGGATGCGAGTTCGCTTCAGGTGCGAAAGGTCCGGAGTTAGAGCCCCGCTGGAGCCGTTACGATTGTGCCCTTAGGCAAGGCATTTAAATTCCACGTTGCCTCTTCTCTCTCCCTCGTGGCGATGGATTCCATCAGGAATGAGGTCTCGAGAGTGATTAATATAAGTTGAAAGAACTTGTTTCGCAATCGAGCTAAAATAAGTTTGTATAAACTAAAATCCGGCTAAGGGTTTAGAAAATCTTGTGCAGACAGTGTGTTCTTTTAAAATGTTAAAAGGGTAGTAACTCTGTAAAATATCAGCCGAGCGGCATTCGAAGATGGCATGCACAACTAGGCTTGGTGAGATCACTCCGGTAAAGTTTCATCAAAATCCAGCATGATGCAATAGAGATGAAGCTCGGATAGAGTATTCCGTACAAATCTTCAAAGGTCCATAACTCTGTAAGAAATCAGCCGAGCAGAACGTGAAGACGACATGCACAACTAGCCTTGATAGTGATCATTCCTGTAAAATGTCATCAAAATCCGCCAAGTAGTTTTAGAGATTAAGCCAACAATGGCAATACCAAAAACATTTATTTTAGCTCGATTGCGAAACAAGTTCTTTTAACTTATATTAATCACTTTTGAGACCTCATTCCTGATGGAATCCATCGCCACGAGGGAGAGAGAAGAGGCAAAGTGGAATTTAAATGCCTCCAAAAACAACATGTCTCCCCAGAAGGGGATCAATCATTATGTACATATGCAAATGGTAAATTTTACATGCATTTATGTCAACAAACGTTTCAATGCATATACAGTCAAACCTGTGTTAAGCAGCCAGCCAAGGGAATCACAGAAAAATGGCTGCTTAGCACAGGTGGCTGCTTATAGAGGTTAAATGTATAATAAAACAACATATTGGGAATCTGGAAACTGGCTGCTTAATACAGGTTGACTGCTTAATAGAGGTGACCACTAACACAGGTTTCACTGTAGTTTAATATTACTATTTATATTTATTTATATTTCGGGTTTTACGCCTGCATCAGCACCATTTCGGGCTATATATTAATATTCTGTTGCATTTTCGATACAGACGGATGTATTGAAGCTTGCAGACGGATGCACAGACAGTGTGATTCCCACATAAAAGAGAGTATAGCGTATAACAATGATGGTGGAAGTCGTGATAGCGCAGTGGATGCGGGTTCGCTTCAGGTGCGAAAGGTCCGGAGTTCGAACCCCGCTGGAGCCGTTACGATTGTGCCCTTAGGCAAGGCATTTAAATTCCACAGTGCTTCTTCTCTCTCCTTCATGGCGATGGATTCCATCAGGAATGAGGTCTCGAGAGTGATTAATACAAGTTGACAGAACTTGTTTCGCAATCGAGCTAATATAAATTTGTATAAACTTAACAAAATCTGTCTGTCTGGCAAGCCTGTTTTATTACCTGCCCGAATGGAACCTGTGTACGGCCAACAGCGTCCGATTCTTTGTGAGATTTATACTTGACACCTGCCATATGTCTCTTAATTACTCCTTCAAAGTCATTAGTGACACACCCTGAAATTATCGAACAATAGGGATACATGTACTTATGAATGATAAACTGTTTAACTCTTTGGGTTTCCTTGAATAGTGAAATAGTTTATTTTTGGTTACCATTTGCGATGTCTCCAGAAGCACTTTTGTGTTACAGAATTGTTGAAGATGAATTAATAATACACACCTCTTAACCCATTTCATTCTGGATATATTTAAAGGCTTTTGCAAACAACATAGATCCAGATCAGCTGCAGCGGGACGCATAGCCAAGTGTCTTAGCAAGATCATCTGAATAGCAAAAACAGCATAGAGCCTGATCAGACGGAACGTTCCGTGGCGGTTGATCTAGCTCTATGTTCTTTGCAAATACCGTTTGAACGGTATCCAGAATGAAATGGGTTAAACCCATTCCCACCAGTGATCAGTATTGGTTGTATGCTTGTATAGAACCACCAACCTCTCACAAACTAGCTGAACAGCTTCCTCAAGTGGGATTCCTACAGCGGTGAGGGGCAAGTGATTTGAGGTCACTGACCGTAACCACCCTACCATGAAGGGCCCACCGTCGAAATGCAGCGGAGAATAATAATGTTGTATATCCTCCAGCCATGTTCACTGTACAATCTAAGGAAATGTCGATACGCTGGTGCCTGGTACTAGTTATATCAAATTCTACCAATACCAATACAACCGTGGTTGGCATACTTGCTTTTCATTAATACAGGTTAGATTCCCGGCATGGAAAGCATTCGAGACAGCGTGGGGGTTGTCAGATGGACAGGTGGAGTGTCTTCCAACATGAAGGAAGAGATACACAAGTGTGCATCCGGGTGCTACAGTGTCCTCCCACATGAAGGAACAGATACACAGGTGTGCATCCGGGTGCTACAGTGTCCTCCAACATGAAGGAACAGATACACAGGTGTGCATCCGGGTGCTACAGTGTCCTCCCACATGAAGGAACAGATACACAGGTGTGCATCCGGGTGCTACAGTGTCCTCCAACATGAAGGAACAGATACACAGGTGTGCATCCGGGTGCTACAGTGTCCTCCAACATGAAGGAACAGATACACAGGTGTGCATCCGGGTGCTACAGTGTCCTCCCACATGAAGGAACAGATACACAGGTGTGCATCCGGGTGCTACAGTGTCCTCCAACATGAAGGAACAGATACACAGGTGTGCATCCGGGTGCTACAGTGTCCTCCAACATGAAGGAACAGATACACAGGTGTGCATCCGCCAGCGAGAGTGATTATCATTAATATAAGTTAACCCATTCAACCCCAAGTAACTGACATGGACTGGTGCATTCAACCCCAAGTAACTGACATGGACTGGTGCATTCAACCCCAAGTAACTGACATGGACTGGTGCATTCAACCCCAAGTAACTGACATGGACTGGTGCATTCAACCCCAAGTAACTGACATAACTGGTGCATTCAACCCCAAGTAACTGACATGGACTGGTGCATTCAACCCCAAGTAACTGACATGGACTGGTGCATTCAACCCCAAGTAACTGACATGGACTGGTGCATTCAACCCCAAGTAACTGACATGGACTGGTGCATTCAACCCCAAGTAACTGACATGGACTGGTGCATTCAACACCAAGTAACTGACATGGACTGGTGCATTCAACCCCAAGTAACTGACATGGACTGGTGCATTCAACCCCAAGTAACTGACATGGACTGGTGCATTCAACCCCAAGTAACTGACATGGACTGGTGCATTCAACCCCAAGTAACTGACATGGACTGGTGCATTCAACCCCAAGTAACTGACATGGACTGGTGCATTCAACCCCAAGTAACTGACATGGACTGGTGCATTCAACCCCAAGTAACTGACATGGACTGGTGCATTCAACCCCAAGTAACTGACATGGACTGGTGCATTCAACCCCAAGTAACTGACATGGACTGGTGCATTCAACCCCAAGTAACTGACATGGACTGGTGCATTCAACCCCAAGTAACTGACATGGACTGGTGCATTCAACCCCAAGTAACTGACATGGACTGGTGCATTCAACCCCAAGTAACTGACATGGACTGGTGCATTCAACCCCAAGTAACTGACATGTACTGGTGCATTCAACCCCAAGTAACTGACATGGACTGGTGCATTCAAACCCAAGTAACTGACATGGACTGGTGCATTCAACCCCAATTAACTGACATGGACTGGTGCATAATATTTTTAGACCAATAAATTAATAAGAAAATTACCATTGGACCAGTTCATTTATCAAAATGGATAATTTTATCTAAAAATAGTAATAATTATTACTGGCAAAAAGTGCAGATCCTGATGAGACGGCTCGTCACGAGCCGGCTCATCTGGATCTACTTTTTGTAAACCTATTTAGAGGCCTGTGGTGTTGAAAGGGTTAAATTTAAATACAAGGTTTCTTATGGAGGCAAATAGATTAAGAGCAAAAATATGTAACAAACCGTTGCTCAATGTCGGTGTTTTCTCCAGTAATTTACCACGCTGTTTCAAGAGTTTTACCGACATAGCCGGTGTTGCAAATATAAAATCACAGGCATCAATGTCCTCTTTACGTATAATACCCTGGATAATCTGCAAATATGTGTCATTATACAGCATTATCAGTCATTCTCTACGCATAAGCCAGGGTCCGGGGGGTTAGGGGTCACAAATCTCGTCCCAAATCTCAACCTCTCAAGCTACGTCATTGATCAAGCTGAGAGCAAATCTCAGGCGCATCAATATAAGTTATTAAAACTTGCTTCGCAATCGTTGTAAAATAAATAAAGCTTAAACTAAACTCTCTACAGTATGTATATAAGATTTGAGTTTATTGTGGATGTTTGGTGACCTACGTTTCTAATTGTTTCTCCATTTTGTAGTAGCAGTGTTGAAATATGAGGTAGATAATAAATAAATCCAAGCAAATTTGGTTTTTTGCCTTGGTTTATATGTAGAACTGTAACGATTGGGCCTCAACCATAAACCCTTCAAAATGTTGCACGAACAACGCAATTAAGTGATCTACATTTAACACACGATGGAACCATTAACATTAAATGGTTTACATATAACCGACAATGGAATCATTAACATTAAATGGTTTACATATAACCGACGATGGAACCATTAACATTAAATGGTTTACATATATCCGACAATGGATTCATTAACATTAAATGGTCTACATATATCCGACAATGGAATCATTAACATTAAATGGTTTACATATATCCGACAATGGATTCATTAACATTAAATGGTCTACATATATCCGACAATGGATTCATTAACATTAAATGGTTACATATATCCGACAATGGAATCATTAACATTAAATGGTTTACATATACCGCAATGGATCATACATTAAATGGTTTACATATATCCGACGATGGAATCATTAACATTAAATGGTCTACATATATCCGACAATGGAATCATTAACATTAAATGGTCTACATATATCCGACAATGGAATCATTAACATTAAATGGTCTACATATAACCGACAATGGAATCATTAACATTAAATGGTCTACATATATCCGACAATGGATTCATTAACATTAAATGGTTACATATATCCGACAATGGAATCATTAACATTAAATGGTCTACATATATCCGACAATGGAATCATTAACATTAAATGGTCTACATATAACCGACAATGGAATCATTAACATTAAATGGTCTACATATAACCAATGATGGAATCATTAACATTAAATGATCTACATATATCCGACAATGGAATCATTAACATTAAATGGTCTACATATAACCAATGATGGAATCATTAACATTAAATGGTCTACATATATCCAACAATGGAATCATTAACGTTAAATGGTCTACATATATCCGACGATGGAATCATTAACATTAAATGGTTTACATATATCCGACGATGGAATCATTAACATTAAACGGGCTACATATAACCGACAATGGAATCATTAACATTAAATGGTCTACATATAACCAATGATGGAATCATTAACATTAAATGATCTACATATATCCGACAATGGAATCATTAACATTAAATGGTCTACATATAACCGACAATGGAATCATTAACATTAAATGGTCTACATATAACCAATGATGGAATCATTAACATTAAATGATCTACATATAACCGACAATGGAATCATTAACATTAAAAGGTTTACATATAACCGACAATGGAATCATTAACATTAAATGGTTTACATATATCCGACGATGGAATCATTAACATTAAATGGTTTACATATATCCGACGATGGAATCATTAACATTAAATGGGTTACATATAACCGACAATGGAATCATTAACATTAAATGGTCTACATATAACCAATGATGGAATCATTAACATTAAATGGGTTACATATAACCGACAATGGAACCATTAACATTAAATGGTCTACATATAACCGACAATGGAATCATTAACATTAAATGGTCTACATATATCCGACAATGGAACCATTAACATTAAATGGTCTACATATAACCGACGATGGAATCATTAACACTAAATGATCTACATATATCAGACAATGGAATCATTAACGTTAAATGGTCTACATATAACTGACGATGGATTCATTAACGTTAAATGGTCTACATATAACTGACGATGGATTCATTAACGTTAAATGGTCTACATATAACTGACGATGGATTCATTAACGTTAAATGGTCTACATATAACTGACGATGGATTCATTAACGTTAAATGGTCTACATATAACTGACGATGGATTCATTAACGTTAAATGGTCTACATATATCTGACGATGGATTCATTAACGTTAAATGGTCTACATATAACTGACGATGGATTCATTAACGTTAAATGGTCTACATATAACCGACGATGGATTCATTAACGTTTAATGGTCTACATATAACCGACGATGGAATCATTAACATTAAATGAAGCTATTAATGAAGTTACTGAAAAACTTACAAAATTGATGATGTCATCTCCGCCTGCCTGTGTGGCTCCAAGCTCCCGGCACAGGTCCCAGTCTGTTGATGACTGTAAATAGATGATCCTTATTTTATTACATTACAGGAAATGTAAATACATGGACCGTTAATAAATGTGTAGATACCTCACTAATGTGTAGATATCTCACTAATGTGTAGATATCTCACTAATGTGTAGATACCTCACTAATGTGTAGTTACCTTACTAATGTGTAGCTACCTCACTAATGTGTAGCTACCTCACTAATGTGTAGATACCTTACTAATGTGTAGATACCTCACTAATGTGTAGTTACCTCACTAATGTGTAGATACCTCACTAATGTGTAGTTACCTTACTAATGTGTAGCTACCTCACTAATGTGTAGATACCTCACTAATGTGTAGTTACCTTACTAATGTGTAGCTACCTCAATAATGTGTAGCTACCTCACTAATGTGTAGATACCTTACTAATGTGTAGATACCTCACTAATGTGTAGATACCTTACTAATGTGTAGCTACCTCAATAATGTGTAGATACCTTACTAATGTGTAGCTACCTCACTAATGTGTAGTTACCTCACTAATGTGTAGATACCTCACTAATGTGTAGTTACCTTACTAATGTGTAGCTACCTCACTAATGTGTAGATACCTCACTAATGTGTAGTTACCTTACTAATGTGTAGCTACCTCAATAATGTGTAGCTACCTCACTAATGTGTAGATACCTTACTAATGTGTAGATACCTCACTAATGTGTAGATACCTTACTAATGTGTAGCTACCTCACTAATGTGTAGATACCTCATTAATGTGTAGATACCTCACTAATGTGTAGATACCTTACTAATGTGTAGTTACCTCACTAATGTGTAGATACCTCACTAATGTGTAGATACCTTACTAATGTGTAGATATCTCACTAATGTGTAGTTACCTCACTAATGTGTAGTTACCTCACTAATGTGTAGATACCTCACTAATATGTAGTTACCTCACTAATGTGTAGATACCTCACTAATATGTAGATACCTCACTAATGTGTAGATACCTCACTAATGTGTAGTTACCTTACTAATGTGTAGATACCTCACTAATGTGTAGATACCTCACTAATGTGTAGATACCTCACTAATGTGTAGATACCTCACTAATGTGTAGCTACCTTACTAATGTGTAGATACCTCACTAATGTGTAGATACCTTACTAATGTGTAGATACCTCACTAATGTGTAGCTACCTTACTAATGTGTAGATACCTCACTAATGTGTAGATACCTCACTAATGTGTAGATACCTCACTAATGTGTAGATACCTCACTAATGTGTAGATACGTCACTAATGTGTAGATACCTTACTAATGTGTAGATACCTCACTAATGTGTAGATACCTTACTAATGTATACTCACTAATGTGTAGATACCTCACTAATGTGTAGATATGTCACTAATGTGTAGATACCTTACTAATGTGTAGATACCTCACTAATGTGTAGATACCTTACTAATGTGTAGATACCTCACTAATGTGTAGATACCTCACTAATGTATACCTTACTAATGTGTAGATACCTCACTAATGTGTAGATACCTCACTAATGTGTAGATACCTCACTAATGTGTAGATACCTCACTAATGTGTAGATACCTCACTAATGTGTAGATACCTCACTAATGTGTAGATACCTCACTAATGTGTAGATACCTCACTAATGTGTAGATACCTTACTAATGTGTAGATACCCCACTAATGTGTAGATACCTTACTAATGTGTAGCTACCTCACTAATGTGTAGATACCTCACTAATGTGTAGATACATTACTAATGTGTAGATACCTCACTAATGTATAGATACATTACACTAATGTGTAGCTACCTCACTAATGTGTAGATACCTTACTAATGTGTAGATACCTCACTAATGTGTAGATACCTCACTAATGTGTAGTTACCTTACTAATGTGTAGCTACCTCACTAATGTGTAGTTACCTTACTAATGTGTAGATACCTTACTAATGTGTAGATACCTCACTAATGTGTAGATACCTCACTAATGTGTAGATACCTTACTAATGTGTAGATACCTTATTAATGTGTAGCTACCTCACTAATGTGTAGATACCTCACTAATGTGTAGATACCTCACTAATGTGTAGATACCTCACTAATGTGTAGATACCTTACTAATGTGTAGCTACCTCACTAATGTGTAGCTACCTCACTAATGTGTAGTTACCTTACTAATGTGTAGATACCTCACTAATGTGTAGATACCTTACTAATGTGTAGATACCTCACTAATGTGTAGATACCTTACTAATGTGTAGCTACCTCACTAATGTGTAGATACCTTACTAATGTGTAGTTACCTCACTAATGTGTAGATACCTCACTAATGTGTAGATACCTCACTAATGTGTAGATACCTCACTAATGTGTAGCTACCTCACTAATGTGTAGTTACCTCACTAATGTGTAGATACCTCACTAATGTGTAGATACCTCACTAATGTGTAGTTACATTACTAATGTGTAGATACCTCACTAATGTGTAGATACCTCACTAATGTGTAGATACCTCACTAATGTGTAGATACCTCACTAATGTGTAGCTACCTTACTAATGTGTATATACCTCACTAATATGTAGATACCTTACTAATGTGTAGATACTTCACTAATGTGTAGATACCTCACTAATGTATACCTTACTAATGTGTAGTTACCTCACTAATGTGTAGATACCTTACTAATGTGTAGATACCTCACTAATGTGTAGATACCTCACTAATGTGTAGATACCTCACTAATCTGTAGATACCTCACTAATGTGTAGATACCTTACTAATGTGTAAATACCTCACTAATGTGTAGATACCTCACTAATGTGTAGATACCTTACTAATGTGTAGCTATCTCACTAATGTGTAGCTATCTCACTAATGTGTAAATACCTCACTAATGTGTAGCTATCTCACTAATGTGTAGATACCTCACTAATGTGTAAATACCTCACTAATGTGTAGATACCTCACTAATGTGTAGATACCTTACTAATGTGTAGTTACCTCACTAATGTGTAAATACCTTACTAATGTGTAGATACCTCACTAATGTGTAGATACCTCACTAATGTGTAGATACCTTACCTCACTAATGTGTAGATAACTTACTAATGTGTAGTTACCTCACTAATGTGTAGTTACCTCACTAATGTATAGATACCTCACTAAATACGTAAATACCTCACTAAATACGTAAATACCTCACTAGATACGTAATTATCTCACTAAATATGTAATTACCTCGCTAAATATGCAATTACTTCACTAAATATGTAATTACGTAACTATATGCGTAATTACCTCACTATATGCGTAATTACCTAGCTGAATGCGTAATTACCTCACTAAATATGTAATTACCTTACTATATGCGTAATTACCTCACAATATGCGTAATTACCTCACTAAATGCATAATTACCTCACTAAATATGTAATTACCTCACTATATGCGTAATTACCTCACAATATCTATAATTACCTCACTAAATGCATGATTACCTCACTAAATATGTAATTACCTCGCTATATGCGTAATTATCTCACTATATGCGTAATTACCTCACTAAATGCGTAGATGTTGGTTTTCTGATTATGTTCAAACTTGTGTGGGTATTCTAACAATCCTCGTATTTTCTTCATAAACTTTGTCTACAATGAAATATACAATAACATATTACACATGGATGAACTTACAGTTTTAATTTAAACTATTTAGCGATTATTTCTTGAAATGGAAACCTAACTGAATTAGTGCTAACTGTAGCAAACTACTAATTACAAGATTGTTGGTGGATTTGTAAAGAAATACATGTATTCACAAAGGGAGATCATCTACAAATGGTAACAAAGATCAATTCATTTAGTGAGAGATCTTCAAAATGTTAACAATAATCGTAATAATTTGTTATTGACCAATGGAAACACGAGACAGTAACAGTGTGCAGCACATACTAAATCAATCCATTTTGGAATTTGAATACTTCATGAAATAATACGGCTAGCCATATAACTATTTTACGGCCGCTGGAGCCGTTACGATTGTGCCCTTAGGCAAGGCATTTAAATTCCACGTTGCCTCTCTCTAACTATTTTATATTAATTTTTTTATCCAAATCAATTACAGTCAAACCTGTGTTAGTGGTCACCTTCATTAAGCAACCAACCTGTATTAAGCAGCCAGTTTCCAGATTCCCACTGTGTTGTTTTACTATACACTTGACCTCTCTTAAGCAGCCACCTGTGCTAAACAGCCACTTTTTGTGATTCCCTTGGCTGGCTGCTTAAGACAGGTTTGACTGTAATTGCATTTATTATGATATCAGTAAATAAAACATATATTTTACCTATCCCACCTACCTTCCAATACATACAGATGCTAAAGATCTACAGTAGGTCTAAGGGACATAACTCATAATCCCTCTTTGACTATAATAAATGAACAAGACTGACAAGAGTTGTCACCCAGATCTAGCCTTGTTTTAAATTAAAATTACGTATCCCAGTTCTTAGAGAACCCTTTCAAAACTGCCAAAATAAATCAAACAATCTATGGTCATGTATTTTCTAAGAAATATGTTTGCATTTCTTTATTAACACTGACACATAACAATAATAACAGAATGTATGCAGGAATACAAATTCTGTAAATCAATGGCAATTACGTATTCCACAATTACGACTAGCCAATTTTGGGTAAATAAATGTTTGAAATGCGTAGCTGTATGAGCTACAGTAAATACTTTTTCCGACTGGGGATCGAACACAGTACTTTCGGATTGGTATATCTATAGTAGTTAAGTTAACTGTCACCATGGCAATGTTATACAGAGGAATCGCACAGGAATCATTTCATTGTATACTGGTGACGGGGTGCCAATCAACACTGAATGTGTGTTGTTCTGGATGTGAAAGCCAATACATATATATACATTGTTATTACACCCGCCATGTTGAGCCCCTTCCATTTTACCGTGTCTACATTCCGGGAAACGCAATTACCCTTGGAACAATGCTGATTGGCTAAAGCCACACAATGCTGATTGGCTAAAGCCACACAATGCTGATTGGCTAAAGCCACTCAATGCTGATTGGCTAAAGCCACACAATGCTGATTGGCTAAAGCCACACAATGCTGATTGGCTAAAGCCACACAATGCTGATTGGCTAAAGCCACATAATGCTGATTGGCTAAAGCCACACAATGCTGATTGGCTAAAGCTACACAATTCCCACGTGTTTATATTCCGTTGTCAATAATACATACCGGAATGTCTCCGTGGCCTAGTGGTTAAGGCATCCGCCTACGGAGCGGGAGGTCGAAGGTTCGAACCTTGTCAGGGATTCATTCTGATATGGCCGGATTGTGAGCCGGCAGCTAGTTAAATAATGGTTACCGATTGCCTACAAGCCTTTCGCCTGGCATACAAGCATAGGATTAGGGAAGTACTGATGTTCATAAAAAGAGGTGTATCATAAGTCAGAAATGGCTTGGCGTTGAAATAGGGGTGACACTATAATAAACAAACACATAATACCGCGCGGTGCATTAGAAATGCTGATGTTCAATATAAAATTAAAACAAAATGACATATGCACAGGTATCATTTATGGTCATTTACAACCTTGAAACAATTGGAAAATACAATGTGAATATATGGAAGAAACCAACATTCGCACCCCCCTCCCCCTCCCCCTTAGACTGTATTGTCTACCCCAATAAATACAACACATGTTGATTTTATTCCTTAATTGTATGTTATGTTATATTTCGGGTTTTACGCCTGCATCAGCACCATTTTGGGCTATATCGCCGGTGGGCAGTTTACCTAACAACACCTTTCCTGGGCAGGCTTCAGCAGTTAACCAGTACTTGGGTGCACCAACCTCCGTAAGAAACTGCCAACTTTTTCATATAAATGACACACGGCCTGAGCAGGGCTCGAACCCGTGACCATCAGTGATGATAGGTTACAGTGGTACACTAGTCAGCGACCGTAACCACTCGACCACGGAGGCGGATCCTTAATTGTAACCATTGCAAATATGGCCACAGCTTTATTCGCAGACTGTGCCTATCACAAGCTTGACTGTAATTGGGATGTTCTAGTATTCTACTATAACAGAAGAGTTCACCTTCTTATGTGTAATAAAATTGAGTTGAATATCAGCATATATTTGGGTGTGGAGGGAGTTAGTCATGGCCGGCTGGGCTGCCTCTTTATGCATATCGATACACTGCTCAAACGAGAACTTCTGCGTGGGGTAATCATCCGTGATATATATACTGTGGATCGGCGTCTGTCGAGCGTACTTCTTCACAGGAGCTCTGAAATAGTAGCGCAGTAGTACGTATAAATGAATGATTTTATTTATGGTAAATTATGGATGGTAACTAATCTGCTTGAGGCCCTCTATTAAAACATATATACACATACATATATAACCGTCTCCGTAGCCTAGTGATTAAGGCGTCCGCTAACCGAGCGGGAGCTCAAAGGTTCGATTCTCGTCAGGGGTTTGTTCTGATATGGCTGGTTGGTGAGCCGACAGATAGTTCAATAATGGTTACCTATTGCCTACCAGCCTGGCGCCTGACATACAAGCATAGGATTCGGCAAGTACTGATGTTCATAAAAAGGAGGTGTCTCTTAAATCAGAAATGGCTGGCCCTTTAAATAGGGGTGACACTATAAACTACAAACACTTTACTTTTAGCTTCTATATATTAGCTACAGGTGCGAGAGGCCCGGAGTTTGTGATCAGCTGTAGCCATTACGACAGTGCACTTAGGCATGGCACTTAAATTCCACATCTACTCTCTCCCTTGTGGCGATGGATTTGATCAGGAATGAGGTCTCGAGAACGATCAACCTAATGTTGTAAGAACTTGTTTCACAATCGAGCTAATATAAATTTGCTTAGAGACTAAATTACATACATGTACAGTCAAACCTGTCTTAAAATATGATTAAACTAAGGACACTGACCTGCTGGCAAGTCTTACAGCAGTAGCAGTCTTCTTATATCTACACTGTGGTCTATGTAATGTATGCATCATGTCCAACTCATGCTGTGTAACACACGCACCTCGTGCCCTGCAAAAACCTGCAAAACAAAACCAAATCAGTGATGAAATTTAAACCCTCAATGCCTGAATGCTGGTAGAGATGACCAGAGATGCCAGGATGATACAGATCGAGCTTGATCAAACGTCAAATGAGTTGTACTGTGGAATGAATACCCAACATAATGAATGGACAAGGGGGCAAAACAGTGACCTGTTCATTTCTTTTGTTAGCTTGTTTTGAGATTAAAGTCACACAAACGGCTTGGGTCAGATACATTACGGCGACTCTCCATCTTTTACTTGTGGAAGAACTCCTCCCTCCCCCCTCGAGTGTCCCCCCAAGCGGTATTTAATGTATGGGCAGGCACCCATGGAGAACCACCAACCTTCTGCATGCCAGCTGGATAGCTTTCTCACTTGATTGAATTCAACACTCGCAGCGGGATTCAAACCTGCAGCGGTGAGGGGCAAGTGATTTCAAATCAACGACTGTAACCACTCGGCTATGGAGGTCCAAGTGACATGTTGAGCTTGTAAACAAACACAAACTAGTGACCTACTTTTATTACCTAATTGAATAAACTTGGTAGAGATGACCAGAGATGCCAGGATGATACAAATCAAACTTGATCAAATTCTCACCACCAGACATATTGCTTGTACATATTATGTGTATATTATACAAGGCACAAGAAAAAGAAATGGATACATTTAAAAAGATTGTAGTTGGCACAAGCAGACGTAACAGTGCTTTGATTGTATAAGTAGGCTGAATAAATTAAAAAAACACGTAAGTTTATGCGTTCATGTTTTCTATAAAATAATTGTTTTTATTTGTTCTGCCGTAATTATACTATTCTAAGTTCATGCTTTTATGTTTTCTATAGAAACAATTGTTTGTATTTGTTCAGCCTTAATTATACTATTCTAAGTTCATGCTTTTATGTTTTCTATAGAAACAATTGTTTGTATTTGTGCAGCCTTAATTATACTATTCTAAGTTCATGCTTTTATGTTTTCTATAGAAACAATTGTTTGTATTTGTGCAGCCTTAATTATACTATTCTAAGTTCATGCTTTAATGTTTTCTATAGAAACAATTGTTTGTATTTGTGCAGCCTTAATTATACTATTCTAAGTTCATGCTTTTATGTTTTCTATAGAAACAATTGTTTTTATTTGTTCTGCCGTAATTATACTATTCTAAGTTCATGCTTTTATGTTTTCTATAGAAACAATTGTTTGTATTTGTTCAGCCTTAATTATACTATTCTAAGTTCATGCTTTTATGTTTTCTATAGAAACAATTGTTTGTATTTGTGCAGCCTTAATTATACTATTCTAAGTTCATGCTTTTATGTTTTCTATAGAAACAATTGTTTGTATTTGTGCAGCCTTAATTATACTATTCTAAGTTCATGCTTTAATGTTTTCTATAGAAACAATTGTTTGTATTTGTGCAGCCTTAATTATACTATTCTAAGTTCATGCTTTTATGTTTTCTATAGAAACAATTGTTTTTATTTGTTCTGCCGTAATTATACTATTCTAAGTTCATGCTTTTATGTTTTCTATAGAAACAATTGTTTGTATTTGTTCAGCCTTAATTATACTATTCTAAGTTCATGCTTTAATGTTTTCTATAGAAACAATTGTTTTTATTTGTTCAGCCTTAATTATACTATTCTAAGTTCATGCTTTAATGTTTTCTATAGAAACAATTGTTTGTATTTGTTCAGCCTTAATTATACTATTCTAGGTTCATGCTTTTATGTTTTCTATAGAAACAATTGTTTGTATTTGTTCAGCCTTAATTATACTATTCTAAGTTCATGCTTTTATGTTTTCTATAGAAACAATTGTTTTTATTTGTTCTGCCGTAATTATACTATTCTAAGTTCATGCTTTTATGTTTTCTATAGAAACAATTGTTTGTATTTGTTCAGCCTTAATTATACTATTCTAAGTTCATGCTTTAATGTTTTCTATAGAAACAATTGTTTTTATTTGTTCAGCCTTAATTATACTATTCTAAGTTCATGCTTTAATGTTTTCTATAGAAACAATTGTTTGTATTTGTTCAGCCTTAATTATACTATTCTAAGTTCATGCTTTTATGTTTTCTATAGAAACAATTGTTTGTATTTGTTCAGCCTTAATTATACTATTCTAAGTTCATGCTTTAATGTTTTCTATAGAAACAATTGTTTGTATTTGTTCAGCCTTAATTATACTATTCTAAGTTCATGCTTTAATGTTTTCTATAGAAACAATTGTTTTTAATTGTTCAGCTGTAATTATACTATTCTAAGTTCATGCTTTAATGTTTTCTATAGAAACAATTGTTTTTATTTGTTCAGCCCTAATTATACTATCAATGCCGTCTGTTACATGAGCTGTGGCAGACGGTGTCTATCTGATCACCCGTTTATTGGACTTTGTAAAAATGCGTGTTAAGGTGAATGAAAGTTAAATGTGCTACCATAAAAACAAGAATGTATATCAGTTTATCATGTTTGTATTCAGTTTCATACAGCCATCATATATTTTCTTATATGTACACACGTGTAATAACACCTAGAAGGAAACTGATTGGTTGAGAGAAAAATCCTTATAATTTATAAATTAAACTGTAATGTTTGCATATTTCAATTTGCATTGGTACATAACATTAATGGTAACACAAAATATGATTTAAAAGAAGTCCTGACGCAATTATAAAGCTGTAACATAAATATAATGTAGTGACGTCATGACAATTTGCACTGTATGTGGCGTCGAAAGCAGCAACATTATTTATTAACCCATTCAACACCAAGTAACTGACATGGACTGGTGCATAACCCATTCAACACCAAGTAACTGACATGGACTGGTGCATGATATTTAACCCATTCAACACCAAGTAACTGACATGGACTGGTGCATGATATTTAACCCATTCAACACCAAGTAACTGACATGGACTGGTGCATGATATTTTCAGACCCAATAAATTAATAAGAAAATTACATTTGGACCAGTTCATTTATCAAAATGGGTAATTTTTGTCTAAAATAGTAATATTACTGGCAAAAAGTGCAGATCCTGATGAGACGGCTCGTCATGAGCCGGCTCATCTGGATCTACACTTTTTGTAAGCCCATTGAGAGGTCTGTGGTGTTGAAAGGGTTAAAACGAGAACGCTATGGTAAATTACAGGGCCCATTCTAGAGGACGATGTGGGCGAAATAGTTGCCCTAGGGATCCTGACTTCGCCCGCTGGGGCCCCCACTTCTTGCTAAAAAAAATGTTTGTTTACAATTTTCATACAAAATTTTGTCCAGTAAGATACACTGGCCCATTATAAAGCACTCCTATTCAAATGTTGTATTCAATGGTCATACTGCGCACATTAACCATATTTTGTTGAAATTATTAAATAACACAATTTAAGGACGCTATTCGCGTTTTCTCACTTCTCCCAAAAATTCGGACCTAGAATGAACCCTGGTTAATGTGATAAAAAGGATGAAGGCTCGCTTAACCCATTTCATTCTGGATATATTTAATAGCTTTTGCAAACAACATAGATCCCGATCAGCCGCAGCGTCACTTAAGATTTATGTTATGCTAGCAATGTTCTCAGTGTATAATTTTATAGGAGATATTAAAACTTATAAATGTTTTTGCTAATTTTGTCCCATTTTCCCAGTTGTGGTCTCCAGTCCTATGATTTACATAATATCATTACAATGTACATGTTTGTTTGAAGCAGCTGGTATAGATAGATAACATATGTGCCTGCTGTTTGCAATGTTCATATGCTTTAATATAGCAAGTTTTATAAATGTATGACGCCAACAGGCGTCAGACCACACCCTGTACCCAGCAGGATTTGTAACGGCCACCCCTGGATATCCTAGACCACTAACACCATCGGCATAATATACAACGCATCCCCTTTCTAACACTATCAGCATAATATACAACGCATCCCATTTCTAACACAATCGGCATAATATACAACGCATCCCATTTCTAACACCATCAGCATAATATACAACGCATCCCATTTCTAACACCATCGGCATAATATACAACGCATCCCATTTCTAACACCATCGGCATAATATACAACGCATCCCATTTCTAACACCATCGGCATAATATACAACGCATCCCATTTCTATGTTGTTTTTTCGGCATAATATACAACGCATCCCATTTCTAACACCATCGCATAATAACAACGCATCCCATTTCACCATCGGCATAATATACAACGCATCCTATTTCTAACACTATCGGCATAATATACAACGCATCCCATTTCTAACACTATCGGCATAATATACAACGCATCCTATTTCTAACACCTTCAGCATAATATACAACGCATCCCATTTCTAACAACATCGGCATAATATACAACGCATCCCATTTCTAACACCATCAGCATAATATACAACGCATCCCATTTCTAACACTATCGGCATAATATACAACACATTCCATTTCTAACACTATCGGCATTTTGTCTGTATAAGCAAAGGTTTTTACCATGTTTCAATCTGCAACCATTGTTTAGCGTGTGACGCCGAACTTGACATCATTTTACAGCGTTTTGCAATTTTCGAGACATCATGAAATTTTACGCACTTTAAAATATAACATTAACTATTTTTGCGCTTTTAAATAATATTTGTAACTGCATTATTTATGGTCGAATAAAACAGGATTTGTCGTTCTTCTTCTTCTTGTCGTTCGCGAATCACATGGACAAGCCGGCAGCAAACACGAAATGGGCCGTCCTCCTCAGATCCTCCCAGCAGCCATGTAACTTCGTCTGGAGAGAAGTATCTGTTGGCCAGGTTGTTTTCCTCAGCCCATGAAGATTGGGACACTCCTGGAGGATGTGTTCTGCAGTCTGGTCCCCTACGTTGCAGCTGCAGGCAGTTGATGGAGCTAGTCCAAGCTTCCGACACATATGAAAGTGCAGGCGGTTATGCCCTGTTCTAAGCCGGAATATTGTGACTTGCTCCTGTCTGGTGAGAAGGTGGTAGTCATCCTTCTCGACTGTTGGCTTTGATGCAGATTTGATTATGGTGCATTTCTCCTTGTAAGTCAAATCTTTGTCTGGTTGCCTCTCGGTAGAACCTTGCTTGGCAAGCTGGTCAGCAGCTTCATTGCCAGGGATGCCTATGTGTGCAGGTACCCACTGGAGGACAGTTCTTTTAGTTACGCTGACTGTTCGAAGGGCTTCCATCAGGTGGGGTTCTTTGTTGTTAGACAGGGCATCCAGAACTGAGAGCGCATCAGTCAGGAAGACAACCTGGGCACACTCCACAGTGTTGTGTACTAGAGATGCTGCTGTTTCAAGGGCCTGTACTTCTGCCCCATAGTTGCTGCAGTGTACTCCAGTAGGTAGTGCAACTAACTGTGTGTGTCCATCTGGGTGTCGGACATACACTCCTGCTCCTCCGTTTGCTACTGCTTTTGTGGCTGAACAATCTGTGTAGACTTGTATCCATGCTTCTCCAGGATAACTCTTGTCGATGTGTGCTAGTGTGAGGGCACGTTTGACATCATCATGTTGTCTATCTCTGGATGTCATGTATGGGATTGTACTGCAGATGGTAACCTTGGATTCATCGCTAGTCAACCATGGCTTGGATAGAAATGGCGTTGGAGGCAATGTCTTGGCTGGGAGAATTTGTCGTTCTGAGAACTGGAATAAACAAGTTAGGCCTATGGCCTGCATGGTTAATTCCTACGCGTCAGAACTCCAAACCATGTTTTATTCACCAATTAATAACTCAGACAAATATTATTAGATGGTACGGTGGTCACCAGATCGGACAGGTGGGTTTTCTCCGGGTACTCCGGTTTCCTCCCACACGAATGACCACACATACGCTTTCATCCGCGCCAACGAGAGTGATTAATATAAGTTGTTAGAACTTGCTTCGCTATCGTTGTAAAATAAATAAAGTTTAAACTAAATATTATTTCTTAACCCATTTTGATTCTGGATACCGTTCAAACAGTATTTGCAAAGAACATAGGGCCAGATCAACCGCCACGTAACGTGCCATCTGATCAGGCTCTATGCTGTTTGTTATTCAGATGATCTTGCTAAGACACTTGGCACTGTAGCAAACAACATAGATCCTGATCAGCCGCAGCGTCACGCTGCGGCTGATCGGGATCTATGTTGTTTGCAAAAGCCTTTAAATGTATCCAGAATGAAATGGGTTAAACATACATGTGCATCTGTCATAGAAACATAGATTATATAACAACATTCTTGTTAGTTTATTTACAAATGGTGTTTGGATTTAGAAAAGGGAAGTAACTTTCAAACGACTTTACAGGCATTCCATAAAACGTAGACAGATTTCTAAGGAGTTAACAGGAAAACAGGGTTTTCGCAAATGACTTACCAATCAGGACTGTGAAGCGATTATCTACCCTATTGTTTTTGCTCCTAAACTTTGTTTTGTTTTTGCTAAGCATGACAGTGGTGTCCGCCTCCGTGGTTATGGTCGCTGACTTGTATACCACTTTAACCTATCATCACTGATGGTCACGGGTTCGAGCCCTGCTCAGGCCGTGTCTCATTTATATGAACAAGTTGGCAGTTTCTTACGGAGGTTGGTGCACCCAAGTACTGGTTAACCGCTGGAGCCTGCCCAGGAAAGGTGTTGTTAAGTAAACTGCCCGCCGGCAATATAGCCCGAAATGGTGCTGATGCAGGCGTAAAACCCGAAATATAACATAATGACAGTGGTGTAAAATTCCACCCAACTTCGAGTCCATTATTGCAGCATAATTAATTTTTAAAAAAACAGCAAAATATTATCTGCAGTAAAATAATAACAAATAATTGGTGAGTTGAATTAAGAAATTTATTTTTGTACTAATATCAGTATATATATATGGAATAATGTTCGTCTAAATTAATTTTGGAATATTGCATTAACCATGAAAGTGAAAATAGAATATAAAATTTAATAACTTATTTATGTTTATATGTTATCTTTTCCAGTAAAAGTTTAGTTTATACAAATTTATTTTAGCTCGATTGCGAAACAAGTTCTTTCAACTTATATTTAATCACTTTCGAGACCTCATTCCTGATGGAATCCATCGCCATGAGGGAGAGAGAAGAGGCAACGTGGAACTTAAATGCCTTGCCTAAGGGCACAATCGTAACGGCTCCAGCGGGGCTCGAACTCTGGACCTTATGCACCTGAAGCGAACGCGCATCCACTGCGCTATCACGACTTCCACGATTTATAAAGTAAAAGTTTCAGAATTCCGTGCAACACCATAGCATGTCTTTCTAGCAGCTGTTTGCCAAGTCCATCAAATTCAAATATGTAATATTTTCACCCGGAGAAACCGATGTTTAAACCGCCATTGCCGTCTGATGCATGACAATCGGTCAATTCTAACTGTGAATACATGCAGCTGACGCACTGGAAAATATTGAAATAACTGAAGTTGCAGCTGTTTCTACTAATTTTTGTTTCGTAACAACTGTTCAATGTAAAGCTAATCTGTTGTATGGTATGTTTTCTTAGAAATTATATCCCCCGGAGGCACTTACTAGATCGGACGACACCTTGAATCCTGCATGACTTAAGGTACCTTGGATATCGGAGCGTATCTATTTAAGCTTGTTTTCATCAAATAGGCACAACAAACACGGGTTTAATCAATCAAAGAATGGGGAGAAAACGAGAATATATATTTTAAAAATACATGCCCTGTCTACCTTTGATTTCAGATCACAACAAATTTAGCTAATTTGGATCTACTAGTCGCCCCAAAATTATTGAAGCGGTTTCGGAGGAGATCTCATTTGAAACAAATCGCTAACAGGCAGACACTGCCACACTGGCCGACATGTTTCAACTGAGTGGACCAAATGTACGAGAGAGGCTTGTCCCATATATGGATAACATGTACAAGACAAATGTACGAGACAGGCTTGTACCATCTATAGATAACATGTACAAGACAAATGTACGAGAGAGGCTTGTACCATCTATGGATAACATACATGAACAAGACAAATGTACGAGAGAGGCTTGTACCATCTATAGATAACATGTACAAGACAAATGTACGAGACAGGCTTGTCCCATCTATAGATAACATGATTGTACAAGACAAATGTACGAGACAGGCTTGTCCCATCTATAGATAACATGTACAAGACAAATGTACGAGACAGGCTTGTCCCATCTATAGATAACATGATTGTACAAGACAAATGTACGAGACAGGCTTGTACCATCTATAGATAACATGTACAAGACAAATGTACGAGACAGGCTTGTACCATCTATAGATAACATGTACAAGACAAATGTACGAGACAGGCTTGTCCCATCTATAGATAACATGATTGTACAAGACAAATGTACGAGACAGGCTTGTACCATCTATAGATAACATGTACAAGACAAATGTACTAGACAGGCTTGTACCATCCATAGATAACATGTACAAGACAAATGTACGAGAAAGGCTTGTACCATCTATAGATAACATGTACAAGACAAATGTACGAGACAGGCTTGTACCGTCTATAGATAACATGTACAAGACAAATGTACGAGACAGGCTTGTCCCATCTATAGATAACATGTACAAGACAAATGTATGAGAGGCTTGTCCCATCTATGGGTAACATGTACAAGACAAATGTATGAGACAGGCTTGTACCATCTATGGGTAACATGTACAAGACAAATGTATGAGACAGGCTTGTACCATCTATGGGTAACATGTACAAGACAAATGTATGAGACAGGCTTGTACCATCTATAGATAACATGTACAAGACAGGCTTGTACCATCTATGGATAACATACATGTACAAGACAAATGTACTAGACAGGCTTGTACCATCTATAGATAACATGTACAAGACAAATGTACGAGAGAGGCTTGTACCATCTATGGATAACATGTACAAGACAAATGTACGAGACAGGCTTGTACCATCTATGGATTGCATGTACAAGACAAATGTACGAGAGAGGCTTGACCATCAATAGATAACATGTACAAGACAAATGTACTAGACAGGCTTGTACCATCTATAGATAACATGTACAAGACAAATGTACTAGACAGGCTTGTACCATCTATGGATAACATGTACAAGACAAATGTACGAGACAGGCTTGTACCATCTATGGATAACATGTACAAGACAAATGTACGAGACAGGCTTGTACCATCTATAGATAACATGTACAAGACAAATGTACGTGACAGGCTTGTCCCATCTATAGATAACATGCACAAGACAAATGTACTAGACAGGCTTGTCCCATCTATAGATAACATGTACAAGACAAATGTACTAGACAGGCTTGTCCCATCTATAGATAACATGTACAAGACAAATGTACGAGAGAGGCTTGTACCATCTATAGATAACATGTACAAGACAAATGTACTAGAGAGGCTTGTACCATCTATAGATAACATGTACAAGACAAATGTACTAGACAGGCTTGTCCCATCTATAGATAACATGTACAAGACAAATGTACTAGACAGGCTTGTCCCATCTATAGATAACATGTACAAGACAAATGTACGAGAGAGGCTTGTACCATCTATAGATAACATGTACAAGACAAATGTACTAGAGAGGCTTGTACCATCTATAGATAACATGTACAAGACAAATGTACTAGACAGGCTTGTCCCATCTATAGATAACATGTACAAGACAAATGTACTAGACAGGCTTGTCCCATCTATAGATAACATGTACAAGACAAATGTACGAGAGAGGCTTGTACCATCTATAGATAACATGTACAAGACAAATGTACTAGAGAGGCTTGTACCATCTATAGATAACATGTACAAGACAAATGTACTAGACAGGTTTGTCCCATCTATGGATAGCATGTACAAGACAAATGTACGAGACAGGCGTGTACCATCTATGGATAACATGTACAATACAATAACTTTGTCATACATGTGGTACAGTATAAACAGTTTTCGGCAAATAAAATAATGTCAATTGAACTACTATAACACATCGTTGGAAAGACTATTTTCAATAAATACAGGGATCATTTTAGAGGGCAATGTGGGCGAAATTGTCGCCCTAGGGACCCTGACTTCGCCCTCTGTGGCCCCACTTCTCCCTAAAAAAAACGATTTTCAAACAAAAATTTTGTCTAGTAAGATACACTGGCCCATTATAAAGCACTCCTTCTATTCAAATGTTGTATTTAATGGTTGTACTGTGCATTTTAACCCTATTTTGCAGAAGTATATTAAAGAACACCATTTAAGGAAGCGATCACGCGCTTTCTCACTTCTCCCAAAAATTCTGACCTAGAATGAACCCTGAAATACATTTAAAATTTTGGATCGGAAGATAAATGGCTGCCATTTTATTCTTTTTTCAAGATTGGACGTTCCTGCAAATATATATATTTATGTAATTTACCATGTTGTCAGATGCAGTGTAAGATTTAGTGTAATGGATAGAGCATTGGCCTACAGATCCAAAGCACAGGTGATCGAATCCTAGTATAGGCATGTTTCCCCCCCAATATGTTTTTAATATTTCGCAATTCTAATTTATTTGATTATTTTATAATCAAGTGTACAATTACATAATTATGAATATATATATAAAATAAAAATTATTTATCATTATATATTTTCATACTGCAAAATGTTTGCAATGATTTCATAAGCATGGGATTTATTTTCATTTTTTGGGATTGAGCTATATGCTATGATTGAGGCATTGCCGTATTCACTATTCATATTAAACTGGCCGCATTGTTGATCAAACTGTCCAATGTTTGTGGTTGATTTGGAATGCCGGACCATGGACAAAACGGACCATATTCGTGGACAAAACGGACCATGTCTGATAATTATATTTATATATGTACCATTTTCAAGACTAGACATAACAGACCAGATTTGTGGACATAACGGACCATGTCTAATAATTATACGACGTCACAGATCACGACCACAATCGATACATGGAACTACAGTAATTCATCATCAAGTGAATGATAGAATCGAATATGATGACAGAGTGTGTGTTTTACGTTTATTTATCGTTGCTGAAGAGATTAATCATTGTAGATTTTGGAAGATAGTGCAATGATACAGACAGAGAACCATTCCAGAGTCTCCGCTGGTTCTTTTATGTGCACTATGTAAAGCACAGACACGAGACCTCGGTTTAACGTCCCATCTGAAAGACTGTTAATATGATGACAGAGTGTGTTCTACGTTTATTTATCGTCGCTACCGGTTACTCATATGAGCGACGCCTCCTGAAGATATTAGTCATTTTAGATTTTGGAGGATAGTGCAATGATACAGACAGAGACCCATAACAGAGTCTCATCTGGTTCTTTTACGTGCACGGTGTAAAGCACCGACACGAGACCACGGTTTAATGTCCCATCTGAAAGACTGTTAATTTTATTAGGGTCAGACGGGGGTTGCCAGATCGGACAGATGTTTTACGTTTATTTATCGTCGCTACCGGTTGCCCATATGAGCGACGCCTCCTGAAGAGGTTAGTCATTTTAGATTTTTGGAGGCTAGTGCAATGATACAGACAGAGACCCATTCCAGAGTCTCCTTTGGTTCTTTTACTTGCATGATGTAAAGCACCGACACGAGACCTCGGTTTAATGTCCCATCTGAAAGACTGTTAATTTTATTAGGGTCAGATGGGGGATCGAACCTGCGATCCCTGGATTACCAGTCCAGCGTGTTACCACTGGACTACAGATCCGTCTGTAATATGATGACAGATAAACCTTTTATGATATTTATAGCTGTACCGTACATATGACAATATTATCTCAAATACTGTTATAATATAATAATTACTTAGTAATTAATGGATAATTGGGTGAGCACAAATTCACGATAAAAGATATCTTTAATTGCAATTTGTCTGCTAATCAGTAATTACATTAATTGAGTGAACACATTTAATTAATTATTAGACTTTGCATTCGCATCTTTAATTGCAATTTGTCTGCTAATCAGTTATATGATTCGGGTTTTACGCCTGCATCAGCACCATTTTAGGCTATATCGCCGGCGGGCAGTTTACCTAACAACACCTTTCCTGGGCAGGCTCCAGCGGTTAACCAGTACTTGGGTGCACCAACCTCCGTAAGAAACTGCCAACTTTTTCATATAAATGAGACACGGCCTGAGCGGGGCTCGAACCCGTGACCATCAGTGATGATAGGTTACAGGTATACAAGTCAGCGACCTTAACCACTCGACCACGGAGGCGGACTGCTAATCAGTAATTACATTAATTGAGTGAACACATTTAATTAATTATTAGAATGTGTTTGCATCTTTAATTGCAATTTGTCTGCTAATCAATAATTACATTAATTGAGTGAACACATTTAATTAATTATTAGACTGCATTCGCATCTTTAATTGCAATTCGTCTGCTAATCAGTTGAGTGAACATTTGTAAATTTAAATTATGGTTCCTAGATATTATTTAGTTATTTTTATTCATGGTCCGTTTTGTCCATAATTTGTGGTCCGTTATGTCCATAACTGTGGTCCGTTATGTCCTGGGCCGTTAACAGTTATGTCTATGGTCGGCTATGTCCAGATACCGTTGATTTGAATGCAGTCTTCCCAAAATCCGTTGGACCACAGGACATGTCAAACACAAAATCATTCTATCTGACAATATAAATTGCAATAGTGCATTTTAATCATTTGTCTGACAGGTGTCAGACAAAATCCGGCAAAGTTTCGTGGTGAACTCTTTTTACGGTTCGAAATGTTTCGGGGTCGAATTGTCTCTTAGGTCGAATTGTCCAGTTTCCAGATAAAAAATGTGTCATAAAACCGACGGTTGTAGGTGATATGTTCGTAAATTGAGGAGTAGTAAGCATTTTCTAAATACATTCCCAAAATAAAGAGAAATAATCATTTTCAATCAAAAGTAACCTTTCCAGATCATGGAGGCTGCCATATTAGATCAATATTGACGAAGAAGTTAAAATCATTCCGAAAGAGAAACGGTTATCCTATCAAAACTCTCGTTATATAGCTCCTTTTGTTGAGAGCAGCCATCTTCACCTCTTTACACGAAAATTGACACAAATTGAACACAAAATTAGGAAACGTCGCCAAAAGCGAGCATAAATGACGGTAATGCACATTTACATGGTGAACTGTTAGTTCGTACGTAAATGTGATGATTGTTATATTCCGTAAGAAAGAAAATTATTTTAGTCCCAAAAATTGTGTCCATACTTTTTCAGATTCGGAACTAAACCTACATAGTTGGCCATATATATATGTAAACATCTGAAGTATCTACCTCCTAACTTGTAATCTGATCATTTAACCAGGTGAGGTTTATACAACAGTCTAATTGTTTGGTGTCCTTGTGTATACCAGGACTACTGATCTTGGAACTCATTTCTAACTGTCAACGTCCTGTTGGTATAAACTTTATTTATTTTACAATGATTGTGAAACAAGCTTTAACAACTTGTATTAATCACTCTATTTGGCGAGGATGAAAGCGTATTATACATATAATACATATATTATACGTATATGACTTATGTGGTCATTCGTGTGGGAGGAAACCGGAGTACCCAGAGAAAACCTACTTGTCCAATCTTGCGACCACTACAAACTATCGTACTTCCCGAACTGAGAATTAAATATGGGTTGCATTGGAAATATTGGTGAGAAGCCAGTGTGTTAACCATTGTGCTAATCGGACATGTAGACGTGTTGATGAAATAGAGTAGTGAAATATATTTATACTTCTGATTCTGAACAATCCATTTCTGATTACCGAAGTGCAGCATATGTTCATCATATTGATTTATACAAATTTATTTTAGCTCAATTGTGAAACAAATATTTACACCATTAGATTACTCACTCTCGTGATCTCATTTGAAATGTGTAACCACTGTTTCAGGGTTCATTCTAGGTCAGAATTTTTGGGAGAAGTGAGAAAGCGCGTGATCGTTTCCTTAAATGGTGTTCTTTAATATACTTCTGCAAAATAGGGTTAAAATGTACAGTACAACCATTAAATACAAAATTTTAATATAAGGAGTGCTTTATAATGGGCCAATGTATCTTACTAGACACAATTTTGTTTGAAAATCGTAAAAACCAAGTGGGGCTCCCAGAGGGCTATGTCAGGGTCCCTAGGGCGACTATTTCGCCCTCTAGAGTGATCCCTGCTGTTTAAATATGTAAATACGGCGGGGCATAAGTTGTATTTTTTTTATTGTTGATAATCACAAACTTCATACAGTCTTCGAATTTAGCCCCAGTCCGGGGCAGGTGGATTTTGGCTCGGGCAGGCAAAAACAGTGATTTGATAAGCAAGCCGCAGTGCTTGTTAAAATAAAAGCCAAAGTAAAACAAGTTTGGAATATAAATAAAAATTACAAACCTGAATAAAATAAATACTCCTTCTCCAGTCGATGTTTGTTTATTTATTTTTCATCTAAATAATAAAACAATGAACTCTTTTAAGATTACAAGTAAAAATCACTGAACTGTAAATGGTTTTGACTGCTATCCAAAATTATTGGTTATTTGCGTGCCTAAAATCGCAAATTAACAAAATTTACCAAAAGTGGCGAAAATACCATAAATTATATTAAGTATGTAATACAATACATTTACTTTATTTAAGACAGCTTGATGAATACAACAATGATGCTGCAGGTTTAAAACCTGAACATACAAACACACATGAATCGCTGGGTAAATTTTGATAAACATGGTATATTATGGAGCATCTGGGCAACTGACAGCAAGAGTAGCTAAATAAATCTGATCCAAAAATGGCCAAGATGATTGTCATCTTGTAAATATATATAAGTCAAGTCAAATATCTTTTATTCTCTCATTTCATGACATATATGAATAAATGAGGTATTACAATCAATACAATACACGAGGCTCATAATATTACTAGAACATATTTATACATATATAACAATGATAAACCTTTGCATGACTATGGTTCATGGTTCAGTGTAGAATATTATATCTCCACTGCAAATGTTTAAGTTAGCTAGCTAACATGCCGGAGCGTCAACATAGTTGGTTACACCTTTCAAACTGTTGTCGATTTTAATGAAACATGGTATAGGTTAGAAGCGGTACAGCCAATAAAAGAGATAAAAAATAGCAGCCATCTACAGTCAAACCTGTTTTAGTGGTCACCGCTATTAAGCAGCCAACCTGCATTAAGCAACCAGTTTTCAAATTCCCAATATGTTGCTTTGTTATACATTTTACCTCTATTAAACTGCCACCTGTGCTAAGTGGCTATTAAACTGCCACCTGTACTAAGTGGCTATTTAGCTGCCACCTGTGCTAAGTGGCTATTAAGCTGCCACCTGTGCTAAGTGGCTATTAAGCTGCCACCTGTGCTAAGTGGCTATTAAGCTGCCACCTGTGCTAAGCAGCCACTTTCTGTGATTCCCTTGGCTGGCTGCATAGGACAGGTTTGACTGTGTTCATCTTCCATCATGGCAGCCATCTTGAAAGTCAATTTCAACATAATAAGAGATTAAGAGTATATGAACAGTCCTGGACATTGCAATGGTTCTCTGATGCTGAACAGATTGGGTATTTTCCACTGGCGGAATAATATTGTAGTGGAGCCTTCATGGTGCAATGGTGTCCGCATTGTAACTGAGGAGGATGCGAGTTCGAGCCTTTGACACTTGAATCCCCTATGCCTCTTCTCTCTCCCTCATGGTAATGGAGTCCATCAGGAATGAGATCTCGGTAGCAATTAATCTAAAAACTTGTTTCGAAATCAAGCTGAAATAAAATTTGTATAAATATTTCCAAAAAATAACTTCTTCCACAGCGAAATACGTTCTTCCACAGCGAAAGGAAACTTCACTTTGTAAATTCATTATTAACTACAGGTATTAGGAAAGGTCAGTCGACATCACCACCACAACCCCCGGCTTCAAAATATGGCTATGCTAGTAATACATATTAAAAGACTTCCGGGACTATGTGGTCTTTTACATTGCATTATATATATATTATATATGTAGCGAAATTGGTATTTGATGTATTTCGCAGGGCTTGATTGAAGTCTGATCCCCGCAGATCGGTCAAGTACTTACCAGTCCTGTTTACTCCTGTGGATTACTCCTTCCATGGACTGCTCCTTCCATGGACTGCTCCTTCCATGGACTGCTCCTTCAATGGATTGCTCCTTCAATGGATTGCTCCTTCAATGGATTGCTCCTTCCATGGACTGCTCCTTCCATGGACTGCTCCTTCCATGGACTGCTCCTTCCATGGACTGCTCCTTCTGTGGATTGCTCCTTCCATGGATTGCTTCCTCTGTGAATTGCTCCTTCCGTGGATTGCTCCTTCCATGGATTGCTCCTTCCATGGATTGCTCCTTCCATGGATTGCTCCTTCCATGGATTGCTCCTTCCATGGATTGCTTCCTCTGTGAATTGCTCCTTCCATGGAAATTGCTCCTTCCATGGACTGCTCCTTCTGTGGATTGCTCCTTCCATGGATGGCTCCGTCCAAGAGATCCTTCCATTGTCTATGTTCATACCTGTTTTCTTTAGTATCATGATGTTTTCATGATTTACATATATATACTCTCGCATTGCATTATTTGGGATAGAGTTTGTGTAGCAGTGTGTGTGAGGAATAAATTGATAAGTAGCAGAATCGTGTTGTATTCAAAAGAGAAACGGCTAGCACTTGTTACATATATATCAAATATTTTTTACAGCAAAAATGCAGAATAGAGACAAATATGAATCACCTAACCCAAGACGGGCCCATACACTCATGTCACAGGAAGATGTACAAGCTGGCAAGAAGTCTTCGTGGTATGAACTCGAGATAACAGGTTAGGGTTTATGTTGAGTTTGCTCTTTTTCATGCTGGGTAAAATAAAGGGTATAACTAGTAGTCAACAATTTATTAATGTGTTTTACTTATTTTATGCAAGACCGCCCTGTGGTCGAGTGGTTACGGTTGCTGACTTAAATACCACTGTAACCTATCATCACTGATGGTCACGGATTCGAGCCACGTTCAGGCCGTGTCTGTTTATATGAAAAAAGTTGGCAGTTTCTTACGGAGTCTGGTGCACCAAGTACTGGTTAACCGCTGGAGCTTGCCCAGGAAAGGTGTTGTAGGTAAACGACCTGCCGTCGATATGGTGCTGATGAAGGCGTAGAACCTGAACAAACAAATTATTTGATACAGTTTTACTAAATGGAAATATGCATTTGGGACTCAATTCTAATGAAATAACAGGAACATATGAGTAACTAAAACTTTAGTTTATACAAATTTATTTTAGCTCGATTGCGAAACAAGTTATTTCAACTTATATTAATCACTCTCGAGACCTCATTCCTGATGGAATCCATCGCCACGAGGGAGAGAGAAGAGGCAACGTGGAATTTAAATGCCTTGCCTAAGGGCACAATCGTAACGGCTCCAGCGGGACTCGAACTCCGGACCTTTCGCACCTGAAGCGAACGCGCATCCACTTCGCTATCACGACTTCCAAAACTTTGAAGATCTGCTCACAAGTGAATTGGTTTTTGTGATTTAAATCTTTGTAAATTACTTTATGCGTATTTATGTCCTAAAGCACCAATACCGGTAAGTTGTTGTTAAATGTCCATATGAATTATAGATTTAGTTTTCCATTTAAAGAAAACAAAAGTGCAAAGATATTACTTCTGCTCAGTAAGTAAAAACTGTATTCAGATAACATTGTGCTCAACCAGTAAATACTATTTATATAATTATTTTGATCAACCAGTAAATACTATTTATATAATTATTTTGATCAACCAGTAAACACTGTATTCAGATTGGTTTAAGCTCAATAAGAAAACATTTTTCAGATTACAAATTTATAACTGTCTACCCACCCGAAGGCAGAGTAAGTCTGTTAGAACCCTGTTGATGTATTCGTATTAGTTTATACAAATTTATTTTAGCTCGATTGCGAAACAAGTTATTTCAACTTATATTAATCACTCTCGAGACCTCATTCCTGATGGAATCCATCGCCACGAGGGAGAGAGAAGAGGTAACGTGGAATTTAAATGGCACAATCGTAACGGCTCAAGCGGGGCTCAAACTCCGGACCTTTCGCACCTGAAGCGAACGTGCATCCACTGCGCTATCACGACTTCCACGTATTCGTATTACATTGTTTATATTTGTTTATATTTCAGGTGTGAGAAATTTGTGTCCGGAGTTATGGAGACTTGCTCATCTGACATCCCTGTACCTGAACAATAACGAGCTGGTGCGCATACCTCCCGACATAGCCTGCCTTGAACACCTACATTACCTAGACCTGTCGTCCAACAACATCTCCAACCTGCCGCTCGAAATTGGAGATCTTATTCATTTACGAGAATTACTGCTTAATTATAACAAAATCAGGATCCTACCGTTTGAACTCGGAAAATTGTTTAATCTACAGATATTAGGTATGGCCCAACACTAATCACATTAGCATACTCTGTCGGGTTTATTGAACTGTTTTAACTTACGTCCTTAGGGTATTTTCTAGATAGGGTGCCCGTTTTAGCCTCATCCTTTTTTTTTGAAACTTATTGTTTTATAAGCCTCAATGTGCGAGTGCCTTCGGGCAAGCAGACCGTTATACACTCGAAATTGTTCGCCCCTTTGCCCTTTATCTACAGCCCTACTTCCTCTTTGATCAAGCATAATTTAGCTGTCAATTATCATAAGTTAGCAAAATTTACTAGGGGGTATAAACCTCTTTTTCTGACCCACACTGCCCATTTTTCCACTCTAGAATAAGCTCTATGTCCGTTTTCGAAATATATAAATACATAATTACAACAACATGTCACGATCGTTGAGACTCGAACGTCAACATACGCTGTGTGGGAACTCATCTGAAAGAATAGTCTCCCCTGAGTTTACTTCTTCTAATGTTTCTATTCAAAATTTGCTGTCCGATGTAGCACATTGGTTAGTGCGCTCGCTTCTCACCAATGCAACCCGGGTTCGATCCTCGGACCAGGAAGTATGTGAGATTGTACGGTGGTCGCCAGATCGGACAGATGTTTTTTTGTTTTACGTTTATTTATCGTCGCTAATGGTTGCCCATATGAGTGACACCTCCTGAAGAGGTTAGTCATTTTAGATTTTTGGAGGCTAGTGCAATGATACAGACAGAGACCCATTCCAGAGTCTCCTCTGGTTCTTTTACGTGCATGATGTAAAGCGCCGACACAAGACCTCGGTTTAACGTCCCATCTGTTAATTTTATTATGGTCAGACGGGGGGATTGTACCTGCGATCCCTGGATTACCAGTCCAGCGTGTTACCACTGGGCTACAGATCCATCTGTGTGTCACACAAGACCTTTCATCTCATATTTTATAAACACTACCTGTAACACTGATAACCTGACAAGGATCTAACAATTAGTTTCTTGTGTATTCGGGGGGTCAATAACCAATGGGGTGTAGTTTAATTAACATCCTGTCGAGGAATTAGTGATTTTATGGCAGGTATGAAACAGAACTTAACTTGGAGACGTTGGAAATTGGATATAATTATAATAACTGAGATTGGCAACTGAGGGAAAAAAATAATAATGATTTTTTTAAAAATATTTTATTTTGTTTCTCGCCAATACTTCTTATTTTTCTTCGCCAAATGCGGAAATGGCGACCGCCAGCGGGAACCATGAGTAAAGAACGGTGTGGAAATCTTGCATAATATTAACTTATAGTACATGACCATTATACTGATACTATTGAGTCAGTTGCGAGCAAATGGTAATAATCATTAATAGAACCTAGAATGATGCAAAACAATAAAATGGTATTTTTGGTAGTTTTTACTCTAACATCGTTTTGTGATTTCCGCTAGATAGCTTACTGTTACTTGCTGGTTTATTTACGCGACAAAATCGTTAACATATTCAAACTGAAATAACATCTAAATAACATTTTCAGAACAGAATTAAAATAAATATTACAAGCCTTCTGTAATTTAGTCTTCGTTATCTGTTTATGCTAAGCCAATTAATGACATTTTTGTAATAAATTTTGATGTTCAAAATGTTGATGTCGCATACTGTTTATCACAGAATAAGTAATGGATACATTAACCCATTCAACACCAGGTAATTGACATGGACTGGTGCATGATATTTAACCCATTCAACACCAGGTAACTGACATGAACAGACGGATCTGTAGTCCAGTGGTTAACACGCTGGACTGGTAATCCAGGGATCGCAGGTTCGATCCCCCGTCTGACCCTAATAAAATTAACTGTCTTTCAGATGGGACGTTAAACCGAGGTCTTGTGTCGGTGCTTTACACCGTGCACGTAAAAGAACCAGAGGAGACTCTGTAATGGGTCTCTGTCTGTATCATTGCACTATCCTCCAAAATCTAAAATCTCTTCAGGAGGTGTCGCTCATATGGGTAACCGGTAGCGACGATAAATAAACGTAAAACACACACACTAACTGACATGGACTGGTGCATGATATTTAACCCATTCAACACCAGGTAACTGACATGGACTAGTGCATGATATTTAACCCATTCAACACCAGGTAACTGACATGGACTGGTGCATGATATTTAACCCATTCAACACCAAGTAACTGACATGGACTGGTGCATGATATTTAACCCATTCAACACCAGGTAACTGACATGAACAGACGGATCTGTAGTCCAGTGGTTAACCCATTCAACACCAGGTAACTGACATGGACTAGTGCATGATATTTAACCATGCAACACCAAGTAACTGACATGGACTAGTGCATGATATTTAACCCATTCAACACCAAGTAACTGACATGGACTGGTGCATGATATTTAACCCATTCAACACCAAGTAACTGAAATGGACTGGTGCATGATATTTAACCCATTCAACACCAAGTAACTGAAATGGACTGGTGCATGATATTTAACCCATTCAACACCAAGTAACTGACATGGACTGGTGCATGATATTTAACCCATTCAACACCAAGTAACTGACATGGACTGGTGCATGATATTTAACCCATTCAACACCAAGTAACTGACATGGACTGGTGCATGATATTTTTAGACCAATAAATGAATAAGAAAATTACATTTGTGCCAGTTCATTTATAAACATGAGTAATTTTGTCTAAAAATAGTAATATTACTGGCAAAAAGTGCAGATCCTCATCACGAAGCCGGCTCATCTGGATGTACACTTTTTGTATTCCTATTTAGAGGTCTGTATTGTTGAAAGAGTTAATCGAAGTGCAACCAAAAGTATTCATATCCACAGCAGGAACAAAAAGACATAAAGACAATCTCCATTTGTACACAGTAAATTAATTATGGTTGAAAAGTAATGTCATTTGACCCAAGCTCCTGGGTTTAGATGCATGAAAATCAGTAAAGACGCTTGTTTGACTCTTGGTGAAAATGCGTAGTGGGTCAACTTTGACCCGGGGCGATGAGCGGTCAAGCGTCATCGAACATTTCTCAACAGTGTAATTATCCTAATCTGCCTGTCAAATGCGATCGGAAAGGGCGGAGTCTGTCTAATAATAAACGCCAGCCAATGAACGAAGATGTCTGTAAAATTTGCCAACAACCATAAGTCTAGATGTATTCTCTTAAAGTTGGAGCCAAATTTACATGAAAATACGATTTCTGCTGATTTAAGGAATATGTATTCAACGGTCATGCTTTTATTTTATTGTTGATACCAAAATCATTTCCGGAACAAACTATAAGCTACCCGCATTTTGTTTTGAAATCGGTGACTCCAGCCGTAAATCTAAGTGCGTCCATTTTTAATATTATAAGACGCCAGTTAATGATAAAACTTCTTTGTAGCCAATGAACAATTTAATTTACGAGTTTTTATTGCAATTTATAACTAAATATATTTTATGAAAATCACTTCTATTCATAGTAATTCCGAGTGTTCACGTCGTTATCTTACATTATTAATGAACGTTTTCAAATTCGTTCCAGTTTGGGAACATCTGATGAAAAATCTCTCACTCGCCATAATGACTCAGAATTTTATTTGATTTCGCAAATGATACTAATTATACAAATTACATATGCATAAAAATGTGCTTAAATTCAAAAATGCATAGATATTGAAATGAATATGTCCCCTTTAATCGACTGTATCTCCATACATATGGAAGCCAGTTTTAACCCCTGCCCACATTTGAGATGTATCATTATATCGACTGTATCTCCATACATATGGAAGCCAGTTTTAACCCCTGCCCACATTTGAGACATATCATTATATCGACTGTATCTCCATACATATGGAAGCCAGTTTTAACCCCTGCCCACATTTAAGACGTATCATTATATCGACTGTATCTCCATACATATGGAAGCCAGTTTTAGCCTCTCCTCACATTTAAGACATATCATTATATCGACTGTATCTCCATACATATGGAAGCCAGATACATGATCAATGGATACACACCATCATGATATCTATCCATTCTCCATAGTAATTACTGGAAATGCACAACGAGTTGTTACATCCATTATGTTTCTGTTTGTTCAACTATAAATGTGTCCCATATTACATTGTATCAAGGATAATGGCGTCGAGAATACCATCTTGTAGCAAAGGGTCAATTAAATAGATATTTTTACCTAATAAAATATTTGGTTAGCTTATGCAAATTTATTTTAGCTTGATTGCGAAACAAGTTCTTAAGTTCTTACAACTTATATTAATCACTCTCGAGACCTCATTCCTGATGGAATCCATCGCCACGAGGAAGAGAGCAGATATTTGGTTGGTTGGAACCATTTCTAGAGCCCACGGCTCTTATTCCAAAATATTAAACAAAGTAGGATAAAGTCTCGACAGTTTTATTGTAGGCATTTATTTGCACTATTCTTCTTTCCAGATTTCGCACAATTTATAAAATGTCTGTTAGTACTGCACAGTAACCATTATTGTGATTTTGTTTTGTTTATCTCCCTTTAATTACACAACAAATTATTGAACGATTTTGAACCATGTGTATAATTATAAACTTGTATGTATAGATAAATATGGATTTTATTAATTTGTTGCAGGTTTGATGGGCAATCCATTGACACCAGAAATGCAGAAAATGTACAATGAAGGAACTCAGAAACTGCTCACATATCTTCTAGACAGCCTTATTGGTGAGTAGACATATATAAATGTCGAAAATGCACTGTGAGTCAAACACAGACGGATCTGTAGTCCAGTGGTAACACGCTGGACTTGTAATCCAGGGATCGCAGGTTTGATTCGATCCCCCCCTGTCTGACCCTAATAAATTTAACAGTCTTTCATATGGGGACATTAAGCCAAGGTCTCGTGTCGGTGCTTTACACCGTGCACGTAAAAGAACCAGAGGAGATTCTGGAATTGGTGTCTGTCTGTATCATTGCACTATCCTCCAAAAATCTAAAATGATTATAAGGTTTATAACAGGAAGTATATGCCGACATTGTCCCCCCCCCCCCCAACATTTTTTATTACTCTAAATCAGATTTTGTTTGCCATCCAAGGTATTATTTTACAAATGCATGTCCGTCAGTTTAGCTAAACGTTGAAGATAAATAGACAGCTGATCCCTGGGACAATTTTGTGAAATAAGTTTGGACCCTTGACCTGCCGAATAAATTCGACAGAATGTGCAAACAGCATAACTCCAGATCCAAGGTTCCCGCTGTCGGTCGCCAATTGCAACAACAAACAAATATTGGCGCTAAATTTTGTGAATTGGCGAAAATCATTGTGTGCAATTTTTTTTTTTTTTGGCACATGTTTTGTCAAATACATGGCTTCAAATATTTATTTGTGAACTATATGGCTAAAGTTAGCTCCAGTTTTTCAATTGGCGACAGAAGTGGCGCAGACAAACATTCAGACAGTGGGAACCCTGAAATCATCTGCGTCTGATCAGGATCTATGTTGTTTGCTATTCAGACATGTGTTTTAGCTCCACTATATGAATATCTGCTGTCTGATCTGGCTCTATGCTGTTTACAAAAGCAACTATAGTCGTGATTGGTAGAATACAGGTTAAGTCACTCATTTTAGTGCATTTTCTGTGTCTTTGAATGTTTTAGCTCACCCGAGTAAACACTCGTTGTGAGGTTTGTGATCCGGGATTGTGAGCCAGTCTGTCAGTCTGTAGTGTATAGATTGATTGATAATTATTATGGTACATTTTAGCATACAGTCAAACCTGTGTTAGTGGTTACCTCTATTAAACAGCCAACCTGCATTAAGCAGCCATCTTTTTCAGATTCCCAATATGCTGTTTTACTATAAATTTGACCTCTATTAAGCAGCCACCTGTGCTAAGCAACCAATTTCTGTGATTCCCTTGGCTGGCTGCTTAACCCTTTCAACACCACAGACCTCTAAATAGGCTTACAAAAAGTGTAGATCCAGATGAGCCGGCTCGTGACGAGCCGTCTCATCAGGATCTGCACTTTTTGCCAGTGATATGACTATTTTTAGACATAATTACCCATTTTGATAAATGAACTTGTCCAAATGTGATTTTCTGATTCATTTATTGGTTTATGAATATCATGGACCAGTCCATGTGAGTTACTTGGTGTTGAATGGGTTAAGACAGACTGTATAGATTATGTAATACGCATCATTCATTCCTTTGTGTAGTGTTAGCTTGCCTGAGCAATCCTCACAGTAAGCTATCACTATCAGTAATGGCCGATTGTCCGCCATCCATACTTGAGTCAGGGATCATTCTAGAAAGTGTCGCCCTAGTGACCCTGACCTCGCCCTCTGGGGACCCTTCTCCCTAAAAATAATTTAATAAAATAAAAAAATATTTTTTGGTTTTTACGATTTTCAAACAAAATGTTGTCTAGTAAGATACACTGGATTATAAAGCACTCCTTCTATTCAAATGTTGTATTTAATGGTTGTACTGTGCAATTGAACCCTATTTTGCAGAAGTATATTAAAGAACACCATTTAAGGAAGCGATCTCACTTCTCCCAAAAATTCTGACCTAGAATGAACCCTGCTTGAGTGCACAATTTCTATCAACGACATCTTTCTTACTGCTTGGTTCATTTGGATGAAACTTGCTACATAACTTCATGGCAACTAGTAGTTTAAAAAAAAGCTTCAATCGGTCTCATCCAGAATCCAAAATGGCCATCACATGGAGCATTTTGAAAATCTAGTTTGGACTTTTGATGTGAAACGTCTTGTAGTGCATTTGGAGCAACTTGTAGATTGAAAGCAGGTACCAGGAAAATCGTTGCATCATATGCGAGCAACTTGTAGATTGAAAGCAGGTACCAGGAAAATCATTACATCATATCCGAGCAACTTGTAGATTGAAAGCAGGTACCAGGAAAATCGTTACATCATATCCAATCTATTCTCACCATCTCGAGAACTGCTTTTTTAAAACAGTTTTGGTAAATTATTTCGGCTCTAGGCAGGTTTTGAACCTGCACTGAACCTAGTAATAAAAACTTGACCTCTATGTGTATGGCTCTGTAACATGGTTGCGTATATAAAGCTCATAAAGTCATGTTCAATGCAGCACAATGATGATAGGTTTAGTGTGATGACATTGATGATAGGTTTAGTGTGATGACATTGATGATAGGTTTAGTGTGATGACATTGATGATAGGTTTAGTGTGATGACATTGATGATAGGTTTAGTGTGATGACATTGATGATAGGTTTAGTGTGATGACATCGATGATAGGTTTAGTGTGATGACATTGATGATAGGTTTAGTGTGATGACATTGATGATTGGTTTAGTGTGACGACATTGATGATAGGTTTAGTGTGATGACATTGATGATAGGTTTAGTGTGACGACATTGATGATGGTTTAGTGTGATGACATCGATGATTGGTTTAGTGTGATGACATCGATGATAGGTTTAGTGTGATGACATCGATGATAGGTTTAGTGTGATGACATCGATGATAGGTTAGTGTGATGACATCGATGATAGGTTTAGTGTGATGACATCGATGATAGGTTTAGTGTGATGACATCGATGATAGGTTTAGTGTGATGACATCGATGATAGGTTTAGTGTGATGACATCGATGATAGGTTTAGTGTGATGACATCGATGATAGGTTTAGTGTGATGACATCGATGATAGGTTTAGTGTGATGACATCGATGATACATTTAGTATGATGACATCGATGATAGGTTTAATGTGATGACATTGATGATAGGTTTAGTATGATGACATCGATGATAGGTTTAGTGTAATGACATCGATGATAGGTTTAGTGTGATGACATCGATGATAGGTTTAGTGTGATGACATCGATGATAGGTTTAGTGTGATGACATCGATGATAGGTTTAGTGTGATGACATCGATGATAGGTTTAGTGTGATGACATCGATGATAGATTTAGTGTGATGACATCGATGATAGGTTTAGTATGATGACATCGATGATAGGTTTAGTGTGATGACATGATGATAGGTTTAGTATGATGACATCGATGATACGTTTATTATGACGACATCGATGATAGGTTTAGTGTGATGACATTGATGATAGGTTTAGTGTGACGACATCGATGATTGGTTTAGTGTGATGACATTGATGATAGATTTAGTGTGATGACATCGATGATAGGTTTAGTATGATGACATCGATGATAGGTTTAGTGTGATGACATTGATGATAGGTTTAGTATGACGACATCGATGATAGGTTTAGTGTGATGACAATGATGATAGGTTTAGTGTGATGACATTGATGATAGGTTTAGTATGACGACATCGATGATAGGTTTAGTGTGATGACAATGATGATAGGTTTAGTGTGATGACATCGATGATAGGTTTAGTATGACGACATCGATGATAGGTTAGTGTGATGACAATGATGATAGGTTTAGTGTGATGACATCGATGATAGGTTTAGTGTGACGACAACTCTGACTATTTTCACTGCTGCTGAATGAACAGTTAAAGTTCCAATCTGAAGTCCATCCGCTTACTGCTTATTACAAGCTATGTTTTACAATAGTAGGATGTCTGATGTAGGGGGTCTCCATGACCAGGTGGTTACGGCTGCTGAAGGTCGGTAGTTCTACCCGGGTACCCGTCTGTTGTGGAAATACTGCTCATAGGGGCACCTGATGTCTTCTTCCACCAATACTGCAAATAATGCAAATACAAATATTATTTTGAATCTAACGGAACCAAAATAAAATTATCTAAAGAGCACAAAATAGTTGGGTGCTATTTTTTAGAAAGCGTAAATGAGTCACAAAACTACAAAAATGCTAGTAAAATTACGTCGCGTTTGATGTCGCACGCTAAACAATGTATTATTGCATATTTTAACGTAAATTCCGTTTATTTGCGTATACAGACAAAATGCCGAGCCATGTTAGAATAATGAACAGTGATGTTTATTGATAATTGGTGATGAAATTATTTATAATTATGTATACCCATAGGATAGCAGTTAATTGAGTTCTATTATATTCAATATATCTTGGGATTAATTTTAATTTTTACCAATCGTAAGGCACTGGCCTGAGGACAATTTATATGTCTGATTGTCTTATGACTTGTATGTATGTAGAATACCGCTGCAAATAGATTTGTGTCGTCGTTAAAATTAATTGCTCGTTTGATGAGGACACATTCTCATATGCCGCATTTCCTCGTTTAATAACTTACTTTTCTCAGTATTTGTTTCTTGTGAAGCCTTTTGAATCTTAGTGGTCTCCCTTTGGCCTCGCCCACTTGAGCGGAAGGTGAGACTAAGCACTCGCCTGTCCAGCGCAGGGCTAGAATTTAACTTTTTTGTGCACTTGCAAATTTTTGCGATTACCTAAATTGTCAGCTCGCAATAGTTGAATTCTTCTCGCAATTTATATAATAATGTCAATTTATTTGGGCGGTCCGCTCCTGTCCCTTTTTGGGGCTGCCCGAAATTCTGAATACCTCCCCCCCCCAATCACAATCACCAGGTATGACAAGTTAAATATTTAACCTGACTTCATGGTTGTTGTGTTTTCAGTCCGGGGGGGGGGGGGGGCTTGACTAGTCGATTAATAATTGACTATTAGCTGCCGACTAGTCAACTAGAAAAATCCGTAGTCGTTTCAACACTACATTATGTACCATATGTTGATGTTTTGATTTATTTTGCATCGAACTTGCCCACCATGTGGTCTTAATTATCGTCACGTTTTGGCGCCAGCATAGTACATATTATTTACACATCAATAATGTGTCTATCTTATCCATGCTTGGCCGCTTCCGTGGTCGAGTGGTTATTGACGCTGACTTGTATACCACTGTAACCTATCATCACTGATGACGGGTTCGAGCCCCGCTCAGACCGTGTCTCATTTATATGAAAAAGTTGGCAGTTTCTTACGGAGGTTGGTGCACCCAAGTACTGGTTAACCGCTGGAGCCTGCCCAGGAAAGGTGTTGTTAGGTAAACTGTCCGTTGCTCAAGTGGGTAACCGGTAGCGACATTAAATAAAAAAAACCCATATATTGTGATCTAGCGCTTTCTCATTTCTCCCAAACATACTGACCTAGAATGAGCCCTGATACCTAACTTACATCTGGAGATAATATGACCCAAAATTGTTAGGGGCGAGAGCAAGGGACTTGTACCGTATTGTTCCTATTTAAAGCGCCACCTCTAATATAGGCGCCCCCACGTAAAGATACAACATGAAATGGCCCTTAACCCATTCAACACCAAGTAACTCACATGGACTGGTCCATGATATTCATAAACCAATAAATGAATCAGAAAATCACATTTGGACAAGTTCGTTTATCAAAATGGGTAATTATGTCTAAAAATAGTCATATCACTGGCAAAAAGTGCAGATCCTGATGAGACGGCTCGTCACGAGCCGGCTCATCTGGATCTACACTTTTTGTAAGCCTATTTAGAGGTCTGTGGTGTTGAAAGGGTTAAATGGAAATAATTGGCTTACCTGTCGGTAGTACTGTTGTTTAACGTAATCCATATATATATATATATATATATAAACTCCAAGCTCATGAATCACTAAGTATGCATGAATAATATGCGCATCACTTGTTGAACGTATACGCGTGTATCGCTTTAAAAAAAGTATTTATTTTCACAGAAGAATTCACACAATATCAACAATGCCTCGAGCTATTTAAACCGAAAGTACAAGGATAGTTATTTACATTGACACCGTATAACAGTTTATAACGCGGAACAATCCACAGAAACACAGGTTAACTTTAAATGTGTACGATTTAGGTAACACTATGACGTAGTAGGCGTCGCATTATGACAAAGCAAGGTCACTGAGCAGTTTCTTCCAATTAGTTGGCAATTACCGATATTGAAACGGAGATTTTCCACACCTATACTACAGAAATGAATTACTCTAATTAGCACGCCCCTTTTGTGTTTTGCATCGCGCCCGGGTGCTATAAATAGGAACAATACGGTAATATATTAAACAAATAACGTTTTTAGACCTGAGCATTTCAGTGCAGAAAGGGTACCCACTGTTGCGCGTTCACTTTTTAGTGTATTAATTAAATTGGTTGTTGTTCTCGGTTTTTGTGTTTTATTAAATTAGTGGTTGTCGATTTTTTGTGAGAGCTGTAGATCTATAGACAAATTGGCAGCTGCATAAAAGATCATGCTTTTTATTAATATTTTATTTGCCGTGCAAACAAACACCTGCGTAATGTACCATGTGACATTCTTCTGTCTCCTGTTTAATATATGGATTTTAGTGCTTTAACCCATTTCATTCTGGATACCGTTCAAACAGTATTTGCAAAGAACATAGAGCCAGATCAGCCGCCACGGAAATTGCCTATGCCGTTTGCTATTCAGATGATCTTGCCTAGACACTAGGCTATGTAGCAAACAACATAGATCCTGATCAGCACGCAGCGTCATGCTGCGGCTGATCTGGATCTATGTTGTTTGCAAAAGCCTTTAAATGTATCCAGAATGAAATGGGTTAAATGGGTGGAAACTGCTAAATTTACATAAGCATTTTCTTAGAATTGGGCACTTAGATATTGTAAGGAGCAGGTGATCATGGTTCCGTTATCCAATTGAATTGAGATTCTTTTTCTTGAGAGTTATGTCCCTTTTTGTATCTCTATATTGCAACAGTGGTAGCGTGTTCGCTTCAGGTGCGAAAGGCCCGGAGTTCGCGTCTCACTGGAGCCGTTGTCGTTGTTTCGCAATCGAGCTAAAATAAATTTTTATAAACTAACCTCGGTTAGATAGCTGCACCATGGACACATATGGAATCAACTCTAAAATGTATTTATTTTATGAAACCTTTGTAGGCAACATGTGTCCAAACATCAATGTAATTCAGTATCCATAAAAGGATGTGATGTGCAAATAGTAATTCACAATATTATTATAAATACAGTTTGTTTGTGGTTATATCTTCAAATCTATACACGTTATGATTGCACAATTTTAATGTGTATAGAGAGTTTTGTTGGGCAGTGTATGTTAGTGTGCATAAAGAGTTTTGGAGTGTAGTGTATATTATTGTGTATAGAGAGTTTTGTTGGGCAGTGTATATTATTGTGTATAGAGAGTTTTGTTGGGCAGTGTATATTGTTTTGTTGGGCAGTGTATATTAGTGTGTATAGAGAGTTTTGTTGGGCAGTGTATATTATTGTGTATAGAGAGTTTTGTTGGGCAGTGTATATTATTGTGTATAGACAGTTTTGTTGGGCAGTGTATATTAGTATGTATAGAGAGTTTTGTTGTGCAGTGTATATTATTGTGTATAGAGAGTATTGTTGGGTAGTGTATATTAGTGTGTATAGAGAGTTTTGTTGGGTAGTGTATATTAGTGTGTATAGAGAGTTTTGTTGGGTAGTGTATATTAGTGTGTATAGAGAGTTTTGTAGGGCAGTGTATATTAGTGTGTATAGATAGTTTTGTTGGGCAGTGTATATTAGTGTGTATAGAGAGTTTTGTAGGGCAGTGTATATTAGTGTGTATAGAGAGTTTTGTAGGGCAGTGTATATTAGTGTGCATAGAGAGTTTTGTTGGGCAGTGTATATTAGTGTGTATAGAGTTTTGTTAGGCAGTGTATATTAGTGTATATAGAGAGTTTTGTTGGGTAGTGTATATTAGTGTGTATAGAGAGTTTTGTAGGGCAGTGTATATTAGTGTGTATAGATAGTTTTGTTGGGCAGTGTATATTAGTGTGTATAGAGAGTTTTGTAGGGCAGTGTATATTAGTGTGTATAGAGAGTTTTGTAGGGCAGTGTATATTAGTGTGCATAGAGAGTTTTGTTGGGCAGTGTATATTAGTGTGTATAGAGTTTTGTTAGGCAGTGTATATTAGTGTGTATAGAGAGTTTTGTTGGGCAGTGTATATTAGTGTGTATAGAGAGTTTTGTAGGGCAGTGTATATTAGTGTGTATAGAGAGTTTTGTTGGGCAGTGTATATTAGTGTGTATAGAGAGTTTTGTAGGGCAGTGTATATTAGTGTGTATGGAGAGTTTTGTAGAGCAGTGTATATTAGTGTGTATAGAGAGTTTTGTTGGGCTGTGTATATTAGTGTGTATAGAGAGTTTTGTTGGGCAGTGTATATTAGTATGTATAGAGAGTTTTGTTGGGCAGTGTATATTAATGTGTATAGAGAGTTTTGTTGGGCAGTGTATATTAGTGTGTATAGAGAGTTTTGTAGGGCAGTGTATATTAGTGTGTATAGAGAGTTTTGTTGGGCAGTGTATATTAGTGTGTATAGAGAGTTTTGTAGGGCAGTGTATATTAGTGTGTATGGAGAGTTTTGTAGAGCAGTGTATATTAGTGTGTATAGAGAGTTTTGTTGGGCTGTGTATATTAGTGTGTATAGAGAGTTTTGTTGGGCAGTGTATATTAGTATGTATAGAGAGTTTTGTTGGGCAGTGTATATTAATGTGTATAGAGAGTTTTGTTGGGCAGTGTATATTAGTGTGTATAGAGAGTTTTGTAGGGCAGTGTATATTAGTGTGTATAGAGAGTTTTGTTGGGCAGTGTATATTAGTGTGTATAGAGAGTTTTGTTGGGCAGTGTATATTAGTGTGTATATAGAGTTTTGTTGGGCAGTGTATATTAGTGTGCATAGAGAGTTTTGGAGTGTAGTGTATATTAGTGTGTATAGAGAGTTTTGTTGGGCAGTGTATATTAGTGTGTATAGAGAGTTGTGTTGGGTAGTGTATATTAGTGTGTAAAGAGTTTTGTTGGGCAGTGTATATTAGTGTGTATAGAGAGTTTTGTTGGGCAGTGTATATTAGTGTGTATAGAGAGTTTTGTTGGGCAGTGTATATTATTGTGATAAAGAGTTTTGTTGGGCAGTGTATATTGTTTTGTTGGGCAGTGTATATTAGTGTGTATAGAGAGTTTTGTTGGGCAGTGTATATTATTGTGTATAGAGAGTTTTGTTGGGCAGTGTATATTATTGTGTATAGAGGGTTTTGTAGGGCAGTGTATATTATTGTGTATAGAGAGTTTTGTTGGGCAGTGTATATTATTGTGTATAGAGAGTTTTGTTGGGCAGTGTATATTATTGTGTATAGACAGTTTTGTTGGGCAGTGTATATTATTGTGTATAGAGAGTTTTGTTGGGCAGTGTATATTATTGTGTATAGAGAGTTTTGTTGGGTAGTGTATATTAGTGTGTATAGAGAGTTTTGTAGGGCAGTGTATATTAGTGTGTATAGACAGTTTTGTAGGGCAGTGTATATTAGTATGTATAGAGAGTTTTGTTGTGCAGTGTATATTATTGTGTATAGAGAGTATTGTTGGGTAGTGTATATTAGTGTGTATAGAGAGTTTTGTTGGGTAGTGTATATTAGTGTGTATAGAGAGTTTTGTTGGGTAGTGTATATTAGTGTGTATAGAGAGTTTTGTTGGGCAGTGTATATTAGTGTGTATAGAGAGTTTGTTAGGCAGTGTATATTAGTGTGTATAGAGAGTTTTGTTGGGCAGTGTATATTAGTGTGTATAGAGAGTTTTGTAGGGCAGTGTATATTAGTGTGTATAGAGAGTTTTGTTGGGCAGTGTATATTAGTGTGTATAGAGAGTTTTGTAGGGCAGTGTATATTAGTGTGTATAGAGAGTTTTGTAGGGCAGTGTATATTAGTGTGTATAGAGAGTTTTGTTGGGCGTGTATATTAGTGTGTATAGAGAGTTTTGTTGGGCAGTGTATATTAGTGTGTATAGAGAGTTTTGTTGGGCAGTGTATATTAGTGTGTAAAGAGTTTTGTTGGGCAGTGTATATTAGTGTGTATAGAGAGTTTTGTAGGGCAGTGTATATTAGTGTGTATAGAGAGTTTTGTTGGGCAGTGTATATTAGTGTGTATAGAGAGTTTTGTTGGGCAGTGTATATTAGTGTGTATATAGAGTTTTGTTGGGCAGTGTATATTAGTGTGCATAGAGAGTTTTGGAGTGTAGTGTATATTAGTGTGTATAGAGAGTTTTGTTGGGCAGTGTATATTAGTGTGTATAGAGAGTTGTGTTGGGTAGTGTATATTAGTGTGTAAAGAGTTTTGTTGGGCAGTGTATATTAGTGTGTATAGAGAGTTTTGTAGAGCAGTGTATATTAGTGTGTATAGAGAGTTTTGTTGGGCAGTGTATATTAGTGTGTATAGAGAGTTTTGTTGGGCAGTGTATATTAGTGTGTATAGAGAGTTTTGTTGGGCAGTGTATATTAGTGTTGAGAGTTTTGGGTAGTGTATATTAGTGTGTAAGAGTTTTGTTGGGCGTGTATATAGTGTGTATAGAGAGTTTTGTTGGGTAGTGTATATTAGTGTGTAAAGAGTTTTGTTGGGCAGTGTATATTAGTGTGTATAGAGAGTTTTGTTGGGCAGTGTATATTAGTGTGTATAGAGAGTTTTGTTGGGCAGTGTATATTAGTGTGTATAGAGAGTTTTGTTGGGCAGTGTATATTAGTGTGTATAGAGTTTTGTTGGGCTGTATTTAGTAGAGTTTTGTTGGGCAGTGTATATTAGTGTATAGAGAGTTTTGGAGTGTAGTGTATATTAGTGTGTATAGAGAGTTTTGTTGGGCAGTGTATATTAGTGTGTATAGAGAGTTTTGTTGGGCAGTGTATATTAGTGTGTAAAGAGTTTTGTTGGGCAGTGTATATTAGTGTGTATAGAGAGTTTTGTAGGGCAGTGTATATTAGTGTGTATAGAGAGTTTTGTTGGGCAGTGTATATTAGTGTGTATAGAGAGTTTTGTTGGGCAGTGTATATTAGTGTGTATAGAGAGTTTTGTTGGGCAGTGTATATTAGTGTGTATAGAGAGTTTTGTTGGGCAGTGTATATTAGTGTGTATAGAGAGTTTTGTTGGGTAGTGTATATTAGTGTGTAAAGAGTTTTGTTGGGCAGTGTATATTAGTGTGTATAGAGAGTTTTGTTGGGCAGTGTATATTAGTGTGTATAGAGAGTTTTGTTGGCAGTGTATATTAGTGTGTATAGAGAGTTTTGTGGCAGTGTATATTGTTTTGTTGGGCAGTGTATTAGTGTGTAGAGAGTTTTGTTGGGCAGTGTATATTAGGTGTATAGAGAGTTTTGTTGGGTAGTGTATATTAGTGTGTATAGAGAGTTTTGTTGGCAGTGTATATTATGTGTATAGAGAGTTTTGTTGGGCAGTGTATATGTGTATAGGAGTTTTGTTGGGAGTGTTGTGTATAGAGAGTTTTGTTGGGCATGTATATTAGTGTGTATAGAGAGTTTTGTTGGGCAGTGTATATTATTGTGTATAGAGAGTTTTGTAGGGCAGTGTATATTAGTGTGTATAGAGAGTTTTGTTGGGCTGTGTATATTAGTGTGTATAGAGAGTTTTGTTGGGCAGTGTATATTAGTATGTATAGAGAGTTTTGTTGGGCAGTGTATATTAGTGTGTATAGAGAGTTTTGTTGGGCAGTGTATATTAGTGTGTATAGATAGTTTTGTTGGGCAGTGTATATTAGTGTGTATAGATAGTTTTGTTGGGCAGTGTATATTAGTGTGTATAGAGAGTTTTGTTGGGCAGTGTATATTAGTGTGTATAGAGAGTTTTGTTGGGCTGTGTATATTAGTGTGTATAGAGAGTTTTGTAGGGCATTGTATATTAGTGTGTATAGAGAGTTTTGTTGGGCAGTGTATATTAGTGTGTATAGAGAGTTTTGTTGGGCAGTGTATATTAGTGTGTATATAGAGTTTTGTTGGGCAGTGTATATTAGTGTGCATAGAGAGTTTTGGAGTGTAGTGTATATTAGTGTGTATAGAGAGTTTTGTTGGGCAGTGTATATTAGTGTGTATAGAGAGTTTTGTTGGGTAGTGTATATTAGTGTGTAAAGAGTTTTGTTGGGCAGTGTATATTAGTATGTATAGAGAGTTTTGTTGGGCAGTGTATATTAGTGTGCATAGAGAGTTTTGGAGTGTAGTGTATATTAGTGTGTATAGAGAGTTTTGTTGGGCAGTGTATATTGTTTTGTTGGGCAGTGTATATTAGTGTGTATAGAGAGTTTTGTTGGGCAGTGTATATTAGTGTGTATAGAGAGTTTTGTTGGGCAGTGTATATTAGTGTGTATAGAGTTTTGTTGGGCAGTGTATATTAGTGTATAGAGGTTTTGGGGTTTTGTTGGGGTGTTTTGTTTTGTTGGGCAGTGTATATTAGTGTGTATAGAGAGTTTTGTTGGGCAGTGTATATTAGTGTGCATAGAGAGTTTTGGAGTGTAGTGTATATTAGTGTGTATAGAGAGTTTTGTTGGGCAGTGTATATTAGTGTGTATAGAGAGTTGTGTTGGGTAGTGTATATTAGTGTGTAAAGAGTTTTGTTGGGCAGTGCATATTAGTATGTATAGAGAGTTTTGTTGGGCAGTGTATATTAGTGTGCATAGAGAGTTTTGGAGTGTAGTGTATATTAGTGTGTATAGAGAGTTTTGTTGGGCAGTGTATATTGTTTTGTTGGGCAGTGTATATTAGTGTGTATAGAGAGTTTTGTTGGGCAGTGTATATTAGTGTGTATATAGAGTTTTGTTGGGTAGTGTATATTAGTGTGTATAGAGTTTTGTTGGGCAGTGTATATTAGTGTACATAGAGAGTTTTGGAGTGTAGTGTATATTAGTGTGTATAGAGAGTTTTGTTGGGCAGTGTATATTGTTTTGTTGGGCAGTGTATATTAGTGTGTATAGAGAGTTTTGTAGGGCAGTGTATATTAGTGTGCATAGAGAGTTTTGTAGGGCAGTGTATATTAGTGTGCATAGAGAGTTTTGTTGGGCAGTGTATATTAGTGTGTATAGAGAGTTTTGTGGGCAGTGTATATTATGTATAGAGAGTTTTGTAGGGCAGTGTATATTAGTGTGATAGAGATTTTGTAGGGCAGTGTATATTAGTGTGCATAGAGAGTTTTGTTGGGCAGTGTATATTAGTGTGTATAGAGAGTTTTGTAGGGCAGTGTATATTAGTGTATAGAGAGTTTTGTAGGGCAGTGTATATTAGTGTGCATAGAGAGTTTTGTAGGGCAGTGTATATTAGTGTGTATAGAGAGTTTTGTTGGGCAGTGTATATTAGTGTGTATAGAGAGTTTTGTAGGGCAGTGTATATTAGTGTATAGAGAGTTTTGTAGGGCAGTGTATATTAGTGTATAGAGAGTTTTGTAGGGCAGTGTATATTAGTGTATAGAGAGTTTTGTTGGGCAGTGTATATTAGTGTGTATAGAGAGTTTTGTAGGGCAGTGTATATTAGTGTATAGAGAGTTTTGTAGGGCAGTGTATATTAGTGTGTATAGAGAGTTTTGTAGGGCAGTGTATATTAGTGTATAAGAGTTTTGTAGGGCAGTGTATATTAGTGTAGAGAGTTTTGTGGGCAGTGTATATTAGTGTATAGAGAGTTTTGTAGGGCAGTGTATATTAGTGTGTATAGAGTTTTGTAGGGCAGTGTATATTAGTGTATAGAGAGTTTTGTAGGGCAGTGTATATTAGTGTGTATAGAGAGTTTTGTAGGGCAGTGTATATTAGTGTGTATAGAGAGTTTTTGTTGGCAGTGTATATTAGTGTGTATAGAGAGTTTTGTAGGGCAGTGTATATTAGTGTATAGAGAGTTTTGTTGGGCAGTGTATATTAGTGTATAGAGAGTTTTGTTGGGCAGTGTATATTAGTGTATAGAGAGTTTTGTAGGGCAGTGTATATTAGTGTATAGAGAGTTTTGTTGGGCAGTGTATATTAGTGTATAGAGAGTTTTGTTGGGCAGTGTATATTATTGTGTATAGAGAGTTTTGTTGGGCAGTGTATATTATTGTGTATAGACAGTTTTGTTGGGTAGTGTATATTAGTGTG
>CM026390.1:14516828-14536102 GCA_014843695.1 Archivesica marissinica | reverse complement strand
TGTATAGAGAGTTTTGTAGGGCAGTGTATATTAGTGTGCATAGAGAGTTTTGTAGGGCAGTGTATATTAGTGTGCATAGAGAGTTTTGTTGGGCAGTGTATATTAGTGTGTATAGAGAGTTTTGTAGGGCAGTGTATATTAGTGTATAGAGAGTTTTGTAGGGCAGTGTATATTAGTGTGATAGAGAGTTTTGTAGGGCAGTGTATATTAGTGTGTATAGAGAGTTTTGTTGGGCAGTGTATATTAGTGTGTATAGAGAGTTTTGTTGGGCAGTGTATATTAGTGTATAGAGAGTTTTGTAGGGCAGTGTATATTAGTGTGTATAGAGAGTTTTGTTGGGCAGTGTATATTAGTGTGTATAGAGAGTTTTGTAGGGCAGTGTATATTAGTGTATAGAGAGTTTTGTAGGGCAGTGTATATTAGTGTATAGAGAGTTTTGTAGGGCAGTGTATATTAGTGTGTATAGAGAGTTTTGTAGGGCAGTGTATATTAGTGTATAGAGAGTTTTGTTGGGCAGTGTATATTAGTGTATAGAGAGTTTTGTTGGGCAGTGTATATTAGTGTATAGAGAGTTTTGTAGGGCAGTGTATATTAGTGTATAGAGAGTTTTGTAGGGCAGTGTATATTAGTGTATAGAGAGTTTTGTTGGGCAGTGTATATAGTGTATAGAGAGTTTGTGGGGTGTATATTAGTGTTGGTTTGTGGGTGTTTTAGTGTGTATAGAGAGTTTTGTAGGGCAGTGTATATTAGTGTATAGAGAGTTTTGTAGGGCAGTGTATATTAGTGTGTATAGAGAGTTTTGTAGGGCAGTGTATATTAGTGTATAGAGAGTTTTGTAGGGCAGTGTATATTAGGTGTATAGAGTTTTGTGGGCAGTGTATATTAGTGTGATAGAGAGTTTTGTAGGGCAGTGTATATTAGTGTATAGAGAGTTTTGTTGGGCAGTGTATATTAGTGTATAGAGAGTTTTGTAGGGCAGTGTATATTAGTGTGTATGGAGAGTTTTGTAGAGCAGTGTATATTAGTGTGTATAGAGAGTTTTGTTGGGCTGTGTATATTAGTGTGTATAGAGAGTTTTGTTGGGCAGTGTATATTAGTATGTATAGAGAGTTTTGTTGGGCAGTGTATATTAATGTGTATAGAGAGTTTTGTTGGGCAGTGTATATTAGTGTGTATAGAGAGTTTTGTAGGGCAGTGTATATTAGTGTGTATAGAGAGTTTTGTTGGGCAGTGTATATTAGTGTGTATAGAGAGTTTTGTTGGGCAGTGTATATTATTGTGTATAGAGAGTATTGTTGGGTAGTGTATATTAGTGTGTATAGAGAGTTTTGTTGGGTAGTGTATATTAGTGTGTATAGAGAGTTTTGTTGGGTAGTGTATATTAGTGTGTATAGAGAGTTTTGTAGGGCAGTGTATATTAGTGTGTATAGATAGTTTTGTTGGGCAGTGTATATTAGTGTGTATAGAGAGTTTTGTAGGGCAGTGTATATTAGTGTGTATAGAGAGTTTTGTAGGGCAGTGTATATTAGTGTGCATAGAGAGTTTTGTTGGGCAGTGTATATTAGTGTGTATAGAGTTTTGTTAGGCAGTGTATATTAGTGTATATAGAGAGTTTTGTTGGGTAGTGTATATTAGTGTGTATAGAGAGTTTTGTAGGGCAGTGTATATTAGTGTGTATAGATAGTTTTGTTGGGCAGTGTATATTAGTGTGTATAGAGAGTTTTGTAGGGCAGTGTATATTAGTGTGTATAGAGAGTTTTGTAGGGCAGTGTATATTAGTGTGCATAGAGAGTTTTGTTGGGCAGTGTATATTAGTGTGTATAGAGTTTTGTTAGGCAGTGTATATTAGTGTGTATAGAGAGTTTTGTTGGGCAGTGTATATTAGTGTGTATAGAGAGTTTTGTAGGGCAGTGTATATTAGTGTGTATAGAGAGTTTTGTTGGGCAGTGTATATTAGTGTGTATAGAGAGTTTTGTAGGGCAGTGTATATTAGTGTGTATAGAGAGTTTTGTAGGGCAGTGTATATTAGTGTATAGAGAGTTTTGTGGGCAGTGTATATTAGTGTGTATAGAGAGTTTTGTAGGGCAGTGTATATTAGTGTATAGAGAGTTTTGTAGGGCAGTGTATATTAGTGTATAGAGAGTTTTGTGGGCAGTGTATATTAGTGTATAGAGAGTTTTGTAGGGCAGTGTATATTAGTGTGTATAGAGAGTTTGTGGGCAGTGTATTTAGTGTATATAGAGTTTTGTAGGGCAGTGTATATTAGTGTATAGAGAGTTTTGTAGGGCAGTGTATATTAGTGTGCATAGAGAGTTTTGTGGGCAGTGTATATTAGTGTATAGAGTTTTGTAGGGCAGTGTATATTAGTGTATAGAGAGTTTTGTAGGGCAGTGTATATTAGTGTGATAGAGAGTTTTGTAGGGCAGTGTATATTAGTGTGTATAGAGAGTTTTGTAGGGCAGTGTATATTAGTGTATAGAGAGTTTTGTAGGGCAGTGTATATTAGTGTGATAGAGAGTTTTGTAGGGCAGTGTATATTAGTGTATAGAGAGTTTTGTTGGGCAGTGTATATTAGTGTGTATAGAGAGTTTTGTAGGGCAGTGTATATTAGTGTATAGAGAGTTTTGTAGGGCAGTGTATATTAGTGTGTATAGAGAGTTTTGTAGGGCAGTGTATATTAGTGTATAGAGAGTTTTGTAGGGCAGTGTATATTAGTGTGTATAGAGAGTTTTGTAGGGCAGTGTATATTAGTGTATAGAGAGTTTTGTAGGGCAGTGTATATTAGTGTATAGAGAGTTTTGTTGGGCAGTGTATATTAGTGTGATAGAGAGTTTTGTAGGGCAGTGTATATTAGTGTGATAGAGAGTTTTGTTGGGCAGTGTATATTAGTGTGTATAGAGAGTTTTGTAGGGCAGTGTATATTAGTGTATAGAGAGTTTTGTAGGGCAGTGTATATTAGTGTGATAGAGAGTTTTGTAGGGCAGTGTATATTAGTGTATAGAGAGTTTTGTAGGGCAGTGTATATTAGTGTATAGAGAGTTTTGTAGGGCAGTGTATATTAGTGTATAGAGAGTTTTGTAGGGCAGTGTATATTAGTGTATAGAGAGTTTTGTAGGGCAGTGTATATTAGTGTATAGAGAGTTTTGTTGGGCAGTGTATATTAGTGTATAGAGAGTTTTGTAGGGCAGTGTATATTAGTGTATATAGAGTTTTGTTGGGCAGTGTATATTAGTGTATATAGAGTTTTGTAGGGCAGTGTATATTAGTGTGTATAGAGAGTTTTGTAGGGCAGTGTATATTAGTGTATAGAGAGTTTTGTAGGGCAGTGTATATTAGTGTATAGAGAGTTTTGTAGGGCAGTGTATATTAGTGTGTATAGAGAGTTTTGTAGGGCAGTGTATATTAGTGTGTATAGAGAGTTTTGTAGGGCAGTGTATATTAGTGTATAGAGAGTTTTGTAGGGCAGTGTATATTAGTGTGTATAGAGAGTTTTGTAGGGCAGTGTATATTAGTGTATAGAGAGTTTTGTTGGGCAGTGTATATTAGTGTATAGAGAGTTTTGTAGGGCAGTGTATATTAGTGTATAGAGAGTTTTGTAGGGCAGTGTATATTAGTATGTATAGAGAGTTTTGTAGGGCAGTGTATATTAGTGTGTATAGAGAGTTTTGTAGGGCAGTGTATATTAGTGTATAGAGTGTTTTGTAGGGCAGTGTATATTAGTGTATAGAGAGTTTTGTAGGGCAGTGTATATTAGTGTATAGAGAGTTTTGTTGGGCAGTGTATATTAGTGTATAGAGAGTTTTGTAGGGCAGTGTATATTAGTGTATAGAGAGTTTTGTTGGGCAGTGTATATTAGTGTATAGAGAGTTTTGTAGGGCAGTGTATATTAGTGTATAGAGAGTTTTGTAGGGCAGTGTATATTAGTGTATAGAGAGTTTTGTTGGGCAGTGTATATTAGTGTGTATAGAGAGTTTTGTAGGGCAGTGTATATTAGTGTATAGAGAGTTTTGTAGGGCAGTGTATATTAGTGTATAGATAGTTTTGTTGGGCAGTGTATATTAGTGTATAGAGAGTTTTGTAGGGCAGTGTATATTAGTATGTATAGAGAGTTTTGTAGGGCAGTGTATTAGTGTATATAGAGTTTTGTAGGGCAGTGTATATTAGTGTATAGAGAGTTTTGTAGGGCAGTGTATATTAGTGTGCATAGAGAGTTTTGTTGGGCAGTGCATATTATTGTGTATAGAGAGTTTTGTTGGGCAGTGTATATTGTTTTGTTGGGCAGTGTATATTAGTGTGTATAGAGAGTTTTGTAGGGCAGTGTATGTTAGTGTGCATAGAGAGTTTTGTAGGGCAGTGTATATTAGTGTGCATAGAGAGTTTTGTTGGGCAGTGTATATTAGTGTGTATAGAGAGTTTTGTAGGCAGTGTATATTAGTGTATAGAGAGTTTTGTAGGGCAGTGTATATTAGTGTGCATAGATAGTTTTGTAGGGCAGTGTATATTAGTGTGCATAGAGAGTTTTGTTGGGCAGTGTATATTAGTGTGTATAGAGAGTTTTGTAGGGCAGTGTATATTAGTGTATAGAGAGTTTTGTAGGGCAGTGTATATTAGTGTGCATAGAGAGTTTTGTAGGGCAGTGTATATTAGTGTGCATAGAGAGTTTTGTTGGGCAGTGTATATTAGTGTGTATAGAGAGTTTTGTAGGGCAGTGTATATTAGTGTATAGAGAGTTTTGTAGGGCAGTGTATATTAGTGTGCATAGAGAGTTTTGTAGGGCAGTGTATATTAGTGTGTATAGAGAGTTTTGTAGGGCAGTGTATATTAGTGTATAGAGAGTTTTGTAGGGCAGTGTATATTAGTGTATATAGAGTTTTGTAGTGCAGTGTATATTAGTGTGCATAGAGAGTTTTGTAGGGCAGTGTATATTAGTGTATAGAGAGTTTTGTAGGGCAGTGTATATTAGTGTATAGAGAGTTTTGTTGGGCAGTGTATATTAGTGTATAGAGAGTTTTGTTGGGCAGTGTATATTAGTGTGTATAGAGAGTTTTGTAGGGCAGTGTATATTAGTGTATAGAGAGTTTTGTAGGGCAGTGTATATTAGTGTATAGAGAGTTTTGTAGGGCAGTGTATATTAGTGTATAGAGAGTTTTGTTGGGCAGTGTATATTAGTGTATAGAGAGTTTTGTAGGGCAGTGTATATTAGTGTATAGAGAGTTTTGTAGGGCAGTGTATATTAGTGTATAGAGAGTTTTGTTGGGCAGTGTATATTAGTGTATAGAGAGTTTTGTAGAGCAGTGTATATTAGTATGTATAGAGAGTTTTGTAGGGCAGTGTATATTAGTGTATATAGAGTTTTGTAGGGCAGTGTATATTAGTGTATAGAGTTTTGTAGGGCAGTGTATATTAGTGTGCATAGAGAGTTTTGTAGGGCAGTGTATATTAGTGTATAGAGAGTTTTGTAGGGCAGTGTATATTAGTGTATAGAGAGTTTTGTAGGGCAGTGTATAATAGTGTATAGAGAGTTTTGTTGGGCAGTGTATATTAGTGTATAGAGAGTTTTGTAGGGCAGTGTATATTAGTGTACAGAGAGTTTTGTTGGGCAGTGTATATTAGTGTATAGAGAGTTTTGTAGGGCAGTGTATATTAGTGTATTGAGAGTTTTGTTGGGCAGTGTATATTAGTGTATAGAGAGTTTTGTAGGGCAGTGTATATTAGTGTATAGAGAGATTTGTTGGGCAGTGTATATTAGTGTATAGAGAGTGTTGTATGGCAGTGTATATTAGTGTATATAGAGTTTTGTTGGGCAGTGTATATTAGTGTATATAGAGTTTTGTAGGGCAGTGTATATTAGTGTGTATAGAGAGTTTTGTAGGGCAGTGTATATTAGTGTATAGAGAGTTTTGTAGGGCAGTGTATATTAGTGTATAGAGAGTTTTGTAGGGCAGTGTATATTAGTGTGTATAGAGAGTTTTGTAGGGCAGTGTATATTAGTGTATAGAGAGTTTTGTAGGGCAGTGTATATTAGTGTATAGAGAGTTTTGTAGGGCAGTGTATATTAGTGTGTATAGAGAGTTTTGTAGGGCAGTGTATATTAGTGTATAGAGAGTTTTGTTGGGCAGTGTATATTAGTGTGTATAGAGAGTTTTGTAGGGCAGTGTATATTAGTGTATAGAGAGTTTGTAGGGCAGTGTATATTAGTGTATAGAGAGTTTTGTAGGGCAGTGTATATTAGTGTGTATAGAGAGTTTTGTAGGGCAGTGTATATTAGTGTATATAGAGTTTTGTTGGGCAGTGTATATTAGTGTATATAGAGTTTTGTAGGGCAGTGTATATTAGTGTGTATAGAGAGTTTTGTAGGGCAGTGTATATTAGTGTATAGAGAGTTTTGTAGGGCAGTGTATATTAGTGTATATAGAGTTTTGTAGGGCAGTGTATATTAGTGTGTATAGAGAGTTTTGTAGGGCAGTGTATATTAGTGTATAGAGAGTTTTGTAGGGCAGTGTATATTAGTGTATAGAGAGTTTTGTAGGGCAGTGTATATTAGTGTGTATAGAGAGTTTTGTAGGGCAGTGTATATGAGTGTATAGAGAGTTTTGTTGTGCAGTGTATATTAGTGTGCATAGAGAGTTTTGTAGGGCAGTGTATATTAGTGTATAGAGAGTTTTGTAGGGCAGTGTATATTACAGGGCTGTACAAATATTTTTCACGACCACTTGCTGGATAAGTGACTTTCAAAAAGCCACTTGTCCTGACCAGAATGCCACTTGTCCAATAATATTTTGCCAAAACAGCAATTAAAAATGTGATATCATAATATGATACATATTATGTATCTTTACGTATAGGCTAATTGAGACAGAGACAAGATCATGATTAAGATGAATTAATTCAGTGTTTACTCTTATTTACATAAATTATCTAAATAAATAAAGAATCATTATTACACACAAACTAATAATAATTATTTACAACACCGGTCACACACATTTCTTAACACTTATGCCCGTGGACATGACGACCGCCTTTGCCACAGGCAAGCCAGTGCCTGGTGGCCTTCTCAGCATCAAAGTCTTGCAGAGAAGGCCCAGTTCTCTTCAGTTCACTTAATGGCACTCGGAATGGTCCTTAATAGTCTGGCGTACACCTCACTAACAGGCACCTCACTGCTTTGCCGCTGTTGCCTCATAAGCACCTTCAACTGCACATACTCTGTCTGAATCTGGCTGTGACGAGCCTCAGGGAACACAGCCATCATATGGTTCAGGATGTCCTGTAGATCTTCTTTTCCGTGGCTGGCAAGCTGATGTCGCTCACTTGGGATGGACCTGTAGTCCAGGGCCTGGAAGGACTTCGGTGGTTTCTCGTTGAAGTTCTGGAACCTGCAAATATACATGCATATCACTACATAATTATGAATTCAAAATGGAATCATCAGTGAGTGTACTCACTCAATACTCAGTCTGTTCTTTTTACCATCCCCACTTTCACTTTCATCTTCACTTTTCCGTTTAGAACTAAAGAATTTAAGTAAACTCATATTGATCTTAACACGGCAGCGCAGTTTAATAGAATAATTAATATGGACGAAATGTACAGAGTCCGATAGTTATTTACAGTATATTTCTGTATAAAATTGAGTAAATCATATCGGTTGGCTGATCTTGAACTTTAATTGCTCTAATTATATCATGAAATTAAAAAACACAACTTACCTCTTTAAAAATAGTGACAGAATTGACGCATGTATCGGCGAATATCAATTACTGAATCAGTGTTTGCAGTCTGTAATGGTAATCAGGCCACATTAATTGCCCACGTTTGTAGCACGCGTCCATCATAACAAATCAACCCAATCAGGCCTCATTTATCTATTATGTATGTCCACTCTTAATCTTTAAATTAGCGAGTGTTTTCACAGTTCATCGCATTGTTTACATTCGCAATCGGCATATGTGTGATCACGTGATCTCACAACACGCGTACACGGTGTTTCGTTGGATTTCTACCACGGTAATTCATCTGGGTTTTTTGGCGAAAGTAAATAGAGCCGGTTTTTTTTTTAGATATTCTGTTTTTTTTTAGATTTTCTGTCAAAAAAGATGATTATGATTTTATGAAAAAGGCACTTGTCCGGGACAAACGTTTTGAAATTAGCCACTTGTCCGTCGTAATTTTCGACTTGTTCCGGGCGTCGGGCGATAGGATTTGTACAGCCCTGTATTAGTGCATAGAGAGTTTTGTAGGGCAGTGTATATTAGTGTGTATAGAGAGTTTTGTAGGGCAGTGTATATTAGTGTATAGAGAGTTTTGTAGGGCAGTGTATATTAGTGTATAGAGAGTTTTGTAGGGCAGTGTATATTAGTTATAGAGAGTTTTGTAGGGCAGTGTATATTAGTATGTATAGAGAGTTTTGTTGGGCAGTGTATATTAGTGTATAGAGAGTTTTGTAGGGCAGTGTATATTAGTGTGTATAGAGAGTTTTGTAGGGCAGTGTATATTAGTGTATAGAGAGTTTTGTTGGGCAGTGTATATTAGTGCATAGAGAGTTTTGTAGGGCAGTGTATATTAGTGTGTATAGAGAGTTTTGTAGGGCAGTGTATATTAGTGTGTATTGAGAGTTTTGTAGGGCAGTGTATATTAGTGTATAGAGAGTTTTGTAGGGCAGTGTATATTAGTGTATAGAGAGTTTTGTAGGGCAGTGTATTTTGTGTATAGAGAGTTTTGTAGGTAGTGTATATTAGTGTATAGAGAGTTTTGTTGGGCAGTGTATATTAGTGTATATAGAGTTTTGTAGGGCAGTGTATATTAGTGTGTATAGAGAGTTTTGTAGGGCAGTGTATATTAGTGTATAGAGAGTTTTGTAGGGCAGTGTATATTAGTGTATATAGAGTTTCGTAGGGCAGTGTATATTAGTGTGTATAGAGAGTTTCGTAGGGCAGTGTATATTAGTGTATAGAGAGTTTTGTAGGGCAGTGTATATTAGTGTATAGAGAGTTTTGTAGGGCAGTGTATATTAGTGTGTATAGAGAGTTTTGTAGGGCAGTGTATATGAGTGTATAGAGAGTTTTGTTGTGCAGTGTATATTAGTGTGCATAGAGAGTTTTGTAGGGCAGTGTATATTAGTGTATAGAGAGTTTTGTAGGGCAGTGTATATTACAGGGCTGTACAAATATTTTTCACGACCACTTGCTGGATAAGTGACTTTCAAAAAGCCACTTGTCCTGACCAGAATGCCACTTGTCCAATAATATTTTGCCAAAACAGCAATTAAAAATGTGATATCATAATATGATACATATTATGTATCTTTACGTATAGGCTAATTGAGACAGAGACAAGATCATGATTAAGATGAATTAATTCAGTGTTTACTCTTATTTACATAAATTATCTAAATAAATAAAGAATCATTATTACACACAAACTAATAATAATTATTTACAACACCGGTCACACACATTTCTTAACACTTATGCCCGTGGACATGACGACCGCCTTTGCCACAGGCAAGCCAGTGCCTGGTGGCCTTCTCAGCATCAAAGTCTTGCAGAGAAGGCCCAGTTCTCTTCAGTTCACTTAATGGCACTCGGAATGGTCCTTAATAGTCTTGCGTACACCTCACTAACAGGCACCTCACTGCTTTGCCGCTGTTGCCTCATAAGCACCTTCAACTGCACATACTCTGTCTGAATCTGGCTGTGACGAGCCTCAGGGAACACAGCCATCATATGGTTCAGGATGTCCTGTAGATCTTCTTTTCCGTGGCTGGCAAGCTGATGTCGCTCACTTGGGATGGACCTGTAGTCCAGGGCCTGGAAGGACTTCGGTGGTTTCTCGTTGAAGTTCTGGAACCTGCAAATATACATGCATATCATTACATAATTATGAATTCAAAATGGAATCATCAGTGAGTGTACTCACTCAATACTCAGTCTGTTCTTTTTACCATCCCCACTTTCACTTTCATCTTCACTTTTCCGTTTAGAACTAAAGAATTTAAGTAAACTCATATTGATCTTAACACGGCAGCGCAGTTTAATAGAATAATTAATATGGACGAAATGTACAGAGTCCGATAGTTATTTACAGTATATTTCTGTATAAAATTGAGTAAATCATATCGGTTGGCTGATCTTGAACTTTAATTGCTCTAATTATATCATGAAATTAAAAAACACAACTTACCTCTTTAAAAATAGTGACAGAATTGACGCATGTATCGGCGAATATCAATTACTGAATCAGTGTTTGCAGTCTGTAATGGTAATCAGGCCACATTAATTGCCCACGTTTGTAGCACGCGTCCATCATAACAAATCAACCCAATTAGGCCTCATTTATCTATTATGTATGTCCACTCTTAATCTTTAAATTAGCGAGTGTTTTCACAGTTCATCGCATTGTTTACATTCGCAATCGGCATATGTGTGATCACGTGATCTCATAACAAGCGTACACGGTGTTTCGTTGGATTTCTACCGCGGTAATTCATCTGGGTTTTTTGGCGAAAGTAAATAGAGCCGGTTTTTTTTATAGATATTCTGTTTTTTTTAGATTTTCTGTCAAAAAAGATGATTATGATTTTATGAAAAAGGCACTTGTCCGGGACAAACGTTTTGAAATTAGCCACTTGTCCGTCGTAATTTTCGACTTGTTCCGGGCGTCGGGCGATAGGATTTGTACAGCCCTGTATTAGTGCATAGAGAGTTTTGTAGGGCAGTGTATATTAGTGTGTATAGAGAGTTTTGTAGGGCAGTGTATATTAGTGTATAGAGAGTTTTGTAGGGCAGTGTATATTAGTGTGTATAGAGAGTTTTGTAGGGTAGTGTATATTAGTGTATAGAGAGTTTTGTTGGGCAGTGTATATTAGTGTGTATAGAGAGTTTTGTTGGGCAGTGTATATTAGTGTGTATAGAGAGTTTTGTAGGGCAGTGTATATTAGTGTGCATAGAGAGTTTTGTAGGGTAGTGTATATTAGTGTGTATTGAGAGTTTTGTTGGGCAGTGTATATTAGTGTGTATAGAGAGTTTTGTTGGGCAGTGTATATTAGTTTGTATAGAGAGTTTTGTAGGGCAGTGTATATTAGTGTGTATAGAGAGTTTTGTTGGGCAGTGTATATTAGTGTGTATAGAGAGTTTTGTAGGGCAGTGTATATTAGTGTGCATAGAGAGTTTTGTAGGGTAGTGTATATTAGTGTGTATAGAGAGTTTTGTTGGGCAGTGTATATTAGTGTGTATAGAAGGTTTTGTTGGGCAGTGTATATTAGCTTGTATAGAGAGTTTTGTAGGGCAGTGTATATTAGTGTGTATAGAGAGTTTTGTTGGGCAGTGTATATTAGTGTGTATAGAGAGTTTTGTAGGGCAGTGTATATTAGTGTGCATAGAGAGTTTTGTAGGGCAGTGTATATTAGTGTGTATAGAGAGTTTTGTTGGGCAGTGTATATTAGTGTGTATAGAGAGTTTTGTAGGGCAGTGTATAGAGAGTTTTGTAGGGCAGTGTATAGAGAGTTTTGTAGGGTAGAGTATATTGCCTTGTATCACTATGCTCTTGCTTGTATATGTATACTTTACCCAGGAACTGTTTGAGGAAGATTGATTAATATTATCAATGACAGTTACCGACCTGTGCTTCCAGCTATTAATGATAAGTTATGTGGATATGGCGCGCGTACACATGCACGCACGCACGCACGCACACACACACACACACCACCACACAGACACACACACTAGCTCCTTCACTAGCCACTCAAGCTTTCTCCATGAGGTCATGTGACCGAGATCATGTGACCCACGCTCTGTGATTAGTGACCATGATATTAGTTGCCAGTGTTGTGTGTACTACAGCATGCATGTGAGATACTGTCAGAAGGTTATGCTAGTGTAGTAGAATTTTTCATCAATAATTGAAGGGAACCAAGGCATAGGCAAAGGAGCGGCAGTTCTTCTTTTGAAAATTATTGGTTTTTAATGAGTTTGCAAGACTTGTGTTGAACAAATTGTCAGACTATGTACATAGTGTATATCGGGAGATATTGATTGGTGAATACTCTTGATTATTGTTTCTGTTTTTCCGTTGAAAATTGGGTGGATGTTGACAGTAGAGAGTTTGCGAGTAAATACGCAAGAAAGATTCCGAGTATAGGATTGATTTTGATTAATTTGAGAACAGTTGTAGTTACAGATAGTCGAGTTTGCGAGTAAAATAAAACACGGAAGAAAGATTCTGAGTATAGATTGCTAGTAATTTATTATTATACAAGTGCAATATTTCTGAACAGTTCGCAATGCGACTAATGACACTAATGTAAATGAAGGATATTTGTATGACCAATAATGTGTGAAAATGTGCGATAACACTTTGTATTCAGGTAGAAATGCAATCATTTCATAATTTTATTTCGATATAGACGAGATGTGATGCATCATAAATACCAACTACAACAACAACAACAATACCAGATCTGGAACTGTACGTTTATGTTTAAGTGTGCATATTGTCGTTCGTTACTCGCTGGACTGGACTTATGGACTTACTTAATACTATTACATACCATTGAATTTTAGCTTTCAAATTTCACTTAGACAACGTCTCGAGAGATTAGTATTGGATTGTTACATGCATGGCAGAACTGTTGAGAGTTCCTGTATCCGGTATTATGTTGCTTGTTCGCAGATATTCCTACGTGTTACCTTACATTATACATGGTATATCATATAGGACACCACAGCCAAGATAACTCGTCACCCGGCTTTTGTACATATCAAAGTGCGTGTGTGTCTGTTCAACGTTATTTTAATTGTTTGATAATCAGCTTATTTGACAATTGGAACAAGTGGTCAATATTTGTGTATTTAACTGCATCAATATTTAAATCTTACATTAGTGACTGTGGTTAAATACTTTCTGATACAATCTTAAGAAGGTACCAGTCTATAAGTCGTTGCTACTTAGCTATTATTAATGTCAGTTTACTAAACGATTTGTGGTATTGATATTTCATATGGAAATTTTGTATTCAGTGATTGGAGTATGATATGATGTATAAGCTTTGCATGTGTGTCGACGATCTGCATGGGTGATTACACATAGTGTTTTTCTGCTTGTCAATCCTTTATATAGACGTGCTATTGAATAGTATCCTACATGTAACTCGGAACACATTAGTTGCCCTCTATAATGTTGGTTACCTACGACCAGTACGCAACATTATAGCTGTTTATAGCTGTCGCGTGTTTAAACATTTTAAGGGAGAAGAATCTTACCCGGATAATTTTGGAAATATATAATTTCTGGACACCATGTTATTTTCATACAATGTGGTAGAGGATTGTTTGTGAGTTATAACCAACGACATTTGTCCTGTGTTGTTTTGTGAATGGTCCGTTAAACACAACATTTGTAGTAGTAAACTGGAGGGAAAATGATAAGATAACATAATGAATTGGGTTACTCACACATGATTGTTTGCTGAAATAATTGTCCTATATAGTTTTTATCTGTAAGTTTAAGCAATCAGTGTTGTTGATAATCTGGATAATTACTATTAATTAGACAAAAGGAATGAGTTAACCTTGATCAGTGATTAATGTAAGCAGGAATTATAACGATGCCTAGTATTATCCGAGACTGTATGTAGAGACAGAGAGAAGTGTATGCATGAGGATTTAGTAACAAACACATGGTGAATCCAGGTGAAACCAATCCTTTGTAAATCTTATTGGTGGGCGGAGAGAAGCAGCATGTAGGAACATAGGTAGATTGAACACTGCTGATGCAAGATCAGGTACTGTGACTTCCAAAAAGGGTATAATAGTGTTTGTATGACATGCACTGCACTAGTTCACAAGGTCAAGTTTAGCTAGAAGCTAAAGGAGTGTGTTGTAATCACGGGATGACTTACTGTGACCAGTACAGTGTGAAACAGCTAAGCTGTTAAATGAAAGGATATATTTCAAAAGAGAACTTGAATTAGCATAGTACAGGGTCAAGTCTGGCTAGAAGCTAATATTAAAGGAGTGTGTTCTCAATCACTTGATGACTTCCTACCAGGATACAATGACATAAAAGGTGGATTAAAATTATATATCAAAGGATGATGTTAAATAAAAAATTGTAAGAAAATTAGGTCTCCACTAGGATCATGATTTATGGTCATTTGATATAGAAGATTAGGATCAAGTGACAATGACAGTATCAGGTCATATATTTAGTGGAACTATAATTGTCTTGGAACAGATTGAACAAACTTGATTATTATAAGTCGATTTTTAGAATAGCTGCAAGCAGTTAATTGATGAATGATATAGCTTTGCTATTGGTTTACGTCACCTTGATCAGTGATCAGGATCCATGGAAGCTTCTATTCTAACAAAGCTCTTTGTTTGCTCGTTTCGATCTATTTCTGTGCTTAGAGGCAAAAAAAAGAATTTAAAAAGCGGTTGTGATTTTTAGTAGGTCATATTTACTGTTTGGACACAAAGATGTTGAACTACCAGAATAGCTGAGCGATTTATCACTAGATATATTATTATATTGCTTTAGCCTCGGGAGGAAATTTGTGAAATTTAGATGTAACAGTGACTTGAGCAATATACATACCATTTCATGGGAGTAAATAAACAAGCATGTGATATATGCAGGAACATGTCCTCAGTAAAGATATGTGCGAATACTTAAGAGACTGCTCATAAATATAAAGGACACATATCTTAATTAACCATAAGCGGCATACAGTAGTTGTGGCTACCAACACATGGTGGATTAATTATAGGAATGATTTGGGAATGGAGTAATGATATTATAAACTAGGTAACTGTATGCATTTTCTAAACACATATTCTCATGTGTATTATTGGAATAGTAGTGCGAAGTGTTGAGTGGTATTTTACAAGTGTTGATGCAGTGTACAATTGGGTGTATGGAGGTGAACTTGATTGTAGTCTGATACAGTAATATTCACTGCCCCTATAAATTGTTAGTCTTGATCAGGTTTCACGACAACTTGAATAAGTCGATAATGTTGGCAGTGAAACGAGTTTCGGTGAGCGCGGCGGTGGAGATAATCCGAGAGGAAGTCCATGTTCCAGCAGCGCCACCTGTTCGAAATGACGTGCTACCCACGTGTAGGAAATGTCAACGAGAACGCATTCGTAATCGGGAGTTCAAGCAAAATAAGAAAGTGAAGCGTAAACAGAACCGTGCAAATACTCCGATAGTTATACAGTTAAAGGATACATTGAAAGCTGCTATGCAGCAGAAACAGAGGAGTAGAAGAAACTTACTGGAGAAACAGGAGTCGAATGAAGCTCGTGATGAGGGAGATGTAGAAACGGATAATAGTTCCGACCGTGGTGATGCGCTTAGTAGAAACAACAGGCATCGAAAGAACGTGAAGAATTTCAGTGCCTTCATAGAGAAATCAAACAGAAAGACAACTGCCATGAACATTCAAAGCAATCTAAATGAAGACAATCCATTTAATGAGAAACTGGTGGCAGAATATGTCCTCAACAATATCACAGACTCGCAAATGCTCATGAAAACATGCCACAAAAGAAACATTGTCGAATGTGAAAATGTCGATGTAATTTGCAACGATCTGAATAGCGTTGAATTATTAGAGGACACGGAGGAGAGTGAAATCTCATCGACGACCTCAAGCTCAGAAATCCAGTCCGATTCAGACATCTCGTATCCACAGGACATTCCCTCGAGTGCAGAGTGTGCACGAGACGAGCTCCAGCAACTAGCCGAGTACACAACAGGTTGTCCACTCGTTCGCTATAACTGCGCCCCCTCCGACTGTCCACAGTGCCTATGGTATGAGGCACAAATCAACCATTCTGTCCAATCACAGGGCCAGATATATCGCCATGCTCAAGACTCGCATTACACAAACTGCTCATCTCGACCGCACAAGAAGTCTTACCACACGGGACATCGCAACAAATCCAAAAAATTTGCTCAGCAACACCAAAATGTGCCTAAATCACAGAAGACAACAGCAACTGTTGAAATCAATAACATATCAAACACTGAAAGTGACTTAGAGGGAATAACGACTGACAGTCCATCGGAAGCTTCAAATGACACTGACACAGGGGTCTATGAGAGTAATTCGCCCGTGTCAAAGCATAGCTCATTTAGTTGGTCCACTTGCCACGACACAAATTCCCATAAGCAGTTGCTAGAACTAGACATTGCCACTAAGCATGACAAGCCCATATATACCGGACTCGGTGATGTTTATTTGAACAGCGTGTACATAGATCTTACTGACACTGATGTTAAATTCAGTGTCTATTACCATCATGACTTAGGCGAGGAAGAAGCCGTATATTCCGGTAACTACGCCCGGTACACGTCGTCGAACATTACCGGGATGCACCATCACGATTTCATGCCATACTACTCGGTGCCATTCTATCAGCAGCATCTGTACTGGTCGACATGCTACACGCCAATGTACAGCATGCCGATGCCATTCTATCTGCAACCGGAGGAATCTCTGCCAAAGACAGCCATGGTGCCTCCTAAAGAGCTTGCAAAATGTAAGTACATGATTGTATAAATTACCGTAACTATCAAAGATCTCAGTGTGGGGGATAAAAGAGTCCGGCGGTGGTTGGCTTGGTGTTCCATATTACATTCTTTCTGATCTGAAGTACTCTGTATGGCCATGTATCTGGTGATGATTGAGCTTATTTACCCTCGCCGTCCGGCGAACCATGTGGGCGAGCGTACTAAGAAGCTTAGTTGACCATGTATCTAGCATTGTTGACTGATTTTGAATATACACTTTCCTTTACTCCAAACAGAAGAGGCCAAATACTCATTGAATCTCCATACAGCTGATGAGCAATAGGCACTAACTGTACTACATACTTCATAATCAATATCTATGGGAATAGATAACGGCATGGAACGGTGGCTGTATGTGGGAAGCGATAACGTTATTGTAATAAACACTTTATGTTGAGTAAAGGGTTACGTGCGAGGAGATGTTGAGTAAAGGGTTACGTGCGAGGATATGTTGAGTAAAGGGTTACGTGCGAGGATATGTTGAGTAAAGGGTAACGTGCAAGGAGATGTTGAGTAAAGGGTTACGTGCGAGGATATGTTGAGTAAAGGGTTACGTGCGAGGATATGTTGAGTAAAGGGTTACGTGCAAGGATATGTTGAGTAAAGAGTTACGTGCGAGGATATGTTGAGTAAAGGGTTACGTGCGAGGATATGTTGAGTAAAGGGTTACGTGCGAGGATATGTTGCGTAAAGGGTAACGTGCGATGATATGTTGAGTAAAGGGTTACGTGCGAGGAGATGTTGAGTAAAGGGTTACATGCGAGGAGATGGGTGTTCATATTGCTTACTGTTCCATGTTCTATAGTCTGGTCTGAATTACTATGTATGTGTATGTTTTGGCATTGTCTGTGCCTGTTATGGCTTAAGAAATCAATCTTTTAACAAAGATGTTTGAAAAATCTCTGAATAAATATAGTGAGATTTCATGGGGTTATTTATATCCCATAAATAATTTTGTACTACTGTATGGGGGGGGGATTTGTATCGCGTTCATTGTACTCTAGTACCGGCTCATGTTGTCGTGGGGATATTTGTATCCAGTTCAGTGTACTCTAGTACCGGCTGATGTTGTCGCGGGGGTAGTTGTATCCAGTTCAGTGTACTCTAGTACCGGCTCATGTTGTCGTGGGGGTATTTGTATCCCGTTCAGTGTACTCTAGTACCGGCTCATGTTGTCGTGGGGGTAGTTGTATCCCGTTCAGTGTACTCTAGTACCGGCTCATGTTGTCGTGGGGGTAGTTGTATCCCATTCAGTGTACTCTAGTACCGGCTGATGTTGTCGTTGGGGTATTTGTATCCCGTTCAGTGTACTCTAGTACCGGCTCATGTTGTCGTGGGGGTAGTTGTATCCCATTCAGTGTACTCTAGTACCGGCTCATGTTGTCGTGGGGGTAGTTGTATCCCGTTCAGTGTACTCTAGTACCGGCTCATGCTATCGTGGGGGTAGTTGTATCCTGTTCAGTGTACTCTAGTACCGGCTCATGTTGTCGTGGGGGTAGTTGTATCCCATTCAGTGTACTCTAGTACTGGCTGATGTTGTCGTTGGGGTATTTGTATCCCGTTCAGTGTACTCTAGTACCGGCTCATGCTATCGTGGGGGTAGTTGTATCCCGTTCAGTGTACTCTAGTACCGGCTGATGTTGTCGTGGGGGTAGTTGTATCCCGTTCAGTGTACTCTATCCCGGCTCATTCTATCGTGGGTTTAGTTGAGGTGGCGCTTTCAGTGTAACTCTATTACCGGCTGATGTTGTCGTGGGGGTCTTTATCCCGGTCAGTTGTATCTAGTAAACCGGCTCATGGTGCCCATGGGGTAGTTGTAACCCTTCAGTGTAACTCTTTACCGACCATGCGGTATGGGTAGTTGTACTCCCGTTCAGTGTACTCTATACCGTGCTCATTTTGGTCGTGGGGTAGTTTATCCCATTCAGTGTACTTATACCGGCGCATGCTATCGGGGTGTAGTTTGTATCCCATTCAGTGTACCTAGTACCGGCTCATGCGGTCAGGGGGGTAGTTGTATCCCATTCATGTACTCTATACCGTTCTCGTTGTCCCTTGTGGTAGTTGTATCCCGTTCAGTGTACTCTAGTACCGGCTCATGCTATCGTGGGGGTAGTTGTATCCCGTTCAGTGTACTCTAGTACCGGCTCATGCTATCGTGGGGGTAGTTGTATCCTGTTCAGTGTACTCTAGTACCGGCTCATGCTGTCGTGGGGGTAGTGGTATCCCGTTCAGTGTACTCTAGTACCGGCTCATGTTGTCGTACACTCATGTTTGTATACTTGTTACGTTACTCTCACGCAATCAATAACAAGGAACAAAGATCTTGACTCGTTATGGTAAACCAATCAATATTCACTTGTAGAAACCAATTCAGGCAACTTTCCCAGGGAGACATTCCCCAGTAGCTTCATTAAAGTCTTCTCAATTGTACAGCATTTGAAAGTACACCCAGGGCTTATGCTAGATGGCGAGTTGGGAGAAATAATCTCCCTGAATTTCTTCACTTCTCCCGAGTTTGAGCCCAATATAGAACATAATTATAGAGGACATTTAGCTATGTGTAATAAATTTTCACTCGTATACACTAAGCCTTTCCCTCATATATGCTAAGCTTCTCCCTCATATATACTAAGCTTCTCCCTCATATATACTAAGCCTTTCCCTCATATACTAAGCTTCTCCCTCAT
>CM026390.1:14474461-14515828 GCA_014843695.1 Archivesica marissinica | reverse complement strand
TAGTACCGGCTCATGTTGTCGTGGGGGTAGTTGTATCCCATTCAGTGTACTCTAGTACTGGCTGATGTTGTCGTTGGGGTATTTGTATCCCGTTCAGTGTACTCTAGTACCGGCTCATGCTATCGTGGGGGTAGTTGTATCCCGTTCAGTGTACTCTAGTACCGGCTGATGTTGTCGTGGGGGTAGTTGTATCCCGTTCAGTGTACTCTAGTACCGGCTCATGTTGCCATGGGGGTAGTTGTATCCCATTCAGTGTACTCTAGTACCGGCTCATGCTGTCATGGGGGTAGTTGTATCCCGTTCAGTGTACTCTAGTACCGGCTCATGTTGTCGTGGGGGTAGTTGTATCCCATTCAGTGTACTCTAGTACCGGCTCATGCTATCGTGGGGGTAGTTGTATCCCATTCAGTGTACTCTAGTACCGGCTCATGCTGTCATGGGGGTAGTTGTATCCCATTCAGTGTACTCTAGTACCGGCTCATGTTGTCGTGGGGGTAGTTGTATCCCGTTCAGTGTACTCTAGTACCGGCTCATGCTATCGTGGGGGTAGTTGTATCCCGTTCAGTGTACTCTAGTACCGGCTCATGCTATCGTGGGGGTAGTTGTATCCTGTTCAGTGTACTCTAGTACCGGCTCATGCTGTCGTGGGGGTAGTGGTATCCCGTTCAGTGTACTCTAGTACCGGCTCATGTTGTCGTACACTCATGTTTGTATACTTGTTACGTTACTCTCACGCAATCAATAACAAGGAACAAAGATCTTGACTCGTTATGGTAAACCAATCAATATTCACTTGTAGAAACCAATTCAGGCAACTTTCCCAGGGAGACATTCCCCAGTAGCTTCATTAAAGTCTTCTCAATTGTACAGCATTTGAAAGTACACCCAGGGCTTATGCTAGATGGCGAGTTGGGAGAAATAATCTCCCTGAATTTCTTCACTTCTCCCGAGTTTGAGCCCAATATAGAACATAATTATAGAGGACATTTAGCTATGTGTAATAAATTTTCACTCGTATACACTAAGCCTTTCCCTCATATATGCTAAGCTTCTCCCTCATATATACTAAGCTTCTCCCTCATATACTAAGCTTCTCCCTCATATATACTAAGCTTCTCCCTCATATATACTAAGCCTTTCCCTCATATACTAAGCTTCTCCCTCATATATACTAAGCCTTTCCCTCATATACTAAGTGTCTCCCTCATATATACTAAGCCTTTCCCTCATATACTAAGTGTCTCCCTCATATATACTAAGCCTTTCCCTCATATATACTAAGCCTCTCCCTCATATATACTAAGCCTTTCCCTCATATACTAAGCTTCTCCCTCATATATACTAAGCTTTTCCCTCATATATACTAAGCCTTTCCCTCATATACTAAGCTTCTCCCTCATATATACTAAGCTTCTCCCTCATATATACTAAGCCTTTCCCTCATATACTAAGCTTTTCCCTCATATATACTACGCCTCTCCCTCATATACTAAGCTTCTCCCTCATATATACTAAGCCTTTCCCTCATATACTAAGCTTTTCCCTCATATATACTACGCCTTTCCCTCATATACTAAGCTTCTCCCTCATATATACTAAGCTTTTCCCTCATATACTAAGCTTCTCCCTCATATATACTAAGCTTCTCCCTCATATATACTAAGCCTTTCCCTCATATACTAAGCTTCTCCCTCATATATACTAAGCTTCTCCCTCATATATACTAAGCCTTTCCCTCATATACTAAGCTTCTCCCTTATATATACTAAGCCTTTCCCTCATATACTAAACTTCTCCCTCGTATATACTAAGCCTTTCCCTCATATACTAAGTGTCTCCCTCATATATTCTAAGCTTCTCCCTCATATATACTAAGCCTTTCCCTCATATACTAAGCCTTTCCCTCATATATACTAAGCTTCTCCCTAATATATACTAAGCCTTTCCCTCATATACTAAGTGTCTCCCTCATATATACTAAGCTTCTCTCTCATATATACTAAGCTTCTCCCTCATATATACTAAGCTTCTCCCTCAAGTACACTAACTCCCATGTATGCATTAAGCTTCAGTTGTATACACCTTATATTCTCCCTCATATGCATTAAATCACTCCCTATATTGAAGGTATAGCTAATACATTTGTAACAAAAATGATGATCTTGAATTACATTATAATATAACATAACAGAACAACAAACAGGGTTCACATAACAGAACAACAAACAGGGTTTACATAACAGAACAACAAACAGGGTTCGACATTTTGGAGCTAATATAGCTATAAATATGTAATAAAATGACGATTGAACATTCACTCTGCATAATACACACTCAGATAGTGTATTCAGTGAATGTATATAAATTATAAAGTGCATAATTTAGTAATTAAATGCAAATATGTTGACAATAACATGAAACCCTGTCCAACATATTAGTATATACCACATCCCTGTAAACATGAAACCCTGTCCAACATATTAGTATATACCACATCCCTGTAAACATGAAACTCTGTCCAACATATTAGTATATACCACATCCCTGTAAACATGAAACCCTGTCCAACATATTAGTATATACCACATCCCTATAAACATGAATCCCTGTCCAACATATTAGTATATACCACATCCCTGTAAACATGAAACCCTGTCCAACATATTAGTATATAACACATCCCTATAAACATGAAACCCTGTCCAACATATTAGTATATACCACATCCCTGTAAACATGAAACCCTGTCCAACATATTAGTATATACCACATCCCTATAAACATGAAACCCTGTCCAACATATTAGTATATACCACATCCTGTAAACACCTGTAAACATGAAACCCTGTCCAACATATTAGTATATACCACATCCCTGTAAACATGAAACCCTGTCCAACATATTAGTATATACCACATCCCTATAAACATGAAACCCTGTCCAACATATTAGTATATACCACATCCCTGTAAACATGAAACCCTGTCCAACATATTAGTATATACCACATCCCTGTAAACATGAAACTCTATCAAACATATTAGTATATACCACATCCCTGTAAACATGAAACCCTGTCCAACATATTAGTATATACCACATCCCTATAAACATGAAACCCTGTCCAACATATTAGTATATACCACATCCCTGTAAACATGAAACCCTGTCCAACATATTAGTATATACCACATCCCTGTAAACATGAAACCCTGTCCAACATATTAGTATATACCACATCCCTGTAAACATGAAACTCTGTCAAACATAATAGTATATACCACATCCCTATAAACATGAAACTCTGTCCAACATATTAGTATATACCACATCCCTGTTGCAACATCCGCAAATCATACATGGGAACCAATTATTGTTGCAGAATGTCAACTGCATAAATAGATTGACCTGGCCATTTCTGGATTCCAGCTCAAGCATGTATTTCTATGGGCACACCAGTGAAAGCTTGGAACTAGTTCCCTGAAAACAATTGGACACTTAATACCTATAATACGAATACATAGCAGTAATTCTTATCACATAAATTCCCATTCATCCAGAAAATTTGCTTTTTTTGTCCCGGAATGAGTATATAAGTCTATATTGTGTCTGATGGAAGATTGCATTTTTTAGATTTCTATAATAGGTTATTTGTGTTCTCATACCACATTGTGCTCATGGCTTGTATTTAACCTATTTGTTTCAAAATGAACAGGATATGATGCTGTGCAGTGTGTGTTTTACGTTTATTTATCGTCGCTACCGGTTGCCCATATGAGCGACGCCTCCTGAAGAGATTAGTCATTTTAGATTTTTGGAGGATAGTGCAGTCTCCTCTTGTTCTATTACGTGCACGGTGTACAGCACCGACACGAGACCTCGGTTTAACGTCCCATCTGAAAGACTGTTAATTTTATTAGGGTCAGACGGGGGATCGAACCTGCGATCCCTAGATATACCAGTCCAGCGTGTTACCACTGGACTACAGATCCGTTTGTGATGCTGTGCAAACTTGCATTGACATAATTATACTCTACATCTTGTGCGTAGTTTTGCATTTTTGAGTTGAGTGCACACAATAAACAATATTGTATCATGTTGCCGAAGGCTAATTGGTCTCGGATGCCAGTAAGACAACAATTTTAAACTGTCATAATTATGCAAACAAACCGATTAAATTCATAATTATCCAGTCAAAAATGATAGCTTACATTTTATTAATTGTTGAATTCACCATGCAAGTATCAACCATGTATCTTAACTCTTAACCTGCCAAATAAATTGGACAGAATGTGCAAACAACATAGATCCAGATCAGCTGCATCTGGTTAGGATCTATGTTGTTTGCTATTCAGAAAAATGTTTTAGCTCCACTATCTGAATAACAAACAGCATAGAGCCGGATCACACTGCACGTTCTGTGCTGTCTAATCTTGCTTTATACTGTTTACCTGAACGACTTTAGTTGTGATTGGCAGGTTACGGGTTAAAGATTGTCCACAGTCAGTGGTATTTAGACGACCATAGTAGTAATCGGATTGGTAAATATTTCCCAAACTATATGTATTTAAACTTAATCACTGCTAAATTTGTGTGCAAACTGTGCATTTTGGATTCATTTGCTTAGGGTGTGGGGGAGGGGAGTAAGGAGGGAAAAAGATTCAGGAAAGTTATGAATGTGGTAAAAATGCTTTGTGGGGTGATTCCCCCTCCGAGGGAGGCATATTTCAGCGAGGGAGGCATATTTCAGAAATTCTTTATATAGGGAGGGGCCTGTCCTCTTTAAATCGGGGCCTGGCCTGTCCATTTAAAATCAGGGCCTGGGCCTGTGTTAAAAACTATTTTCCGTGAGCACTGCATACATTTTTCAGCATAATTATATAGCGGTAATTGCATTTGATTTCTTGTGATTGCATTTGATTTCTCGTGATTGCATTTGATTTCTCGTAATTGCATTTGATTTCTCGTAATTGCATTTGATTTCTCGTAATTGCATTTGATTTCTCGTAATTGCATTTCATTTCTTGTAACTGCATTTCATTTCTCGTGTTTGCATTTCATTTCTCTAATGAATAGATTATAAAAAATAATGATGAATGGTAACGTAAGTAATTGAATACGTCTTTATTTAATGCCTGTATTTCATTCCCAGATTGCAGGCCAGGATTTGTTTTTGGTTTTATTGATCAGATGTAAACAAATATAAATAGACGCGGAGTGACACACATTTGTATACAGAATAGTGCCATATAGTGACTATAATGTAACGTCCGGAGTTCGAGCCCCGCTGGAGCCGTTACGATTGTGCCCTTAGGCAAGGCATTTAAATTCCACGTTGCCTCTTCTCTCTCCCTCGTGGCGATGGATTCCATGAGGAGTGAGGTCTCGAGAGTGATTAATATAAAGTTGTAATAACTTGTTTCGCAATTGAGCTAAAATAAATTTGTATAAAATAATGTAACGTAATTATACAAAAATGTCGTTAATTTTCTTTTAAATTTCGGAATGTCATACAGGTTTACTGAAACTGGTTTTGAACTTTATTTAATTTTTAATCAATCCATTCATACTAGCCGCAGTACTCCTTGGTTGTTCCCCTTTATAACCCCTTTCACCATGCGTTCTACAATGTGTTCCAGTTCTGTACTTGTCATCTTGAATTGCTTGCGAAACGATCTAAGCCTACCTAGCGTAGAGCTGACGAACAATTGCGCCACATCACATGACCAAACAATCACTCACAGTCATGTGATCATCATTATATGCACCAAGAATTCGCACACACAATTTTGTGCCAAGTATCGTTAAGATATACATTCTGAGCTATACTACCATAACACAGAACACACAAATTCTTGTGGTTTTCTTTTTCCACACAACTGACCATAATACCGGTATATACACTGTCGTTATTCACACTGATAAGCAATTGGTTGCTGTTAATTATGAATCCATATAAATGGGATGTGTAGTGTGGAGACACCCTTGAATAGCTTTAATGGGGATAAGTTGATGGATCATTAGAAGTCAGGCAGTTTGGACAATTTTGACTTAACTCTTAACCTGCCAATCACGACTTAAAGTCGCTTTTGCAAGCAACGTAGAGCCAGATTAGACAGCACAGAATGTGCTGATCAGACTCTATGTTGTTTGCTATTCAGAGAGTGGAGCTACATCACTTGTCTGAATGGCAAACAACATAGATCCTGATCAGACGTGGATGCTTAACACAGGTATTTTACTGTATAATGGAGGTGACCACTAAAACAGGTTTTACTGTATAATGGAGGTGACCACTAGCACAGGTTTTACTGTATAATGGAGGTGACCACTAAAACAGGTTTTACTGTATAATGGAGGTGACCACTAGCACAGGTTTTACTGTATAATGGAGGTGACCACTAGCACAGGTTTGACTGTATAATGGAGGTGACCACTAGCACAGGTTTTACTGTATAATGGAGGTGACCACATGTCCAGCAGCTGTTCCCATATATGCCACATGTGTAATGACTGTTCCCATATATGCCACATGTCTAACGGCTGTTTCCATATATGCCACATGTGTAATGACTGTTCCCATATATGCCACATGTCTAACGGCTGTTCCCATATATGCCACATGTGTAATGATTGTTCCCATATATGCAATGACTGTTCCCATATATGCCACATGTGTAATGGCTGTTCCCATATATGACACATGTGTAATGACTGTTCCCATATATGCCACATATATAATGGCTGTTCCCATATATGCCACATGTGTAACGGCTGTTCCCATATATGCCACATGTGTAATGGCTGTTCCCATATATGCCACATGTGTAATGACTGTTCCCATATATGCCACATGTGTAATGACTGTTCCCATATATGCCACATGTGTAATGGCTGTTCCCATATATGCCATATGTGTAATGGCTGTTCCCATATATGCCACATGTATAATGGCTGTTCCCATATATGCCACATGTGTAATGGCTGTTCCCATATATGCCACATGTGTAATGACTGTTCCCATATATGCCACATGTCCAACGGCTGTTCCCATATATGCCACATGTTTAATGGCTGTTCCCATATATGCCACATGTGTAATGGCTGTTCCCATATATGCCACATGTGTAATGGCTGTTCCCATGTATGCCACATGTGTAATGGCTGTTCCCATATATGCCACATGTTCAACGGCTGTTCCCATATATGCCACATGTGTAATGAGTGTTCCCATATATGCCACATGTCCAACGACTGTTCCCATATATGCCACATGTGTAATGACTGTTCCCATATATGCCACATGTGTAATGGCTGTTCCCATATATGCACATGTGTAATGACTGTTCCCATATATGCCACATGTCCAACGACTGTTCCCATATATGCCACATGTGTAATGGCTATTCCCATATATGCCACATGTCTAACAGCTGTTCCCATATATGCCACATGTCCAACGGCTGTTCCCATATAATTGCCACCTTTCCAACGGCTGTTCCCATATAATTGCCAAATGTCTAACAGTTGCGTAAATCGTAACCTTGATTTGCAGTTTTTAATAAGAACAGAAAGTATGCATATATTTACTGTGGGAAAGAGAACACACATTAAAGAATTTAAAAGGTACGGGTATGTTATTCCTATGTAATAAAATTATTGTAAAAAACTGTGTGTTCACGCTGCTGTGGCTTACATGGGGTTCATGTGCCAGCCACGGTATACTGGCTTCTAAGGAAGGTTTAGTATGCTGGTTTAGTATTACACTCCAGCAGAATCCTTTAACTTCAGTAATATAAGCATGATCAAGGCTACAATTAAAATCTTGTGTTGAAGAAATGCTGCATGTGTTCAATGATTAGATAAATGGGAAATTTCGCAAATACTCGCCTATAAGACGAGATTTTTACACCCGATTATGGCCCCAAGGTGGCTTCCCATCTTATTAGTGAGTGCTAAGCAATAAATTAAAACATTTATTTTTAAATAAGACGAGATTTTTATACCCGATTATGGGCCCAAGGTGGCTTCACATCTTATGAGTGAGTGCTAAACAATAAATTAAAACATTTTTATTTTTAAATGTTAAAACATTAATGGTATCCATAATTAATTTTTAGAAAAGACACTGAACATTGAAGATGTGTTTGGCCAAACATGCAATTTATACATGGTCGGGTGTTTTATCAACCAGTCTTACATGCTAGTGCATGCCAAAACCCACAGATTTCAGGAACAAAGTATGGAGGGGTTGTCTTATAGGCGAGTATGGCCGGTAGAATGAAAGGCCACGATCAAAGTGTTAGGAATAGGATGCTCGGTTTAGACCAGTTTTAACTCTTTCCCGTATATATAGAAGCACCTCTGGCATAACCAATACCTCATACATGGGTTGATACATGTACAGTCAAACCTGTGTTAGTGGTCACCTCTATTAAGCAGCCAACCTGTATTAAGCAGCCAGTTTCAAGATTCCAAATATGTTGTTTTATTATACATTTGACCTCTATTAAGCAGCCACCTGTGTTCAGCAGCCACTTTCTGTTACTCCCTTGGCTGGCTGCTTAAGACAGGTTTGACTGTATACACCAAATATAATGACTAATATTCTTTTCAAGACATCGCTTTCATAAACATTGGGGTGACGATGAAATAAACACTTAATTAAAAACCAGAAATACGTTTTTATACCTTTGACTCTTCCCCCCAAGTGTTCATGAACTCGCCTGTGACTTGTGTGTGACTGTACTCTTACACAATGAGTACTTTGGTTGTGTCAAATATCAACAACCTCGAGTGGAGCCGTCTGATCTTTGATCAGTCATTGTCGCACTGTGATGCCATTTATTAAGTAACAGTATGTATTAATAGCCTATGAGACAAGTAGTGGAGGCACGATGTTGACACGCACTTCGTTGCTTGAAACGCGTAACTTTATGTTCCGATTAACATTGCAATTATGCCTCTCACCGCTGTAAGTTCGAATCCCACTGAAGGCGTAAAATTCTTTCATGAGAGTAAGCAATCCAGCTGGCTTGAGGTGTGTCGGTGATTGTACCCCGTCTGTGCCTGAAATAATGCTCCAATCGGTCATTCTCCACCAATGACATATTTGGAGCTGTCATATGACCTAAGCTTTTGGTGCATTTTTAAACCACATTAAAATGTTATTCCGTTAGAAAGAGTTCCAGATGACAAATCCCCAAGGACAATGTTTCACTCCGCGCATAAATCGAGATTAACTCTGCCAATTTAGACAGATCGCTATCATGTGTAGCAGCACTGTAAAAGTCGATGTGCGGCGACAGAAGTTAGTTTATACAAATTTATTTTAGCTCGATTGCGAAACAACTTCTATTAATCACTCTCTAGACCTCATCCTGATGGAATCCATCATGCCACGAGGGAGATAGAAGAGGCAACGTGGACTTTAAATGTGCCTAAGGGCTAAACAGCTCCAGTGGGACTCAAACTCTGGGTCTTTCGCACCTGAAGCTAACGCAATACCACTGCGCTATCATGACTTCACACTTTGGTGTCGTTAATTGTTACCTAATATTTGCAATCAATTGGTATCGTACAATTGGATTGTTGACAAAATAAGAGTGATTGATTTGTTAACTGCTATCAATTTTCATCTGTTTTCTCACCTTATAATTATTATTACATTATTAAATCTCAACATCAAATGTTTACTCGACCGTAAAACACCATCAAACAAGTTTGAAAGGCCCATACTGAAAGGAGCAAGTTACTAATTTTGAAGATAGAAACAGGCCTTGCATACACCCTATGTATTTTGAAGATAGAAACAAGCGTCGCATACACCCTTCGTATATATATGTCTATTAACATTGAACTTGCAATAAACAAACAGTCGCACAATTTTATTGATATTGTCTGATGACCCAGTTTCAAGAATGAATCACTTATGAGGTGGCACTACTCCGATAAATAAGATGTAAACAAATGATTTGAAGAACGCCAAAAATTAAGGGGAAGTCACTACCGTCGTATTCAATATTGCTGAGGTTCTGGAAGTGATTCTAGGATTTGCAACCATCTGAGGAGGGGGGGGGGGGGGGCTTTTTTAAATGGATTTTTATGTAATATAATGTCCTAATACTTGAGAATTAGGGCCACCATCCTGTACATTTCCGGATAAATCTGACCGTATCTACCAAGGGGAGGTAATAGAAAACCAGCAGTGCTATGTGCCCTAAATTTAGCATTGCTCTTCAGATTTATGTTTATTCCCATGACCCATAATGCCAAGCAGGTTAATCTACAGGATCACCCTATGGGGTCAATCAGCATGCATTACATACAGAAGGGGAACAAACTGCTCATCCAATTTGTTTGATCAGTGTGAGGGTACTTGTGAAATATGCTTGAAAGTATGCTCATTCATTGTGTTCTTGTAAATCCCTTAATAGTCACTGGTCACTATGAATATTTTGACACTATTTTCTAGTGTCCAATTAATTTCCTGAAATCTTAAAATTTGCAAGTGTGGTCATCCAAATTGGCAATCAGCACATGTAGAGACTAGTATCGCTTCTCACCAATGTAACCCGGGTTTGATCCTCAGACTGGGAAGTATGTGAGATGGTACGGTGGTCGCCAGATCGGACAGGTGGTTTTTTCCGGGTACTCCGGTTTCCTCCCACACGAATGACCACATATACGCTTTCATCCGCGCCAACGAAAGTGATTAATATAAGTTGTTAGAACTTGCTTCGCAACAATCGTTGTAAAATAAATAAAGTTTAAACTAAACCATCTATTATGCAAATCTATCTTAGCTCGATTTATACAAATTTATTTGAGCTCGATTGCGAAACAAGTTCTCACAACTTATATTAATCACTCTCGAGACCTCATTCCTGATGGAATCCATCGCCACGAGGGAGAGAGAAGAGGCAACGTGGAATTTAAATGCCTTGCCTAAGGGCACAATCGTAACGGCTCCAGCGGGGCTCAAACTCCGGACCAAAGAAAGTTTTTACATTAGATTGAGGTATTGATTGAAAAGAGGCTAAAAGTTGATTTAAGTGCCTTGCTTAGGGACACCAGCACCGTGGTTGTGATGTGGACTCAAGCTCACAACCTCTCCGTTACAGGCTGGACAACCACAGATTTTTCCCTCTATTTCTATCTTGTGATGGCTAGCTTGTTCGTTTTGTGAAATATCAAGAATAGAACATGTGGGGGAATAAATGATGATTTATAGCATAAAGACATATGTGCACAGCAGCTGCTGGTGTGTATTTGTTTTTAACAATATTTTATTCCGGAATGGTGCATAACGTAGGAATAGTTGCATCAGCACAGTTAGGATTGGGGGGGAATAAGTTACATGGTCTGTATTAATGTACACCTTTGTAGTTTACTGATCAACAGGTGCTCTGTCTGCAGATTAGTGCCACTTTCATGGGCGTAGCTTGGCTGGAATCGATGTGTAGGCCAACTTAAAACTTAAGACTGGAGGGGGGTCCGGGGGTCGTTCCCAGAAAAACTATTTATAGCGTATATAATTTAATCCTGGCTTGCCGATTTTTGTTGCAGATTTGGCATTTTTATTCCGGGGGGATGTAAGCCACGGCCTAAACTGCCTATAGGAAGCTACGCCAATGACTTTATCCTTGACTTTAAAAGTCAAGGATAAAGTCATTGGCGTAAAGTTTATCGGGTGCACTTACTGTTGCAGCAGTACTTTCAGTTCCATATCTATGGATTAGTCTGCATGCAGCCGTTTTGATTTGCCATCTGTTGCAACAGTTGTGTATAGAGCAGGGGCTATTCTTCATACCTGTGTCTAAACATTTAGCAACAACTGTGCCATCTGGAATGATTTCTCTATTTTCACATTGTATCCATTGTCTAGAATATTGTGCAAGCTACCAATTGAGAGTGATATACATGTATCACAAAAGACTGCAAAATGCAGTTTGTCTTTGATACAAGAGCGTTATGTATAGGATGTAAGCCGAAAACGTCCAATATGTAAAATATTGCACTGTATGAGGCTGAGGCGCGTATTGCATTTCCTTTGATGAACGTATGTGCTCTGTTTTCTATTTATGTATCTATTTTCGTATGAATTTCCTCGCTAATGATATGCAGCTGACGTGCGCATTTCAAAGTTACGGACGTACGCATTCACAGTGTTGGGCAGCGTTCCTTTGATATTAAAAGTGTGTCTTACAGTTTACGCTGTTCCATGGTCCGGCACACTGTAAGTCGCATATATTGCATAAATACATCTTAACCCTTTCAACACTACAGGCCTCTAAATAGACTTACAAAAAATGTAAATCCAGATGAGCCGGCTCGTGACGAGCCGTCTCATCAGGATCTGCACTTTTTGCCAGTAATAATTATTACTATTTTTAGATAAAATTACCCATTTTGATAAATGAACTGGTCCAAAGGTAATTTTCTTATTAATTTATTGGTCTAAAAATATCAGGCACCAGTCCATGTCAGTTACTTGGGGTTGAATGGGTTAAATACAAAGTGCGATATTTGTCTTAGTTTCATTGCAAAGAACAATTACATTCGGACCGGTTCATTTATCAAGATGGGTAATTTTGTCTAAAATTAGTAATACTACTTGCAAAAAGTGCAGATCCTGATGAGACGGCTCGTCACGAGCCGGCTCATCTGGATCTACACTTTTTGTACGCCTATTTAGAGGTCTGTGGTGTTGAAAGGGTTAATGCAGATATAAGTACTGCAATCACTGGTTACTAATATTCATTGGGGTATGAACTACCGATAACTACCGTAAACTAGTGTTTATAGTTAGCCTGGAGGCCTTCCACACATATTAAACACGCTCAATGTAATTCATACCTTGATGGTAACTATTAACCGATTCAGCCGACTCATCTGGATCTACACTTTTTGTAAGTCTATTTAAAGGCGTGTAGGGTTAACTCGCGATTAATCTATAAAAAAATTGGATTTTCTTGTAAACTAAAAATGTCCTCTTAATTTGTTGGGAAACAAGTAAATCATTGACCTACTAATTATTCGCTCACATGAGGCATGCAGTTTCATCATTATATGGACACTGATGGATCGTATGTATATATTATGCATAGCAATACTAATTTATAACCTCAATCATGAGAAACTCTTTCTAGTTCAATGCATGCACAGTGCTCAAAATATAGGATACTCGTATGCCCGGGGCTGTCTAAAGCCGTTTCAGGCCTGCTGGTGGTGACAAGCCTGAGGGATTTATGTCAGAAAGCCGTTTCAGGCCTGTGTCCTATGGGTGGGGACAAGCCCGAGGGATTTTAGTAATATTGAATAGAATGACGCCTGTCCATTTCCAAATCAGGGTCTGTCTGTTATAATTCAGGGCCGTCTGTCCATTGCAAAAGCAAAAAGCTCTGGACCTGTCTCTAAAAATAATTTTCCATCAGTAGTGATGATGCATACTTGCTGCCCAGAACTAAAGTAGGTAAGCCTGTGGCCTAATGTTAAACCATCAATAACTACACTAAATTATATAAAACTGGCCCACTGGTATTGGTCGATATCATTTTATTCTGGATAGTCTTTTCGTTCAGCTATCTATGTATCGCCGAAACAGCAAAGAAAACTAGTATTTGTTTAATGTAATTTATATCTTGACATAGTAAAACTGTATCATCATCATCATCATCATCATCATTATTATTATCATCATCATTATTATCATCATCATTATTATCATCATCATCATTATTATCATCATTATTATCATCATCATCATTATCATCATTACAATCATTATCAGCATCATCATTATCATCATCATTATTATTATCGTCATCATTATCAATTAAAGACACTGACACATGATTGATTGTTTCTGTCATTCGGTAAAACACACATATTTATGGGCATTATTTTGGTCTAAGACAATAGGACTTCCAAAAATCTGGACTGGGACTTCCAAAAGTGGGAATCGGGAAGTCCGGACCTTTAGTCTTTGAAAAGTTAGTGGAAGCCCTTGTGTGTAAATCATCTTTAACATGCGTTTTTAAAATTGCTTGCTTGCATAAAAAAAAACGGGACTTTTACGTAAATTATAATTTCGTTCCTCGTCTTAACATGCCAATATGACTATACGGTTTCCTCTCATATTGGAATGACATTTACAAGAGACATGCACAACATTCATTACAAGTACAGACTTCCTTGTCATCCTGAACATGAGACTCTTCATACTGTAATACACAACCAAGAGGTTTTATTGGTCAAAATTATAAATGTTTAAAGTGCACTTACGTCTTTATAACTTGGAATATAAGTCCCATGCTAAGTATACAAGATGATGATACATTTCAGGGGTGATCCAAGATTTCAAATTAGAGTGGGTGTGCTATTTATTTCATCTATTTTTCAGACCTGTCTCGCCGTGTAAGCCACTTTGGTATATGAATACATGGTGTTGAGATTCGCACATCTCCCTATTTAAATTTCATCTGTCATTTGAGGGCACGGCACGATGGGCAGAAAATGATTTAGTTTATACAAATTTATTTTAGCTCGATTGCGAAACAAGTTCTTTCAACTTATATTAATCACTCTCGAGACCTCATTCCTGATGTAATCCATCGCCATGAGGGAGAGAGAAGAGGCAACGTGGAATTTAAATGATTTGCGTATATTCATTTCTGATTATATGGAGTTTCGAAGAAAAACACCTGTTTTCACCGAATTAGTGTCTTCACTGAATTTGTAGCGGTGAATAAAACCGAATAAAATTATGCAAGATATAAATCAAATCTGCAATGGTAAAAATGCTGTGTTGCAGCTTTTATGGTTATTAATTTTGATGCGTTAATAGTGTATTTCTTGTACGACCGTTTCATTATTTTGATGGTAAAGTAAATAAGTCTCTGGGTAAGTTAGCTAAATTTCATGCATTTATTTGGCGCAAAATGTATATTGTTAAGATATTGCTTAAGACGTGCATTTTATACATCTAAAAGTTGGCGTTGTAAATTCTACAGATGAATGTTTGCCAATACCGATAATTAGAAACCCAATCCAAGGCTAAATTTTGACTTTGAACAGTCTATTGCAGAGACTTTATATATTCGGTATATGGCAGAGACTTTAGATATTCGGTCTATGGCAGAAATGTTAGATATTCGGTCTATTGCAGAAACTTTAGATATTCGGTCTATGGCAGAGACTTTAGATATTCGGTCTATGGCAGAAATGTTAGATATTCGGTCTATTGCAGAAACTTTAGATATTCGGTCTATGGCAGAGAGACTTTAGATATTCGGTCTATGGCAGAGACTAGATATTCGGTCTATGGCAGAGACTTTAGATATTCGGTCTATGGCAGAAACTTTAGATATTCGGTCTATGGCAGAGACTTTAGATATTCGGTATATGGCAGAGACTTTAGATATTCGGTCTATGGCAGAAATGTTAGATATTCGGTCTATTGCAGAAACTTTAGATATTCGGTCTATGGCAGAGAGACTTTAGATATTCGGTCTATGGCAGAGACTTTAGATATTCGGTCTATGGCAGAAACTTTAGATATTCGGTCTATGGCAGAGACTTTAGATATTCGGTCTATGTCAGAAACTTTAGATATTCGGTCTATGGCAGAAACTTTAGATATTCGGTCTATGGCAGAGACTTTAGATATTCGGTCTATGGCAGAGACTTTAGATATTCGGTCTATGGCAGAAACTTTAGATATTCGGTCTATGGCAGAGACTTTAGATATTCGGTCTATGGCAGAGACTTTAGATATTCGGTCTATGGCAGAAATGTTAGATATTCGTTCTATGACAGAAATGTTAGATATTCGGCATACATTATAGAGCATTCCATCTTGAATCCAGGCTCTATTCGTTTTCATTTGTTTTCTTCAAATTGAAAAATAACACTGCTATTCGAGTTTATATAAATGTATCTTTACCATTTGCAAAGTTATTAGAGATTTTGTAAACAACATCAAATATTTCTACAAATGATTACCTGGAATCACGCCATTTTCTTTACATATATTTCCAAAGAAATACATGTACCTAGAATTATTTATTATTTTAAAATGGAAATTATACTTACCGTATTTAGCTATGTGTAGTGCGCTATCGTGTATAATGCACACCCACGATTTGGTACGAAAATCGGGGGAAAACTGAGTTCCGATGTATAATGCGCACGTGAAAAACGCAATTTTCCAAGTCAAAATTTAACATTTTTCAAGAATCGTTAAAAATTGTGCTCTGTGATTTTTACAACTTATATTAATCACTCGAGAAACGGTAACGCACTCAGGCATGATTTCATGAAAATTACATGCATATCGTTCACAAACATCTCAACACGTTCTCAAACATGTCAGCAAATGCTCAAACTTCTCAACATGTGTAGCCTACCTAATTAACTGGGACCCATTGTGAATGGTTTGTCGAAATTAATTATCGCTACAAACAATTGAAATACTGCAATGCATTGTACATAGTAAATATTTCCCGTAAAAATAACCAACACATCGTGTCTTTAATCATGTCGTATTTAAAAACATACGGTATATTAAATCAAATAAACTATAATTACAAAGTTTCTTTACCTCTATGATATCGTATGAAGGCAGTGTCGCTTTATAAGGCGAAGTACGCGAAAAGTACGGGAAATATTACATACAATAAAACCACGTGATGTTATCAAATCGCCATTTTTTATGCATTTAGTAATTTCAATTAAATTCTTCAAAGTTTGCCAAAATAAACGCAATATATGCTAATTTTGTGGTCTTATTCATTTCATTTATTTATATCGGCAACTGGTTTTAATAGCTAGTTTATAACGTTTATCGAATGTAACAAATTATAGAATGACTGTGGGCCGTTCGGGTCGAATTTCATGAAATATTGGTCAATTTTGGTCAGGAAAAAAATGTCCTGATGTCTTCTGTACTGGTGTATAATGCGCAGTAGATAAAATGGATGAGGATTTCAGTAAGAAATGTGCGCACTATACATAGCTAAATACGGTAATAATGATTTCTAATCACTGGTTCTTGTAGATTGTCTAAGTGTGCACCAGTCAAACCTGTCTTAACCCTTTCCTTACTAGAGATTTAGGTTAATATACTATTATATCTCCATACAAACGACAGCCATTTAGCTATCATGCAGTGGATAAGTAGTCGCCATATCTATCCCACCTCCATAGATATTACTGGGACTACATAGAGATTTAGGTTAATATACTATTATATCTGCATACAAACGACAGCCATTTAGCTATCATGCAGTGGATAAGTAGTGGCCATATCTATCCCACCTCCAGAGATATTACTGGGACTACATGAGATTCTGGCCTTTATTATGAACATTGGTTTGGCTACTACATTGTCAATGTTTGTCGTATTGGTAATGGCATCAAGAAGTGCTTCTATGAGGGAAAGGGTTAAGCAGCCAGCCAAGGGAATCACAGAAAGTGGCTGCTTAGCACAGGTGGCTGCTTAATAGAGGTCAAATGTATAATAAAACAACATATTGGGAATCTGGAAACTGGCTTCTTAATACAGGTTGGCTGCTCAATGGAGGTGACCACTAACACAGGTTTGACTGTATCTCATTATGCAGCACAATCCAAGTATAATCCCTTTCATAATAGATGTAGTGCATTAGCTATAAACCAGGCTTATATGGGAATGTCTTGTTCAGTGTCATGTAGGTCTCGCCTCCATCTATGTACCAGATCATGTTGAAACTGGATTTGAAGTTGTTAGACGAGATGTTTGATGCACAGTTTGTGACGGTTCTCCTCCTTCAGACAACTTTAACACAAATTACACACTTCTCAAATCTTGGCACCCACGTTCTAATGTATGACCAATCAAATGTTGTAATATTTCATGCCAGAACAGCGTGTTGCTGTGTTTAACGTCGCATGCACATCACGTGCAATAATAAATTAACATTGGGTGTTTTACGGAGAGTCATTGCCAGCCCCTTTTCGTTGATGATGAATGAGCTTATTTACCCTCGCCTCCGGCGAACCATATGGCCCATTTTCCTCCATAGATTCCTACGTCTCTAAAACTCAATAGGAGAAAGAGTTAAATTATGCAAGTGTTCTCTCTATCTACCAGGGTTTCAGCGACACGTTCTAAATTTGGGAGAAGTTTGTTGACCCATGTGTGTGTTTTACGTTTATTTATCGTCGCTACCGTTTGCCGGTATGAGCGACGCCTCCTGAAGAGAATAGGCATTTTAGAATTTTGGAGAATAGTGTAATGATATAGACAGAGACCCATTCCAGAACCTCCTCTGGTTCATTTACGTGCACGGTGTACAGCACCGACACGAGACCTCGGTTTAACGTCCCATCTGAAAGACTGTTAATTTTATTAGTGTCAGATGGGGGATGGAACCTGCGATCCCTGGATTACCAGTCCAGCGTGTTACCACTGGACTACAGATCCCTCTGTAATTGTTGACCCATGCAATTTACCTCTTTATGGTTATATATGTATCGTGTAATATCTTCTGAGCTGAAGGTATGGAGAAGTGACATCTCCTTATGAATCTTGTTCCTCCAGTGTTATATCAGAAGACTGACAGTGTTACCAGATCTATTTCAGTTAACTTTGCCAGTATTGCTTTGCCAGAATGTAGTTTCTTTCCATAAGGGCTATCTACCAACTATATCTCCCAAATCGCCATCTAGTTCAAGCTCTGATGTATTATTGAAATATATAATTGGACCGATCGCTCTCGTGTTGTGACAAGTTGACTCGTGTGTTATTAGTTAGATTAGTCATTTTAGATTTTTGGAGGGTAGTGCAATGATACAGACAGAGACCCATTCCAGAGTCTCCTCTGGTTCTTTTACGTGCACGGTGTAAAGCAACGACACGAGACCTCGGTTTAAAGTCACATCTGAAAGACTGTTCATTTTATTAGGGTCAGACGGAGGAACAAACCTGCGATCCCTGGATTACCAGTTCAACGTGTTACCACTGGACTACAGATCCTTCTGTATGACATGTTGAATTTCAAGAATAATTATTTATCGGGCAGTTTCTGCTGAACATAAACAGCCCTTGCAAATATCAGGCAAATTTTATTTATCATACTGATAATATAATGCTGTTATTACACTAGCTTGATTGGACAGACAGATACAGCAATTAAAATGTGTAACTGTAACACTGAACATGATCCGCCCACATGGTTCACTGGCGGCGAGGGTAAATAAGCTCAATCATCATTGAACAAGATGCTCTCATTTTCTGATTTCTGACTACTTGTGCAAAACATATAATGAACCACCCCCCCCCCCGCCATGAAGTAGGTCACGCTCTTTAATGTCTTTAACAGGTTTCATCCTGCCAACATTTTGTACATTCTCCCCCGTTCCTACATTCATCAGACCTATGTACATTTGCTCTGAGACATCCGGTTCCTACATTCATCAGGTCTATGTATATTTGCTCCGAGACGTCCGGTTCCTACATTCATCAGGTCTATGTATATTTGCTCCGAGACGTCCGGTTCCTACATTCATCAGGTCTATGTATATTTGCTCCGAGACGTCCGGTTCCTACATTCATCAGGTCTATGTATATTTGCTCCGAGACGTCCGGTTCCTACATTCATCAGGTCTATGTATATTTGCTCCGAGACGTCCGGTTCCTACATTCATCAGGTCTATGTATATTTGCTCCGAGACGTCCGGTTCCTACATTCATCAGGTCTATGTATATTTGCTCCGAGACGTCCGGTTCCTACATTCATCAGGTCTATGTATATTTGCTCCAAGACGTCTGGTTCCTACATTCATCAGGCCTATGTACATTCTCTCTGAGACATCCGGTTCCTGTACATTCTCTCTGAGACATCCGGTTCCTACATTCATCAGGCCTTCCCACTTCTCCCTACTTTGTGATCAGGGTGTAGAATTTTCATATAGAGTGGTGGAACCTATGCTCGGCGTAAATCCCACATATAATGACCAGTATAAAATGTTAATTGCACTTGCCGTATATTATTATTTTCGTGAAAACAACTTTAAAAAAACTCTTGTTGACAGTTTTAGCTTCATCACGTGACCTTGCTGCTCAATACAGCTATCGCAACGGTGTTTGTCGACACCCGTTTATATGAGGAACTGAAGACTTCCGGGCACCTATGCACGGCGTACTTGTTATTATTTAATTATCCACCATGCCTTGTTGAATGTCTTATTTTGATATAGTACATCATTGAATAAAAAAACTTATTGGTCTTAAATCAGAAATGGTATAGAAATTATTTTTCGGGTTAGGTGTAGATTTTTTAAATTCGGATAGCTACATGAATTGCTAATAGACCGTATCAGTTTCGGTGGCAATATTCTTCCAATGATTTGCTTGTTTATATTCGTCTGCTGGACCGGTCACGTGACAGCTGCATCAGGCTACCGATACACGCAACGGAGTGCTATTGAACCATGTCAGCGAAATTAGCCTAGAACTATATAAATATTTTAAATACGGATAAAATGGAAAATACGCCGAGCCTAGGAATACGCCGAGCATAGGTTCCACCACTCTAGAGTACATTGAGGACACTTGGCTAGTCAACAACCTTCTTGGAGAGGAATTAATATAAGTTTTCTGAAAACTTGTTTTCCAATCCAAACCATTCACAATTTATGTAATTTGTGTAACATTGTTTGTGTTATACATGTACATTTATTGGAATAAATACTGTTTAAACCAACAACCTTCTCCCTTGTATGCCTTCATCTTCTCCCTCTAAATAGAAGCATTGAATGTATAACTGTAATACGTCTATGCAAAACATGTACAAATGCTCCCGGCAACACAGTAGCTCCCGTTACATCTTCAAGTTCTATGTCTTCCACTACTGGTAGTAGTAAATAGAGTGTTAGATTCGAATTAGGCTAAATAAGCGATAATATTGGCAAATGTTTCTGGGGACATTGAACTGAATAAATTGATTGTAGATTGTGGCGGGTCGGCTGTAGATGAGAATCTAACCATTGGAAGCTTAGAGGCAAAAGTTTAGGATCGTTCTCTTTGTAATCGGGTTTGGTAAAACTGATTTTGCTTTTTATTATGGTAATTTGTTCACAAATTGAAAAGCTCCAATAATCTATGTAAAATGAAAGACAACTCCTGTTTGTATTATTATCAAAAGTCAAACCTTGTGTTAATTATTAAGCAGCCAGCCAAGTGAATCACAGAAAGTGGTTGCTAAGCACAGGTGGCTGCTTAATATAGGTCGAATGTATAATAAAACAACATATTGGGAATCTGGAAACTGGCTGCTTAATACAGGTTGGCTGCTTAATAGAGGTGACCACTAACACAGGTTTCACTGTAAAATGAAAGACAACTCCTGTTTGTATTATTATCAAAAGTCAAACCTGTGTTAATTATTAAGCAGCCAGCCAAGGGAATCACAGAAAGTGGCTGCTTAGCACAGGTGGCTGCTTAATGGAGGTCAAATGTATAATAAAACAACATATTGGGAATATGGAAACTGGCTGCTTAATACAGGTTGGCTGCTTAATAGAGGTGACCACTAACACAGGTTTGACTGTATATTGATTTTTACTTTTGTAGACTAAATTAATCCTGTACTCTCTATCGTCCAGTAGCCCATAATTATGGCATTTCCTAAAAGTTGTTATGCCCCTTATTGGAAGAAGCGAAGGATTATATACATGTGTTTGTCCAACTGCACATCTGACAGCTAGGTACCTAGGGTAATAATGTCAGGGGTGTGGTTTAGCCACTGCCCGTAACCTACTAAAGTTGCTTTTGCAAACAGCATAAAGCCAGATCAGACAGACAGAACGTTCCGTCTGATCAGTTTCTATGCTGTTTGCTATAGTAGATAGTGGAACTATAACAATTGGCTGAATAACAATTAAGCAACATAGATCCTGATCAGACATGGTGTTGCATTGCCACGGATCTGGATCTATGTTGTTTGCACATTCCTTCCAATTTATTCAATTTAAGGGTTTAGGACAAAACAATTTCTAGTTTGTTCCCTCATGAAAGTGTGAGGCTAGCTAAATGGGAACATGGGGAGAATGAAAGTTATTTTTAGCAGAGATCATGTATTTAAGGGACATTGCCTTACATCCCCCATCCATCCATCCATTCACTTCATCACTTTTGCCCAAAAAATGAAAATAAAAATCCTACAAAGTTGGACAGAGATCGGTGAAACCATTTAGTTACCTAGTGGATAATATGAGATGGCCCACCGACTGACATTCCAACACACCGGCCCACCGACTGACATTCCAACACACCGGCCCACCGACTGACATTCCAACACACCGGCCCACCGACTGACATTCCAACACACCGGCCTACAGACTGATATTCCAACACACTGGCCTACAGACTGACATTCCAACACACCGGCCCACCGACTGACATTCCAACACACCGGCCCACCAACTGACATTCCAACACACCGGCCCACCGACTGACATTCCAACACACCGGCCTACAGACTGACATTCCAACACACCGGCCCACCGACTGACATTCCAACACACCGGCCCACCGACTGACATTCCAACACACCGGCCTACAGACTGACATTCCAACAGACCAACGGGTGCACGGACACCCCACACAAACGGTACCTTGTAGGTGGCTGCCAACATTGGCTTCTCAGACCACTTAAGTTCATTAATGCGGAGACAACAAAAGTCTTTAACTCTTTTGCATGTTGGGTAAAATAAAGGCTATAAATAGTTCAAATAATTGTAACAGCCAACAATTCATCATCGTGTATTTCTTATTTGTAGTTGAAAACTCCGGGAATATGTCGTCGAATTTCATTGACATCTTAAAAATTGCAAAGTGTTAAATGGATTGAAACAATGACACATCTATACATCAATGAACAAAAAGGTTGTATGTAGTTGCATAGAATGGCCTCCTGCAACAACTTCTTATTGATTTTACTGGGAAACTTGGCTTGCCATTCTTTATTGATTGGTCCCCCTTTTCAGTGTGTGAGGGGGGTCATTACTTACTGTACTGAATGCCATCGATATTTCATCAAGGTTTTCTGTGTGAATACAAACCTTTTGTGCTTAGAAGTGGTCTTTTGGTAGGCTGTAGATGTGTTTCTATGTTGGGCTTCATAACGTATTCAATTAAACACTAGTTTACGGTAGTTATCGGTAGTTCATACCCCAATGAATATTAGTAACCAGTGATTGCAGTACTTATATCTGCATTAACCCTTTCAACACCACAGACCTCTAAATAGGCGTACAAAAAATGTAGATCCAGATGAGCCGGCTCGTGACGAGCCGTCTCATCAGGATCTGCACTTTTTGTAAGTAGTATTACTAATTTTTCGACAAAATTACCCATCTTGATAAATGAACCGGTCCGAATGTAATTGTTCTTTGCAATGAAACTAAGACAAATATCGCACTTTGTATTTAACCCATTCAACCCCAAGTAACTGACATGGACTGGTGCGTGATATTTTCAGACCAATAACTTAATAAGAACATTACCTTTGGACCAGTTCATTTATCAAAATGGGTAATTTTATCTAAAAATAGTAATAATTATTACTGGCAAAAAAGTGCAGATCCTGATGAGACGGCTCGTCACGAGCCGGCTCATCTGGATCTACACTTTTCATAAGCCTATTTAGAGGCCTGTGGGGTTGAAAGGGTTAAACATTGTTTGTCTGAATTTTGTTGCTTTTTGGTGTTTCCAACAAGAAGTTGGTGTAAGAGTGTTGTTGATTTTCATAAAGTCTGTGTGAAGTTATATTAGATTGTATCGGTGTAGCCCAGATATTGTGTTAGAACATTAAATGTCCGCCTCCGTGGTCGAGTGGTTAAGGTCGCTGACTTGTATACCACTGTAACCTATCATCACTGATGGTCACGGGTTCGAGCCCCGCTCAGGCCGTGTCTCATTTATATGAAAAAGTTGGCAGTTTCTTACGGAGGTTGGTGCACCCAAGTACTGGTTAACCGCTGGAGCCTGCCCAGGAAAGGTGTTGTTAGGTAAACTGCCCGCCGGCGATATAGCCCAAAATGGTGCTGATGCAGGCGTAAAACCCGAATCATAACAGAATCATAACTTAGAACATTAAATTGTTTGCTGTTTCACCCCATGCAACCCATTAAGGCATCCCGTCACAACAGTTCTTTACCGTGAAAAGAAGATACAGTGGAAAATGGGTGTGGTTACGGTCGTTGACTTCAAATCCCTCGCCTCTCATGGCTGTAGGTTCAAATCCCAATCAGTTATCAACTTCTTTCATGTGATGAAGCTATCCAGCTGGCTTGTGGAAGGTCAGTGGTTCGACCCGTGTGCCAGTCTGCCTGAAATACTGCTCGGATTGGTCAATAATAGCTTGTGAGTCACCATATAGTCTAAGCTGTTGGTTATAAATAGTTCAAATAATTGTAGAAGACCACCAAATAATTGTAGCAGACCACCAAATAATTGTAGCAGACCACCAAATAATTGTAGCAGACCACCAAATAATTGTACAACCACCAAAAAAGCAGACCACCAAATAATTGAGCAGACCACCAGATAATTGTAGCAGACCACCAGATAATTGAGCAGACCACCAGATAATTGAGCAGACCACCAAATAATTGAGCAGACCACCAGCTAATTGTAGCAGACCACCAAATAATTGAGCAGACCACCAAATAATTGTGCAGACCAACAAATAATTGTGCAGACCAACAAATAATTGTAGCAGACCAACAAATAATTGTGCAGACCAACAAATAATTGTAGCAGACAACCAAATAATTGTGCAGACCAACACATAATTGTGCAGACCAACAAATAATTGTGCAGACCAACAAATAATTGTGCAGACCAACACATAATTGTGCAGACCAACAAATAATTGTAGCAGACCGACAATTCAATAATGTATTATTTTTCTTATTTGTAACTGTAACTTCTGCAAAAATGTCATGGAAATTCACAGTTCATCGTTGGGGCCTCTGTGGCTGAGTGGTTACGGTCGTTGACTTGAAATGACTTGCTCCTCACCGCTGTAGGTTCGAATCCCACTGGGCGTATCAAATTCATTCATGTGGAAGATGTCCAGGCTTGTAGAAGGTCGGTGGTTCTACCCTGGTGCCAGTCCATGCTCGGAGGGGCATCCGGGGGCTCTTTCTCCACCATTAATTCTGGAGAGTCGCCGTATGGCCTAACCTGTTGGTGTTACACCCCAAAAACAAACAAAAACATTTTTTCAACACTAGCTTACAAAGAGTTAATTAATCGATCGATATACGTTGTGGCATCTTTGTTGGATTGTTATAAAAGAAGTAGCTTTGTCTTTATGTACCAGATTACAGATGGATCTGTAGTCCAGTGTTAACACGCTGGACTGGTAATCCAGGGATCGCAGGTTTGATCCCCCATCTGACCATAATAAAGTTAAACAGTCTTTCAGATGTGACTTTAAACCGAGGTCTGGTGTCGGTGCTTTACACTGTGCACGTAAAAGAACCAGAGGAGAGTCTGGAATGGGTCTCTGTCTGTATCATTGCACTATCCTGCAAATATCTAAAATGACTAATCTCTTCAGGCAGCATCGCTCATATGGGCAACCGGTAGCGACGATAAATAAAGGTAAAGCACACAATGTACCATAAAAGGGTACCTATTGTCAGAAACTGTGAAGAGGTATGTATGTCAACATTGTACCCACATTTACAAAGAAATAAGCCAACGCACCCTTATAATGTAATGTGATAATTAAGGGTTACTTTACGGTAGACAAGGTAGAGTTTCATATTGTAAACCTCAGATTTCACAGCAACAAAATGAATGTTGTAGTTATAATTTTAATGCAACAGTTATTTGATTGTTTGACAGTTTGACATAGTTATGTGTCAACTCAAATTAAAATGAACCTGTCATGTTCCAATCACATGAGCCTGTCACAAGCTATTTGAGAGGCCATAAGTATATTCTATATGTATCAGATAGGTAACTGAGTAAAGGAATGCAAGAGAAATACAACCAAACGCCTGTGACATTTGATGAAATGAAAAAAATGTCATATGTCAAGTAAATACATTGTAATCATTATTCCTTCTAAGAAATACAACATTTGAATAGCTTTCCTTCTAAGAAATACAACATTTGAATAGCTTTCCTTCTAAGAAATACAACATTTGAATAGCTTTCCTTCTAAGAAATACAACATTTGAATAGCTTTCCTTCTAAGAAATACAACACTTGAATAGCTTTCCTTCTAAGAAATACAACATTTGGAATATCTTTCCTTCTAAGAAATACAACATTTGAATAGCTTTCCTTCTAAGAAATACAACATTTGAATAGCTTTCTAATGGGCCAGTGTATCTTAACCCTTTCCTTCATAGAGATTTAGGTTAATATACTATTATATCTCCATACAAACAACAACCATTTAATACTAGGGATGGCAACGAATGGTGATTGTGATATTCGAATATTCGGATGATCTTCCAAACGAATATTCGAATATTCGCAAACTTTCGATTTCCACTACAGTTAGTACCTGTAAAACAAATGCTTCTCAGTTTGTGTCCCGTCAAATAGACTGCATTAATCAATTAGTGACCCCTGTAAGGTGTGAACAACATGTCATCACCCTCCTTTGTTATTTGGAGCCAAATCGCGATGACATTTCGCACCTTCGGGCACGCATTGGGTCATTCTTTGTTTTCGAAACTTAATTGATTGAAATTTAAACAAACATATATATCCTTTTAAGTTATGATTTAACTGCAATTGATTAAAATTTGATTTGAATTTTTTTTTTAATATTCGAATATGGTTTTAATATTCGAATATTCGGACGTTCGAACGAATATTCGAATATTCGAACATTCGTTGCCATCCCTATTTAATACACACAATTTTGGTTGAAAATTGTAAATAGAAATTGTTTTTTAATTATTTTATTTTTTGGGGAGAAGTGGGGCCCCCAGAGGGCGAAGTCAGGGTCCCTAGGGCAACTATTTCGCCCACATCACCCTCTAAACTGATCCCTGAAGAAATACAACATTTGAATAAGAGTGCTTTCTAATTGGCCAGTGTATCTTAATACACAACATTTTAGTTGAATTTTTAAAAATTATTTTGTTTTTTATGGAGAAGTGGCGAAATGGCGAGTATGGTTCAGTAATAGATACAGTAGGGGCCTTGTAACTGAGATATTGTGAGGTTCAGCCCAGTCAGAACCACAGTGCTGGTGTCCCTACTGTGAGAGGTTTCAAACGTCTTCTTTTCACAAACTGATCAGCCAATGTACAATAATGGGCGTGGCCCGCGAGGTCAGAAGATGATCAAATTTTATTTTTGAGCGAATATGGGTCGTGTCAAATATTAAATCGAAGGTATGGACGGGGCGATCGCCCTGATGCAATTGTTGTCATAATCAGAATATATTGTCATCCAAGGCAGCCGAAAGGTCCTAAGATCGTTCTTTTATTATAGATTTCAAAATGCTTCTTCACCCACCGCTTGGTCAATGGTAGCAACATTTCACAGTTATGTTTATTATGTGACGTCTTTTCAGGTATGTTAATATGAATGTTATCACCTGAAAATAACATAAATTCTTCAAACATCCTCAGACACTTAAATCCACTCTCTCCTTCATGGTGGTGAATTCCACCAGGAATATGGTGTCTCGAGATATCAATGAATTTAAGCCATGACTATCGAGCTAAACTAAATTTGCATAAACTATCTCACAATTGTATATCATTGATATATTTTCAGTTAATGCTAGCCAGCCACCACAGAGACAATGGATTCCACTGTCCAGACCCGAACCCGGGAGACCTGCAGGTAATATACGTACCATAGATCTCTAAAGTTGCAACATGATACAACAATAAGTGTTTTCTGTGAGATGGTGATACAAGTGAGATTGATTATTAGTGGAAGTCGTGATAGCTCAGTGGCTGCGCGTTCGCTTCAGGTGCGAAAGGTCCGGAGTTTGAGCCCCGCTGGAGCCGTTACGATTGTGCCCTTAGGCAAGGCATTTAAATTCCACGTTGCCTCTCTCCCTCGTGGCGATGGATTCCTTCAGAAATGAGGTCTCAAGAGTAATATAAGTTGTAAGAACTTGTTTCGCAATCGAACTAAAATAAATTGTATAAACTAAGCCCCAACATCAAACTGTATTGTGTTGCATAGTATGATGTAAATACTATGATATGATACCGTAGATCAGTGTAGTATCATATTCCACCATTCCTATGTGTTTCATAGACTATCAAGTAGATCGGGTGTATGTTACTCTACTAACACTCTAGGTTACAATTACAAGATGTAAGGACTGATCGAAGGCAGATCACGACTGCCAGGCCCCGAGGTTATAAAACTTTTCTCCAATCTCAAAACTCAGTCTCAAGCGTCTGATTGGTTCAGCTGACAGTAACGCTCAGAATCAACCAATCAGATCATTTGAGCTTGAGTTTGAGATCTGAGAAAAGTTTTATAACCTCGGGAGCTGCAGGTGTATGTCTAACTCTACTAACACTCTAGGTTACAATTACAGATCAAGTCTATGTTACCTGGCCAATATGGGACTTCGTCATAAGATATTGTACAACTATCCAGCATGTAATTGTAACACAAGACAAGTGTTTCGGTTACACTATGAACTATCTTATACACATCATTACATTTGTCGCCCAGCAAATTTGGTTACTTCTGGATGAAAATTCCATATATTTTGCAGATGTCAGTTGGAAGTGGAAGGGAAGGGTGGTCTGTCTGTCTGTCTGTCTGTCTGTCTGTCTGTCTGTCTGTCTGTCTGTCTGTCTGTCTGTCTGTCTGTCTGTCTGTCTGTCTGTCTGTCTGTCTGTCTGTCTGTCTGTCTGTCTGTCTGTCCCTTACATTAACTCTCTACTCTATATCTTTGAAACCACATGGCCGGCTTACAAATTACTTCACACAGATGTCAATGTATGTCGTATTGGTAATGGCGTCAAGAGGTGCTTCTATGAGGGAAAGGGTTAAGAACATTGGTTTGGCTACTATACCATCATACATACATTTGTTTTTATTAATAGATGACACTATTGTATCTATATATAAACAAAGATGGCGATAATTCAAAAACTTCACATATTAATTTTAAGTTTGTTTTTATTAATAGATGACACTATTGTATCTATATATAAACAAAGTGAGGGGATAAATCAAAAACTTCACATATTAATTTTAAGTTTGTTTTTATTAATAGATGACACTATTGTATCTATATATAAACAAAGTGAGGGGATAAAATAGTTTCATGATAAACCGACATTCAAGTGTGTTATCTGTAGTTTGACCTGTTCGTTGATTACACTCATTTATTATCACAGCAATAAACAAACTGTCAATGGTCACTATGGTCACTTATTTACCGACCATCTAATTCAAGACATGAACATTCACAGTTATTGATAAATTAATCCTTTCAACCCCACAGGCCTCTAAATAGGCTTATGAAAAGTGTAGATCCAGATGAGCCGGCTCATGACGAGCCGTCTCATCAGGATCTGCACTTTTTTGCCAGTAATAATTATTACTATTTTTAGATAAAATTACCCATTTTGATAAATGAACTGGTCCAAAGGTAATTTTCTTATTAATTTATTGGTCTGAAAATATCACGCACCAGTCCATGTCAGTTACTTGGGGTTGAATGGGTTATGCACCAGTCCATGTCAGTTACTTGGGGTTGAATGGGTTAATCTAGTAGCCAAAGTTTGTCAGATTGTCATTTGATATAGTATTTTAACATTTGCCTGTCCGATTAGTGCTGTGGTTAGCGCGCTCGCTTCTCATCAATGCAACCCTGGTTCGATCCTAGGACCGGGAAATATGTGAGATGGTACGGTGGTCGCCAGATCGGACATGTGGGTTTTCTCCGGGTACTCCGGTTTCCTCCACACGAATGGCCACATATACGCTTTCATCCGCTCCAACGAGAGTGATTAATATAAGTTGTTAAAACTTGCTTCACAATCGTAAAATAAATAAAGTTTAAACCTTCGACTCGTATAAGCATACAGCTACTGTTGCTTCTAGGCGGGGAATGGGTTAATTTAATAATATGATGTGAGCAAAACGGAGAAAATACTGCGTAAATATATAGATAAATTCGGGTTTTTATTTTCAACGAGACAGAATGATGAAAATAAGTATTTTCACGAGTCATTAATTTTATGTTTAATTTGAATATAATTTTATTAAGCCTGCTATACCCGTTAATAATAGGAGAGAAAGTAGTTCTGCAGTCCATTATGAGAGAAAGTAGTCCATTAGGAGAGAAAGTAGTCATGCATTCCATTAGGAGAGAAGTAGTCCTGCAGTTCATTAGGAGAGAAAGTAGTCCATTAGGAGAGAAAGTAATCCTGCAGTCAATTAGGAGAGAAAGTAGTCATGCAGTCAATTAGGAGAGAAAGTAGTCCTGCAGTCAATTAGGAGAGAAAGTAGTCCTGCAGTCCATTAGGGGAGAAAGTAGTCCTGCAGTCCATTAGGAGAGAAAGTAGTCCTGCAGTTAATTAGGAGAGAAAGTAGTCAGTTCATTAGGAGAGATAGTAGTCCATTAGGAGAGAAAGTAGTCCTGCAGTTCATTAGGAGAGAAAGTAGTCCTGCAGTTCATTAAGATTTCCTCACCCATCCCCTGCTAGATCCATCGGCACATTTAACAAGACAAGCTCATATTATGTATATCTTTTGTATGTTACATGTGATTTATGTTTTGCAATAAATACCAAGACAAACTCATTAGTATAATGTCAAGTAGTTCCCAGTAATCGTACCATTTTTGTTCCATTTTGGCATGTATTCTCAACAAAGCTGAAAATACCAAATAACAATCTTATGATATGGATTTTGTTTGCTTCAGTGAATTATCAAATTCTATTTCACCGAATGAACATTGAAACTGTTATTACAGAATGTTGCTAATAGTTTTCTATGTTCATGAGTGAAATATTATTCGATCATTCACTGAAACAAATTTTTTTATGACAGAAAACGATGCAACCATGCTCTAAAGTTGCGCTAGAATTGGCTGTCCGATTATGGTGGTCGCAAGATCGGACAGGTGGGTTTTCTCCGGGTACTCCAGTTTCCTCCCACACGAATGGCCACATATACGCTTTCATCTATGCCAACAAGAGTGATTGGTTTAAACATATTTATTCGATAATAATGTACATTACATATACATTGTATACAAAACGAAAATGGATTAAATCGGAAGCTTAAAGCTTATTGAGATTTTCTCCATAACGAGAGTGATTAATATAAGTTGTTAGAACTTGCTTCGCAATCGTTGTAAAAGAAATAAATAAAGTTTAAACTTTAGAATGTCAAGTTTAGATGACCTTAATTAAATGACGCCATTAAAGACGTATTCATTGACGTCGCCGACAGCTCGAGTCCGAAAACGTTCGCATTGACAACATTTCAATATGCAACATTCAACCAGTTGAATAACACATTTTATTTCACTCAGAAATTTCTATATTTGATCGGAAATCAGAAAATAAATGTCAGTCTTCAAATTGAAGAATACGCGAAGCACATTCACTAGAATCACAGTTTGTTTTTGCGCCTGTTTGTAGACTTAATCTTCTTCTCCCTTGTAGACCGTAATTTCTCCCACAGACAGTGATACATGTCTAGTGATGCCATTTCTTTTCTTATTGACCAATATACGCTTGCAAATGTTTTTGCCAAGGTTCTCTGCGTGTTGTTTCAAAATGTACAATTGCTCCGACCAACTTTTGCAAACTAGTTACGTTGGCGATAAATGATAAAATTGATTGATCACCTTTTCACTGTCTGTACTAGAAGCCAGATATCAGCCACATATGAGATTTTATCACATAAATTTGCTTGCATTCAGTGTAATACAGCCGTTACATATTTTCCTTTGTCAACACATGTGTAATAACACCGGGAAGGAGTCTGATTGATCACGGATTGGACAGCCTGCATGCAATACACACTCGACATATACATGTAGTTTGCATTTGTTCTTTATTTGTGGACAATCAACTGCTTAAATCAATCATATATACTCTTTTTTTACAATCAACTGCTTAAATCAATCATATATACTCTTTTTTTACAATCAACTGCTTAAATCAATCATATATACTCTTTTTTTACAATCAACTGCTTAAATCAATCATATATACTCTTTTACAATCAACTGCTTAAATCAATCATATATACTTTTTTTTACAATCAACTGCTTAAATCAATCATATATACTCTTTTTTACAATCAACTGCTTAAATCAATCATATATACTCTTTTTTTACAATCAACTGCTTAAATCAATCATATATACTCTTTTTTTACAATCAACTGCTTAAATCAATCATATATACTCTTTTTTTACAATCAACTGCTTAAATCAATCATATATACTCTTTTTTTACAATCAACTGCTTAAATCAATCATATATACTCTTTTTTTACAATCAACTGCTTAAATCAATCATATATACTCTTTTTTTACAATCAACTGCTTAAATCAATCATATATACTCTTTTTTTACAATCAACTGCTTAAATCAATCATATATACTCTTTTTTTACAATCAACTGCTTAAATCAATCATATATACTCTTTTTTTACAATCAACTGCTTAAATCAATCATATATACTCTTTTTTTACAATCAACTGCTTAAATCAATCATATATACTCTTTTTTTACAATCAACTGCTTAAATCAATCATATATACTCTTTTTTTACAATCAACTGCTTAAATCAATCATATATACTCTTTTTTTACAATCAACTGCTTAAATCAATCATATATACTCTTTTTTTACAATCAACTGCTTAAATCAATCATATATACTCTTTTTTTACAATCAACTGCTTAAATCAATCATATATACTCTTTTTTTACAATCAACTGCTTAAATCAATCATATATACTCTTTTTTACAATCAACTGCTTAAATCAATCATATATACTCTTTTTTTACAATCAACTGCTTAAATCAATCATATATACTCTTTTACAATCAACTGCTTAAATCAATCATATATACTCTTTTTTTACAATCAACTGCTTAAATCAATCATATATACTCTTTTTTTTACAATCAACTACTTAAATCAATCATATATACTCTTTTTTTACAATCAACTGCTTAAATCAATCATGGATACTCTTTTACAATCAACTGCTTAAATCAATCATATATACTCTTTTTTTTCAATCAACTGTTTAAATCAATCATAGATACTCTTTTTTACAATCAACTGCTTAAATCAATCATATATACTCTTTTTTACAATCAACTGCTTAAATCAATCATATATACTCTTTTTTACAATCAACTGCTTAAATCAATCATATATACTCTTTTTTACAATCAACTGCTTAAATCAATCATATATACTCTTTTTTACAATCAACTGCTTAAATCAATCATATATACTCTTTTTTTACAATCAACTGCTTAAATCAATCATGGATACTCTTTTACAATCAACTGCTTAAATCAATCATATATACTCTTTTTTTTCAATCAACTGTTTAAATCAATCATAGATACTCTTTTTTACAATCAACTGCTTAAATCAATCATATATACTCTTTTTTACAATCAACTGCTTAAATCAATCATATATACTCTTTTTTACAATCAACTGCTTAAATCAATCATATATACTCTTTTTTACAATCAACTGCTTAAATCAATCATATATACTCTTTTTTTACAATCAACTGCTTAAATCAATCATATATACTCTTTTTTTACAATCAACTGCTTAAATCAATCATATATACTCTTACAATCAACTGCTTAAATCAATCATATATACTCTTTTTTTTACAATCAACTACTTATATCAATCATATATACTCTTTTTTACAATCAACTGCTTAAATCAATCATATATACTCTAGCGGTAGTATATATAATAGTGATGAAAAATATTGTGTCCATTATTTGCGTGAAATTGTTTGGTTGCAGGGACTATTTACTACAGCATACACCACAGGCCTCTCAATAGGCTTACAAAAAGTGTAGATCCAGATGAGCCAGCTCGTGCCGAGCCAAGCTGTCTCATCAGGATCTGCACTTTTTGCCAGTAATATTACTATTTTTAGACAAAAATTACCCGTTTTGATACTAAATGAACTGGTCCAAATGTAATTTTCTTATTAATTTATTGGTCTGAAAATAGCATGCACCAGTCCATGTTAGTTACTTGGTGTTGAAAGGGTTAATGTAATAAGTAGTATACTGGCAAACAAAACATGTTTTTCTTCAAACTTGTGGTTGTTGTTACTATGGTAATGTGATAAAAAGGATCTTTCTTACACTCATGGTGATGTCATACCATATTTTAGGAGACTCGTTTTGGAATTTTGCAATTAAGATCGCCCTGCGAAAGGCCCTGAGGTCAAGCCCCGCTGTAGCCGTTACGATTGTGTCCTTAGGCAAGGCATTTAAATTCCACATGCCTCTTCTCTCTCCCTCGTGGCGATGGATTCCATCAGGAATGGGGTCTCGAGAGTGATTAATATAGGTTATAAGAACTTGTTTCGCAATCGAGTTAAAAATAAATTTGTATAAACTAAGATCGCCAAAAGGCTCGCTTTGTAATGTAAAGTGATGCAATAACTAACGATCATGCTCCCTTGATCTTTACTGTATGTATAATGTTACACATGACCCACACACATCCTGTGTGTGCATCATTTCCATATAGTTCTTCTATATTAAATGGTTGCATAGCGACAACAGGCGTCATTTCGAAAATGCAGCTGATCTCGTTTGTACTTTGCGTTCAGTAGAAATCTCCGTGACACATGATTGTTGTAGCCGCACGTAAAGATTATGAAAATAGTATTATGAATTTGATAGGAGGAAAAAATTAATTTCTGATTGCCGTAATTGCGTTTCCGACCTGAAGAACCTCGTAGACCAATGACAATGATTAAAACTAGCACTGGGCATCACGATCATGTCCTATTTATATAATTGCAATATTGTAATAAATGTTCTAAAAATGTTTCTGACTGAATTCTTTGACGATATATTCTGGAGCTGGAGGGCAAGCAACGTGGGAGAAATATTCTCACTAAACTGCCACTCTCTTCTTATTTTGAGTTCATCGAACAATTATTTCATATGAATATATATACTCAGCCAGCATCTCCCTCATATGCCTTAATCTTCTCCCTTGTAGGCTTTTATTTTCTCCCTCATACCATAATCTTCTCCCTTGTATACCTTTATTTGCTCCCTCATTTTATCCCTTAAACTCCCCCTTGTATACCTTTATTTGCCCTATTTTCTCCCTCGTATGCCTTCATCTTCTCCCTCATATACTTTTATTTTCTCCCTCATACCATAATCTTCTCCCTTGTATACCTTTATTTGCTCCCTCATATGCCATAATCTTCTACCTTGTATACCTTTATTTGCTCCCTCATATACCATAATTTTCTCCCTTGTTTACCTTTATTTGCTTCCTCATATACCATAATCTTCTCCCTTGTATACCTTTTTTGCTCCCTCATATACCATAATCTTCTCCCTTGTATACCTTTATTTGCTCCCTCATATACCATAATCTTCTCCCTTGTATACCTTTATTTGCTCCCTCATATACCTTAATCTTCTCCCTTGTTTACCTTTATTTGCATCCTCATATACCTTAATCTTCTCCCTTGTATACCTTTATTTGCTCCCTCATATACCTTAATCTTCTCCCTTGTTTACCTTTATTTGCATCCTCATATACCATAATCTTCACCCGTATAAAATTCATTTGTCCTTCCAATAATATTTTGTTTTAATTTTAATTCTTTGTCATATTTAACGTTTGTTGCATTTTATGATTTCAGCTATATTCACTGTGATGTGTTACAATGTTTTATGTGACAAATACTGTACGCGACAACAGTACGCATACTGCCCCTCATGGGGCCTCAATTGGGAGTACAGAAAAAAAGGGATCATGGACGAAATAAGAACATGTGCCGCTGATATTATTGGCCTTCAGGTGAGACAATCAAATAATTTTATTCCCCACCTCCTATATAGATTGTAATTAGTTTTGACGGTGTTGTTCATAATGTTACATTCGGTTGCTCGACTATGAAACAGCTTCTAGCGCAGGCAATAGTCACCCTATTAATGACTGGTCATGTGACCTGCTTTGCCTCGGATCAAATCACATGATAAATCGAGCCAATGAGAACGCATTTGAGCATGCGAATCGCCATTTTCCCATTTCATGGAACGCAGACAGATGTAAACATTGGTATTGCACAGAACTGTAAAACGCCAATAAAAAGGAGAAAATGCCGTACTTTTGAGTGTTAGTGCTGTAGAATGAAGGCGTTTTAGAACGTTGTTGGTACCACGTCAGTATAGGATTGGAGGTAACAGTGGTAAACAAGTGCGGACGATGCGTTCCGATTGTAAACATGTGCGTGACCGACCGACTCGGAAAGTCCTACTGTCTGTTTCAAGTTTGCTTTATCGCAAAAAAACACTGTTTACTAATTGAACATAATTATACAAATTATAATGTAAGAATGCGTAGCAACATTGCTACAAATCTAAAATTTTGAATTATCTTTTAATTCATACGATATAAGGCTGTTTTAACCCATTCAACACCAAGTAACTCACATGGACTGGTCCATGATATTCATAAACCAATAAATGAATCAGAAAATCACATTTGGACAAGTTCATTTATCAAAATGGGTAATTATGTCTAAAAATAGTCATATCACTGACAAAAAGTGCAGATCCTGATGAGACGGCTCGTCACGAGCCGGCTCATCTGGATCTACACTTTTTGTAAGCCTATTTAGAGGTCTGTGGTGTTGAAAGGGTTAAAGGGATTGTGCTTGTGTATATTTCTAGTTAAATATTTGGCGGATTTATTGCCCTTGAGATAGTAAGGAATAAAATTTGTCGACTACCTTTGCCAAATTTCAACAATGCTTATTGCAAGTTCAGAATAGTGTTGATAAACAATGCATAGTCTTTTTATCGTTCGACTCTTTTCGTAGCTCCATTTCTGTGTAACAAATCATTATAGCAATGAACTAATGTTAGCAAATCACTCTTAACCCATTTCATTCTGGATACATTTAAAGGCTGTTGCAAACAACATAGAGCCAGATCAGCTGCAGCGTGACGTTGCGTGCTGATCAGGATCTATGTTGTTTGCTACATAGCCAAGTGTCTTAGCAAGATAATCTGAATAGCAAACAGCATAGAGCCTGATCAGACGGAACGTTCCATGGCGACTGATCTGGCTCTATGTTCTTTGCAAATAACTGTTTAAACGGTATGCAGAATGAAATGGGTTAAAGTGTTTTATTAAAAAGTTTGGCATAAATAAATGTATACAGAAAGTTCATTTTTTGAACAGGATATAACTTTAAAATAACATTCAGGATAAGAATTATAATAGAACATTTATGTATACATAGAATGGACGAGTTACAAAATATTCAATGTCCATTTCTTATCATATTTAAATGTTTAGATTATGTTCTTGTAGATGCACATAGATTGTAAATAAATTAAATATAAAAAAAATCTAAACAAAAATTTAAAATAACATTCAGGATACGAATTATAATAGAACATTTATGTATTATTTATTTACATAGAAAGACTGCTTCATATTCATTAACATTTTAAGAATTAAGATTTCCCTTTTTAATTATTACCAGGAAGCAACTTTATGCATAGCTTGACACACTTTCAACCTTTAGCAAGAGTCGTCAATCAAAAATTGACCTGCAATATTAAAATTCACACTGGCAGTTTAATAGTCTGTATGTAAGGTTTAATCGAACGCTGACTGACGTGGTACCTCCAAATCCTGTACTGATGTGATACCTCCAAATATTATACTGACGTGATACCTCCAAATCCTATACTGACGTTGTACCTCCAAATCCTATACTGACGTTGTACCTCCAAATCCTATACTGACGTTGTACCTCCAAATCCTATACTGACGTTGTACCTCCAAATCCTATACTGACGTGGTACCTCCAAATCCTATACTGACGTACCTCCAAATCCTATACTGACGTTGTACCTCCAAATCCTATACTGACATTGTACCTCCAAATCCTATACTGACGTGGTACCTCCAAATCCTATACTGACGTTGTACCTCCAAATCCTATACTGACGTGGTAACCTCCAACCTATACTGACGAGGTACCTCCAATCCTATACTGACGTGGTACCACCTCCAATCCTATACTGACGTGGTACCTCCAAATCCTTACTACGTGGTACCTCCAAATCCTATACTGACGGTACCTCCAAATCCTATACTGACGTTGTACCTCCAAATCCTATACTGACGTTGTACCTCCAAATCCTATACTGACGTTACCTCCAAATCCTATACTGACATGGTACCTCCAAATCCTATACTGAGTGGTACCTCCAAATCCTATACTGATGTACCTCCAAATCCTATACTGACGTGGTACCTCCAAATCCTATACTGATATTGTACCTCCAAATCCTATACTGACGTGGTACCTCCAAATCCTATACTGATGTGGTACCTCCAAATCCTATACTGACGTGGTACCTCCAAATCCTATACTGATGTGGTACCTCCAAATCCTATACTGACGTGGTACCTCCAAATCCTATACTGACGTGATACCTCCAAATCCTATGTCGACTTAAGTGCTCATTCGTCTTTCTCTGATTATGTACAGGACTTGGGGGTCACACCCCCCCCCCCCTAAATTTTTATGTCGAAGTAATTGTATTTAGGTTTGTGCTGGTTAATGTTCTGAAGGGGGCAAGGGGCTCATAATTCTGAAGGGGGCAAGGGGCTCATATTTTCGGACGTATCCGACTATCCTACCCTTTTTTGCAATTTTTAACATAATTATCCCCTGAGCATGTGCTAGGTGATGACATGGTACCCATTACTGACCTTAAAATATGATCTACTTGTACAATAATATAAACCTGTCATGTCAACAAAGTAAATGACATATACTCCCATACTATTAAATTGAATAGAGATTAAATTGTCAACAAATTTGACATGCATATATGTTATTTTAGGGCAAATCATTTTATAATGATAGTAATGGTGTATTCCTAATTCTCCAGTTTGCTGAGTTATGAAATTTTCTCCCATCTCAAGTTCATATGTTTGACATATGAGTTTTGAGAACCTATGTAGTTTGGCCCAGGGTCAATGTGGCACTGTAATTTGACCCAGGGTCACTGTATCACTGTTGGTTTGACCCAGATTAAATCGGTGCGTAGTTTTACTCTTTGTATACGGGGTAACATAAAGGCTATAACTAGTGTAGCAGCCGGCAATTCATTAATTGTTCTTCATATTCAAAGCTGAAAACTGACTTCTAATGAAATGACATGACATACGACACAATCCTAATGAAATTGCGTGACATACGACACAATCCTAATGAAATTGCATCCCCCCCCCTCCACACACACAAGTTATAGCAACATTAATAAATATTAAATCCCCCTCCACACACACACGTTATAGCAACATTAATAAGTATTAAATCCCCCCCCCCTCCCACACACACACACACACACACACACACACACACACACCACACGTTATATCAATTAATAAGTATAATCCCCCCTCCCACACACACAAGTTATACCAACATTATAAGTATTAATCCCCCCCCTCCACACACACACAAGTTATAGCAACATTAATAAGTATTAAATCCCCCCTCCACACACACACAAGTTATAGCAACATTAATAAGTTAATAAGTATTAAATCCCCCCTCCACACACACACAAGCCTAAATACACATTTTATAACTATCCTTGTGCATTGATTATGTCTTGTATTGATGGGAGAATTATTCTAGTGTTGTTTCTATACAGGTTTCAGGGTTCCCTCTGTCTGAATGTTTGTCAGAGCCACTTCTGTCACCAATTTAAAAAACTTGGCGCCAACTAAGAGCCATATAGTTCACAAATAAATATATGAAGCCATATATTTGACAATGTGCTGAAAAAGAAAAAAAATTAAAAAACAAATTAAATTTTGTCGACCGACAGCGGGAACCATGGGTTGTCTTTATGCAGAGGTGGACTATATTCTAATTTTAACGTTTTCATATTTCTTTATAGGAAGTTGAGACCGATCAGTTTTTCAATTTCTTCAAGCCTGAACTGGAACGCGACGGCTATCAGGGTATATTTTCACCGAAGTCCCGTGCCAGAACCATGACAGAGCAGGAACGGAAGCATGTAGACGGCTGTGCAATTTTCTTCAGGACATCAAAGTACGTACATGAAGTGTCCACATTGTGTTTTAGCGAACACCCGTATATACCTGATTTGTTGAGAAATTGTATACATTCTGTAATGGTTTGTTAACCTGTGCTGAATGCAGCTAATGATGAGGTACAGTCAAACCTGTGTTAGTTGTTTAGCAGCCAGTTCGCAGATTCCAAATATGTTGTTTTATTATATTTACCTCTATTAAGCAGCCACCTATGCTAAGCAGCCACTTTCTAGAATTCCCTTGGCTGGCTGCTTAAGACAGGTTTGTCTGTACTGTGATCAGATTTTGTCCATCCGTCTGTGTGCGCATGTGTCTATTCTCAATTGTCTTCAAATGACCTATCTTCTGAGACACTGTGAACAAGTTTTGAGATATGCAAAGTCGGATTGCCCCACTACTTGATGGAGATCATTCAACTGTTCCGCTCTAATTGTCAACAAATGTCCCCAGACCCATCCCTGCAGGCCGGTTACATAGCTAATCTAACAATCAACGAATCAGATTGTATCAAAATGTCTATGACTTTAATGGCAAATTATAAATGAAATATGAAGACAACAACCCAATGACAACAACATTTATAAATCTTGTGAAAAGTGATTAGAGAAATGCTTCAGCAGTTTCATAGAGAAAGACATGAAATCAATTGCATTTTGCATGTGGAGGAATGCTACACACTACAATTTACTGCATTTCTTTGGAAGGCCGAGCAAAAACAAAAATGTCACTCAAGCTAGATGACATTTGGGAGAAGTGGTCTCCTTGAGCCGTCTCACTTCTCACCGAGTTCAACGGGAAGTTATTCAAATTACAATGCATAGAGTACACTTGACCACGTCTACGAATTTCTCCGCCACACATATACTGAACTCCCCCCACATATACACTGAACTCCCCCCACATATACACTGAACTCCCCCCACATATACACTGAACTCCCCCCACATATACACTGAACTCCCCCCACATATACACTGAACTCCCCCCACA
>CM026390.1:14405130-14473461 GCA_014843695.1 Archivesica marissinica | reverse complement strand
CTCCCCCCCTCACATACACTGAACTCTCCCCCTCATATACACTGAACTTCTCCCTCATATACACTGAACTTCCCCATCATATAACTGAATATATCTAGTTGTAGAAAACCTGCTAATCGAGGGTCTATCGAACTTTGTACTTTTTCCGTAGCCGATCATAACAAATTTATCAGACAGTGTTTATCCTACCTTCTAATTAATAAGCAATTAATTTCAAGAAGGATTATGCTATGCACTATGCAAAATTTATTACACAATCGAACTTTGTACTTTTTCCGTAGCCGATCATAACAAATTTATCAGACAGTGTTTATCCTACCTTCTAATTAATAAAGCATTTTACTTTCTGCTTTCCAATGAAATATAGACATTTATCAGTGATTTTCCCACTTGTTGAAAGTTTCTGTTTTTACGTTTATTTATCGTCGCTACCGGTTGCCCATATGAGCGACGCCTCCTGAAGAGATTAGTTATTTTAGATTTTGGAGGATAGTGCATGATACAGACAGAGACCCATTCGAGAATCTCCTCTGGTTCTTTTACGTGCACGGTGTAAAGCACCGACACGAGACCTCGGTTTAACGTCCCATCTGAAAGACTGTTAATTTTATTAGGGTCAGACGGGGGATCGAACCTGCGATCCCTGGATTACCAGTCCAGCGTGTTACCACTGGACTACAGATCCGTCTGTTGTTGAAAGTAGTGGAATAACACTTTATGTATCACTGCTTTGTTCATCCTCCAGCTTGAGGCTTGAGCCCTGATATCCATGTAGTTATAGAATTGTTCCCCATACAGCTTGAGCCCTGATATCCATGTAGTTGTAGAATTGTTCATCCTCCAGCTTGAGCCCTGATATCCATGTAGTTATAGAATTGTTCGTCCTCCAGCTTGAGCCCTGATATCCATGTAGTTATATAGAATTGTTCATCCTCCAGTTTGAGCCCTGATATCCATGTAGTTATAGAATTGTTCATCCTCCAGCTTGAGCCTTGCTATCCATGTAGTTATAGAATTGTTCGTCCTCCAGCTTGAGCCCTGATATCCATGTAGTTATAGAATTGTTCATCCTCCAGCTTGAGCCCTGATATCCATGTAGTTATAGAATTGTTCATCCTCCAGCTTGAGCCCTGATATCCATGTAGTTGTAGAATTGTTCATCCTCCAGCTTGAGGCTTCAGCCCTGATATCCATGTAGTTATAGAATTGTTCGTCCTCCAGCTTGAGCCCTGATATCCATGTAGTTATAGAATTGTTCATCCTCCAGCTTGAGACTTGAGCCCTGATATCCATGTAGTTATATAGAATTGTTCATCCTTCAGCTTGAGCCCTGATATCCATGTAGTTGTAGAATTGTTCATCCTCCAGCTTGAGGCTTGAGCCCTGATATCCATGTAGTTATAGAATTGTTCATCCTCCAGCTTGAGGCTTGAGCCCTGATATCCATGTAGTTATAGAATTGTTCATCCTCCAGCTTGAGCCCTGATATCCATGTAGTTGTAGAATTGTTCACCATACAGCTTGAGACTTGAGCCCTGATATCCATGTAGTTATAGAATTGTTCATCCTCCAGCTTGAGCCCTGATATCCATGTAGTTGTAGAATTGTTCACCATACAGCTTGAGGCTTGAGCCCTGATATCCATGTAGTTATAGAATTGTTCATCCTCCAGCTTGAGCCCTGATATCCATATAGTTGTAGAATTTTTCACCATACAGCTTGAGGCTTGAGCTCTGATATCCATGTAGTTATAGAATTGTTCACCATACAGCTTGATGCTTGAGCTCTGATATCCATGTAGTTATAGAATTGTTCACCATACAGCTTGAGGCTTGAGCCCTGATATCCATGTAGTTGAAGAATTGTTCATCCTCCAGCTTGAGGCTTGAGCCCTGATATCCATGTAGTTATATAGAATTGTTCATCCTCCAGCTTGAGACTTGAGCCCTGATATCCATGTAGTTATAGAATTGTTCACCATACAGCTTGAGCCCTGATATACATGTATTTATAGAATTGTTCACCATACAGCTTGAGGCTTGAGCCCTGATATCCATGTAGTTGTAGAATTATTCACCATACAGCTTGAGCCCTGATATCCATGTAGTTGTAGAATTATTCACCATACAGCTTGAGGCTTGAGCCCTGATATCCATGTAGTTATATAGAATTGTTCATCCTCCAGCTTGAGGCTTGAGCCCTGATATCCATGTAGTTGTAGAATTGTTCATCCTCCAGCTTGAGGCTTGAGCTCTGATATCCATGTAGTTATATAGAATTGTTCATCCTCCAGCTTGAGGCTTGAGCCCTGATATCCATGTAGTTATAGAATTGTTCATCCTCCAGCTTGAGGCTTGAGCTCTGATATCCATGTAGTTATATAGAATTGTTCATCCTCCAGCTTGAGGCTTGAGCCCTGATATCCATGTAGTTGTAGAATTGTTCATCCTCCAGCTTGAGGCTTGAGCCCTGATATCCATGTAGTTATATAGAATTGTTCATCATTCAGCTTGAGCCCTGATATCCATGTAGTTGTAGAATTGTTCATCCTCCAGCTTGAGCCCTGATATCCATGTAGTTACATAGAATTGTTCATCCTTCAGCTTGAGCCCTGATATCCATGTAGTTATAGAATTGTTCATCCTCCAGCTTGAGCCCTGATATCCATGTAGTTTTAGAATTGTTCACCATACAGCTTGAGCCCTGATATCCATGTAGTTGTAGAATTATTCACCATACAGCTTGAGGCTTGAGCTCTGATATCCATGTAGTTATAGAATTGTTCACCATACAGCTTGAGCTCTGATATCCATGTAGTTGTGGAATTGTTCATCCTCCAGCTTGAGGCTTGAGCCCTGATATCCATGTAGTTATAGAATTGTTCACCATACAGCTTGAGGCTTGAGCCCTGATATCCATGTAGTTATAGAATTGTTCATCCTCCAGCTTGAGGCTTGAGCCCTGATATCCATGTAGTTGTAGAATTGTTCATCCTCCAGCTTGAGGCTTGAGCCCTGATATCCATGTAGTTGTAGAATTGTTCATCCTCCAGTTTGAGCCCTGATATCCATGTAGTTGTAGAATTGTTCATCCTCCAGCTTGAGGCTTGAGCCCTGATATCCATATAGTTGTAGAATTGTTCACCATGCAGCTTGAGGCTTGAGCCCTGATATCCATGTAGTTGTAGAATTGTTCATCCTCGAGCTTGAGGCTTGAGCCCTGATATCCATGTAGTTATAGAATTGTTCATCCTCCAGCTTGAGCCCTGATATCCATGTAGTTGTAGAATTGTTCACCATACAGCTTGAGGCTTGAGCCCTGATATCCATGTAGTTATAGAATTGTTCATCCTCCAGCTTGAGCCCTGATATCCATGTAGTTGTAGAATTGTTCATCCTCCAGCTTGAGGCTTGAGCCCTGATATCCATGTAGTTGTAGAATTGTTCATCCTCCAGCTTGAGCCCTGATACCCATGTAGTTGTAGAATTGTTCATCCTCCAGCTTGAGGCTTGAGCCCTGATATCCATATGGTTGTAGAATTGTTCACCATACAGCTTGAGGCTTGAGCCCTGATATCCATGTAGTTATAGAATTGTTCATCCTCCAGTTTGAGCCCTGATATCCATGTAGTTGTAGAATTGTTCACCATACAGCTTGAGCCCTGATATCCATGTAGTTATAGAATTGTTCATCCTCCAGCTTGAGGCTTGATATCCATGTAGTTGTAGAATTGTTCACCATACAGCTTGAGGCTTGAGCCCTGACATCCATGTAGTTATAGAATTGTTCACCATACAGCTTGAGCCCTGATATCCATGTAGTTGTAGAATTGTTCATCCTCCAGCTTGAGCCCTGATATCCATGTAGTTGTAGAATTGTTCGTCCTCCAGCTTGAGCCCTGATATCCATGTAGTTATATAGAATTGTTCATCATTCAGTTTGAGCCCTGATATCCATGTAGTTGTAGAATTGTTCATCCTCCAGCTTGAGGCTTGAGCCCTGATATCCATGTAGTTGTAGAATTGTTCATCCTCCAGCTTGAGCCCTGATATCCATGTAGTTATATAGAATTGTTCATCATTCAGCTTGAGCCCTGATATCCATGTAGTTGTAGAATTGTTCATCCTCCAGCTTGAGGCTTGAGCCCTGATATCCATGTAGTTGTAGAATTGTTCATCCTCCAGCTTGAGCCCTGATATCCATGTAGTTGTAGAATTGTTCACCATATAGCTTGAGTCCTGATATCCATGTAGTTGTAGAATTGTTCACCATATAGCTTGAGTCCTGATATCCATGTAGTTGTAGAATTGTTCACCATATAGCTTGAGTCCTGATATCCATGTAGTTGTAGAATTGTTCACCATGCAGCTTGAGCCCTGATATCCATGTAGTTGTAGAATTGTTCACCATATAGCTTGAGTCCTGATATCCACGTAATTGTCGTATTGTTTATCAGGAAGACTGTACATCTACATGAGATGAAGGAACTTTTTATATTTTGATGTATTTCCAAAGTGGCAGTAAAGACCTGTAGTTCATTAAAATGGTTCAGTATTGATTGTGCATTTGTGCAGTCTATGTAGAAAGCTGTGAAGCTGTGTTTAATGAACTTCGCCAATCATGTGGGTAGATCAAAAGGAAGAGATTGGATTGCTGAGAATGAGAGACATTACTGGTTTTTCTATTACCTCCCTTGATGGATAAAGTCAGATTTATCCCGAAATGTATATTGGTCATTTTAGTTGGAATCCTTTGTTTTTACTGTTGTCGTCTAACCAGATGTTGCGTTAGGATAAATGTAATTTGATCAAAATTGGATATGCTAAAGGATATCTGTCGAGATTTAATAATTTCATAATTATAAGATAAGAATACGGATAAAAATGGAAAAACATGTGGTGCAAAGGAAACAACGATAAAAACAGGAAACCAATTAAGAGGACCAATATACTTTTAGGAGTATTTAGGGGCAGTAACTGACTAGTGTTTCTCATTCCTTCTGTTCATACTTGAATGAAAGTTCGGAACGCCGACTTAATGCCAATTGTCTGATGAAAATAAAATAAAATTGTATTGATGATTTATTGATTTTATAGGTGCTTCAATATTTGCACTAAAATAAAACCTTTTAGACTCGCATAAACACTTTTGTATATTTCGGATCTTTAGCATGAGTAAAAATATGCATCTATGTCAAAATGTGATGTGTTGGCTGTCCGCTTAGCGCGGTGCTCGCACGCTCGCTTCTCACCAATGTAATCCGTGTTCGATCCTCGTACCGGGAAGTATGTGAGACGGTACGGTGGTCGCCAGATCGGACAGGTGGGTTTTCTCCGAGTACTCCGGTTTCCTCTCACACGAACGACCACATTTACGCTTTCATCTGCGCCAACTGGAGTGATTAATATAAGTTGTTAGAACTTGCTTCGCAATCGTTGTAAAATAAACAAAGTTTAAACTTTTATTAAGCAGGCCTTTAGAAGTTCATATAAATAAATACACCTAATGTTTAGGTGTTCTTTATGAAATTCTCTGGAAATTGCTTGTAAAAATGCTTGGCGTTATAGGTAGGAAACTGTTCTATCTGCCTCCTAGAATTCTGTTCACTCTGGACGGACTAAAAGTGGAAAATGTTATTATTACATAGAAACAGAAACTATTAAATGTGTTTTCCTAAAATGGTGAACAAAATATATGATGTATGTTTGCCATATGTAATGTGTTTGTACTAATGGACACTGTCAGGTAACAAATGTTAATCTTCTCAAAACATATTAAAGTGAGGACAACATTCTCACTTATTGTCTGAGATATGGTGTCATAAATATTGCAGTCACCATCTGTCTGTATTTTGTTAAAGCCCCATATGGTGTCATAAATATTGCAGTCACCATCTGTCTGTATTTTGTTAAAGCCCCATTGTGCGTTCGCTTAGTAGTATGTGCTGCGCATTGAGGTATTTATTCTAAGGACTAAGATTAGAAATCTACTTAAAAGCTCTATTGTGCGTTCGCTTAGTATGTGCTGCACATTGAGGTATTTATTCTAAAGACTAAGATTAGAAATCTACTTAAAAGCTCTATTTTGCGTTTATTTAGAATTTGCAGCACACTAAGGAGTTGTTGAACTTTATTTGTTCTTCTTCTTTTTGTACAAAGAGCATATATGCATGGGAATTGTAAACACACAGGTTGCAGGAAGATAACAAAGGATTGCAAAACAAGATAAATACAATCTTATATAAATTCCTCTCCTAGATGGAGCATTTAGCAAGTTGGTGTAATCCGGTATAAGCAATGTAAGCTATTCTATGTCTGTTCACTGCTTAAATTGCTCGCTAAAGTTTAATTGTATGAATAAGGAGTTGTTGATTAGAATATGCTGCACACTGAGATATTCTAAGAAGTAGTTGCCTGCTGCACACTGAGATATTCTAAGAAGTAGTTGATTAGAATTTATTGCACACTGAGATATTCTAAGAAGTAGTTGATTAGAATTTACTGCACACTGAGATATTCTAAGAAGTAGTTGATTAGAATTTCATGCACACTGAGCTATTCTAAGAAGTAGTTGCCTGCTGCACACTGAGATATATCTAAGTAGTTGAGTATTATATTGTTCTGCACACTGAGATATCTAAGTAGTTGATTATTAGATTGTTCTGCACACTGAGATATCTAAGTAATGGATTATTAGATTGTTCTGCACACTGAGATATCTAAGTAGTTGATTATTAGATTGTTCTGCACACTGAGATATCTAAGTAGTTGATTATTAGAATGTTCTGCACACTGAGATATCTAAGTAGTTGATTATTAGATTGTTCTGCACACTGAGATATCTAAGTAGTGGATTATTAGATTGTTCTGCACACTGAGATATCTAAGTAGTTGATTATTAGAATGTTCTGCACACTGAGATATCTAAGTAGTGGATTATTAGAATGTGCTGCACACTGAGATATCTAAGTAGTGGATTATTAGAATGTGCTGCACACTGAGATATCTAAGTAGTGGATTATTAGATTGTTCTGCACACTGAGATATCTAAGTAGTTGATTATTAGAATGTGCTGCACACTGAGATATCTAAGTAGTTGATTATTAGAATGTTCTGCACACTGAGATATCTAAGTAGTTGATTATTAGAATGTGCTGCACACTGAGATATCTAAGTAGTGGATTATTAGAATGTGCTGCACACTGAGATATCTAAGTAGTGGATTATTAGATTGTTCTGCACACTGAGATATCTAAGTAGTTGATTATTAGAATGTGCTGCACACTGAGATATCTAAGTAGTTGATTATTAGAATGTGCTGCACACTGAGATATCTAAGTAGTTGATTATTAGAATGTGCTGCACACTGAGATATCTAAGTAGTGGATTATTAGATTGTTCTGCACACTGAGATATCTAAGTAATGGATTATTAGATTGTTCTGCACACTGAGATATCTAAGTAGTGGATTATTAGATTGTTCTGCACACTGAGATATCTAAGTAGTTGATTATTAGAATGTTCTGCACACTGAGATATCTAAGTAGTGGATTATTAGAATGTTCTGCACACTGAGATATCTAAGTAGTGGATTATTAGAATGTTCTGCACACTAAGGAACATTGGTCATACTGTGTTATATTTTAGTGTCTACAATTATCATTTATTCAGAATAAAATTTAGATCTGCCCACAACTGTTAGCAGAAAAGTTATTTCCCTTTATTAATAATTGTTTAGAAAATCACTTATAAATGATTGTTTACCAAATGTAACACTAGGATAAATTGGCAAATGAATAATAGTTTTATTTTTCCAATTTGGGATTGTGGTTCAAACTTATTTATATCAGTATTTTATTTACATGTAATGCAGCAAATAAGCATTTTTATATAATTAAAATATTTAACTGATAACAGAATTGTAATATTTTGAACTTTGCAACTTTGAACTCATTATTTTGATGGTGAAGTACAAAGGACAGTGTTTCATTTGATTTTCATGTTTCAATGATTCATTGTAGGGGGCAGCTCCACAAATTGAGGAATTGTCATTAGGGGGGTGCGTTGTCAGGGGCATATCTAGCCCCCTCCCCCCTGGGCTGGGGATATTTATTGTTATTTGGAGAGCATTGCGTTTGGTGAATTCTGTTGCATTTTCAGGGTGATTTGTTTGTGCCAAAATAACAGTGAAATATATATAATAATATGAACAGGTGATGATTGACAAGATAACATATTATCACAATTGTATAGATTCTAATAATAAGCGCACCTAGTACAGATGGAAATTGTTGTTTTGACATTGTGACATTGGAATGAATGGCAACTGCTTCCATGATGTTGCAGAGTGTACTATGAACACAGTAGATAGCCAAGGAGAAAAAGACAAAGCAAAAATAACGTTAAAATCCAATACGGACACCTGATTACAGTAAAGGAGTTTCATTACGTGCGTACATCTCCATGCTGTAATCCATTCCCAATCAACATCATTACCAATACATGAACACATTGATAGCGCGAACAGAAACACACATAATAAAAGGTCAGTGGATGCGATCTTTGGGGATTTCCTGTAATCTCTATGGAGATGGGGTGGATTCTTTGCTCTCTGCTTATTCATTGATTATCATATATATGGTAAGTATATTCATGGATATACAGCCGTATATAAGTTTATGTCTCTACAGTCTAATGCTATAGAGGGATATGGTTAGCTGTGTTATCGTTCATTATTTGTGGAAAGTCGCGATTACTAGAGAGGTTCTCGCGGAATCTTAAAAATGGTGTTCAGTACATGTATATAGTATTCTTTGTTCACCAATGAAGTCTGTAGCTTGCGATTGTATCACTGAGTGTACATTCAGTGACACACACCCCCCCCCCCCCCCCCCCCCCCTCTAAGCCAGAATTCCCTCCAAACCAAACAAATTTCTTTGTCCCAATATTATAATTTTATAGTTTCCCTTTGTTCATTTTAAAATCTTTGTATCAACTGGAACCCCTCCTTTCGGAAAATCGAAAATAGTTTGTGAAAGATCTGTACATCGTGACAGCAATTTACCCAGGGATCATTCTAGAGGGTGATGTGGGCAAAATAGTCGCCCTAGGGACCCTGACGTCGCCCTCTGGGCCGGCCCCACTTCCTCCCTAAAAAATTTATTTTTTGGTTTTTACAATTTTCAAACAAAATGTTGTCTAGTAAGATACACTGGCCCATTATAAAGCACTCCTTCTATTCAAATGTTATATTATACTTTTATACATTTTAACCCTATTTTGCAGAAGTATATTAAAGAACACCATTTAATGAAGTGATCACGCGCTTTCTCACCTTCTCACATTCTGACCTAGAATGAGCCCTGAATTTACCCATGTAAATGGAACAGTCGCATGTATTGATACTTGTGTAAACGTATTTTATTGCCGATTAAGTGTACATTGATCAAGTGGCGCCCGAGTGGTTACGACAGTTGACTTCAAATCTCAGTCATATGAGGAAGCTATAGAGCTTGCTTGCTTGCGGTCGGTGGTTGTACCCGGGTGCCCATCCGTGCCTGTAATGCTGCTCGGAGAGGCACGCAGGGTGGGTTTTCCTCCACCCAAAAATAGTGGAAGAGTCACCATGTGGCCTAATCTGTTGGTGTGACTTTAACCCATTCAACACCAAGTAACTGACATGGACTGGTCCATCATATTTTTAGACCAATAAATTAATAACAAAATTACATTTGGATCAGTTCATTTATCAAAATGGGTAAAAAAAAATCTAAAAATAGTTATATTACTTGAAAAAAGTGCAAATCCTGATGAGACGGCTCGTCACGAGCCGGCTCATCTGGATCTACACTTTTTTGTAAGCCAATTTAGAGGTCTGTGGTGTTGAAAGGGTTAAACCAAACAAACGAACATGAATCGAGTACACACACACACTATAATTGCAGGATAGGAAGGAGAAGACCACGTCTTATTAAAAGTTCTTCTCACACCTGCAAATGAAATACAGAACTGATCGATAAACTTGTTCAGCTCTTTGTTTCCTGTTCTATATATTTAAGATTAACCATTTATCATTGTGTCGGTTCTAAATGGGAACTGCTAGTCATTTCTCTGTACTAATTAGTAATGGATAAAATATAGATATTTATTATATGCAGGTTGTTAACCCTTTCAACCCCACAGGCCTCTAAATAGGCTTATGAAAAAGTGTAGATCCAGATGAGCCGGCTCGTGACGAGCCGTCTCATCAGGATCTGCACTTTTTTGCCAGTAATAATTATTAATTTTAGACAAAATTACCCATCTTGATAAATGAACTGGTCCGAATGTAATTTTCTTATTCATTTATTGGTCTAAGAATATCATGGACCAGTCCATGTCATTTACTTGGGGTTGAATGGGTTAAGCCACCACAAATACATGTTGTATTCTTCACTGAGATACAAGATATCTTCTTGCATCACGATAGACGTTTTCAGAATCCATATCATGGCTGTAGCCGGACTACTTTTCTCGCTTTTACGACGGACGTTTTCAGAATCCATATCATGGCTGTAGCCGGACTACTTTTCTCGCTTTTACGACGGACGTTTTCAGAATCCATATCATGGCTGTAGCCGGACTACTTTTCTCGCTTTTACGACGGACGTTTTCAGAATCCATATCATGGCTGTAGCCGGACTACTTTTCTCGCTTTTACGACGGACGTTTTCAGAATCCATATCATGGCTGTAGCCGGACTACTTTTCTCGCTTTTTACACAAAGTGAAAAATATTGATGAGATAGTCTTAATTAATTATATTACAGACCTCATATATAGCCGTCTCCATGGCCTAGTGGTTAAGGCCTATGGAGCGGGAGGTCGAAGGTTTGAACCTTGTCTAGGGTTTGTTCTTATATGGTCGGTTAGTGAGCCGCCAGCTAGTTAAATAATGGTTACCGATTACCTACCAGCCTGGCGCCAGGCATACAAGCATAAGATTCAGCAAGTACTGATGTTCATAAAAAGAGGTGTCTCATAAATCAGAAATGGCTGGCCCTTTAAATAGGGATTACACTATAATAAACAAACACTTTTATAGCCTGTACTGTAACTATATCGTGTATAAATGTCTTGGTAGAACAGCCTATTTCAGTGTTCAGAACTTCAGTATTTACTGCTTTACAGCGGTGTCTATTGATAGAAGCGAGCTCACTATCTGTGACATCACAAAAAAGATTGACATCACAAAAAATATTGTGCAGGAAAAAATATTCAGTACAGAAAAGAAAATGAGTAATTAACATTACTGTTTTTTGGTAATGTTGTAATGAGGGACATGTAATAAGGATTGTTGAGTTACTCTATTGATGCTTGATTTTGTATTATACTGCATGGAGTGGGGGGGGGGATTGAGATAAGATCATAGGAGATGCATAGCCTATTGTATTGGCCTCCAAGACATGGCAGATCTTCAATGTTTTAGTTTATACAAAGTTATTTATTTTAGCTCGATTGCGAAATAAGTTCTTATAACTTATATTAATCACTCTCGAGACCTCATTCCTGGTGGAATCCACCGCCACGAGGGAGAGAGAAGAGGAAACGTGGAATTTAAATGCCTTGCCTAAGGACACAATCGTAACGGCTCCAGCGGGGATCGAACTCCAGGCCTTTCGCACCTGAAGCGAGCGCGCTACCATTGCGCCATCACGACTTCCACTTCAATGTTTTACGAGACAACTCCCCAACTATGGAAAACCTCTCTAAATAAAAAATAGCCGTCTGAACCGAAGTTGTCCTGTGATGTGATGGTCGTCTGGTTTAGAGGTTATCTACTTCATGCAGAGATCTCGGCCCTTATATGTATGAAATTTGTCGTCGCTAGTCCAATTGCTTTGTGCCCGTATACAGCGAGATGTTGTCCTAACCCCGCTGTCTACTGGGAGATACCGTAGAAATGCGGACATCAAATCCAGAATTTCCTGGAATTGTCCTGTATCTGTTCCAGAATCGGTATTGCTGGATAATGTGATAACAATTTGAAAAGATTTATTGTGTGTAAAAGTTTGGGTATGATGGGGAGAATTAATTGAAACAGGAAAATGGAAGAATAGGCTGTGATAGAGTGGTGCGAGTGGTGTAGCTCGCAGTGAGACAGAACACAGTAGAAATAAAGCAATTAGTGTGCACAGTTGGAGGTGTCAATGATTTCATCCAACATTGTAACATATGTACTCATTGGAAATAACATTTTAATGGCAAGGAATTTTGAGAGAAAAATATTGAGAATATATCCCAAAAAATTGTTTGCTTTGGTTTAAAGTGTTTAGAATCATTTGTTCATAAAAAACTGAAATTCATATGCAAATTAGTCACAGTTGGTGTTATCAATGATTTCGTCCATGATTTTGTTATCTTCCTTGGAAATAACACTTTAACCCATTTGATTCTGGATACCGTTCAAACAGTATTTGCAAAGAACATAGAGCCAGATCAGCCGCCATGGAACGTTCCGTCTGATCATGCTCTATGCTGTTTGCTATTCAGATGATCTTGTTAAGACACTTGGCTATGTAGTAAACAACATAGATCATGATCAGCATGCAACGTCACGCTGCAGCTGATCTGACTGGCTCTATGTTGTTTGCAAAAGTCTTTAAATGTATCCAGAATGAAATGGGTTAATGGCAATGAATTTTTAGAAAAATTAAAAAGAATATTATCAATTTTTTTTTTTTACTTTTGTTTAAAGTGTTTAGAAGCATTTCTTCCTAAATAACTGAAATTAATATGCAAATTTATACTTGTATTAGGTTAAGTAAAATTCCAATAATTTATGCACTGATATCGGATTTTGTAAGTAAAATATGCACTGATATCGGATTTTGTAAGTAAAATATGCACTGATATCAGATTTTGTAAGTAAAATATGCACTGATATCAATATGCACTGATATCAGATTTTGTAAGTAAGATATGCACTGATATCGGATTTTGTAAGTAAGATATGCACTGATATCGGATATTGTAAGTAAGATATGCACTGATATCGGATTTTGTAAGTAAGATATGCACTGATATCGGATTTTGTAAGTAAGATATGCACTGATATCAGATTTTGTAAGTAAAAGTCAATAAATTGAGGTAATTTACAAATGACTATTTTACAAAATCGGCTTTCAGTTGTGAGAAGATCTTGTATGAAACTTTTACGCAATTCTAGAATAACTTATTTGTTATGGTATTCTTTAACCTTTAGCATGCTGTAGGCGAAATGTACAGATAACAAATATGCTCCTGATGGGACGATTTGAATGAAATGTCAAGCCCTACTTTCTAGTAAAAATAAGAGAAATATTAGACATTTGTTATCTGCTCATTTCGTCTACAGGTGCTAAAGGATAACGTCTGTTATGCGTTTTATTCTTCAGTTAGAAAAAACATATAATTCATATGCAAACTTATCTTCTTGTTAACTTTAATAAATCACCATTTGCAGAGTAATTGATTAATTTGCTTTAAAAAAAAATACTCGTAAAGGGAGGTAATTTACAAATGGTAATTTCACAAAAGCAGGTTCGTTTGTGGCGATATTTTCCAAATTTTACTTTTGACTATAATTTTATTGCAAAATGAAAATATAAAACAAATTACAATATCTCGGTGTGCAGCACATTCTAAGTAAGCGCATAATGGGGCTTTAATGTATCAAGTGCAATTTTCAATTGTCCGCTCCTTGAATTATCTCGGTGTGCAGCACATTCTAAGTGAATGCATAATTGAGCTTTAAGTTACTCCTTCAAAATAGGGAGATTTTATTGTCTACGAGGGAGAAGTTTTTTTGACTCATGCCATCTATATATTTTATATGAAATAATCGTCTCCCTCGTCTCAAAATAGGGAGAAGTGAGACAGTAACGGGAGACTTACTTTTCTTAGGTATTTTATTTGAAATAAGCGTGTAGCTTTAAAATAGGGAGAAGTGAAGCAGCTAGGAGACTTTCTCCCTAGAATTTTATATGAAAAAATTGTCTCCCTTATCACAAAATTGGGAGAAGTGAGGTAGCTAGGAGACTTTCTCCCTAGAATTTTATATGAAAAAATTGTCTCCCTTATCACACAATTGGGAGAAGTGAGGTAGCTAGGAGACTTTCTCCCTAGAATTTTATATGAACAAATTGTCTCCCTTGTCACAAACTAGGGAGAAATGAGGTAGCTAGGAGACTTTCTCCCTAGAATTTTATATGAAATAATTGTCTCCCTTGTCACAAACTAGGGAGAAGTGAGGCAGTGCAGGGAGAATAATTCTTCCAAGTAACACTGCTATTTATAGCATGATTAATGTACAATGTACATAACAAACTGCATTTACTACTCCTTATTTTTCAGATTTTGCCTTGTAAAAGAACATCTAATAGAATTCAACCAGCTGGCCATGGCGAATGCTGAAGGATCCGACGAGATGTTGAATCGTGTGATGACGAAGGACAATATTGGCCTGGCAGCGCTGTTGGAGACTCGGGAAGGTGTATTTGATAGTAGTGGTGAGTTTTCACTTGTATGTGTACACAGATAGTCGGGAATGTGTATTTGATAGTAGTGGTGAGTTTTCACTTGTATGTGTACACGGATAGTCGGGAATGTGTATTTGATAGTAGTGGTGAGTTTTCACTTGTATGTGTACACAGATAGTCGGGAATGTGTATTTGATAGTAGTGGTGAGTTTTCACTTGTATGTGTACACAGATAGTCGGGAATGTGTATTTGATAGTAGTGGTGAGTTTTCACTTGTATGTGTACACAGATAGTCGGGAATGTGTATTTGATAGTAGTGGTGAGTTTTCACTTGTATGTGTACACAGATAGTCGGGAATGTGTATTTGATAGTAGTGGTGAGTTTTCACTTGTATGTGTACACAGATAGTCGGGAATGTGTATTTGATAGTAGTGGTGAGTTTTCACTTGTATGTGTACACAGATAGTCGGGAATGTGTATTTGATAGTAGTGGTGAGTTTTTTAGTAGTTAATGTCTTCAAATTACTTGCGCCTCACTGCTGTAGGATCGATTCCAGTTGTGGGTGTCAAATTTCTTTCATGTGAGGCAGCTATCCAACTGGCTTGCGGTTGGTTGGTTGCTCTACCCAAGTGCCTAAAATACTGCTTGGAGGTGCACCAGAGTCTTCCCCCAATAATAACTGGAGAGTCGCCATATGACCTAAGCTGTTGGTGCGACTTTAACAGCTCCCTCCCCCCCCCCAATAACCACACACACACACAGAAACCATATACACCAGTTGCTATATGAAATCTACTGATATAATTGTGGGCAAACAGGAAAGAATTTTGATATTGATTAATTACAGTTCATTGACATTGCTTATAGTAGCTAGTGTGTCCATTTCTTACAACATAATCTATTAGTTTGCTCCTACATAGAACGTATTGCATACGAGCCAATGATTAGAAATCGTGTTTATCTTCTTATATTTCCATTTTAACAGTAAACCAACCACTGGCTAAAGGGAACTCACAGACAATCAAATGATTTCTTAATACCAAAATCATGTTTGACCACAACCCCAAATAAATTTGCATACAAATTATAGAATTTTTAGAAAGAAAAAGGCGTACAGTGGCTTTAATTATAATATTTGTGTGACATGAATATGGGAAATCTACAAGGTGAAGAAAAATCAATTAACATCATGGTCACATGTTACAGTATACCTGATTCTATGCATGCTCCAAACTGTGTCAATCAATCAAATACTGTAACCTTCAATTAACAGAGACACATGTTACAGTATACCTGATTCTATGCATGCTTCAAACTGTGTCACTAAATCCAATACCGTAACCTTCAATTAACAGAGACACATGTTACAGTATACCTGATTCTATGCATGCTTCAAACTGTGTCACTAAATCCAATACCGTAACCTTCAATTAACAGAGATATATGTCCCGTATACCGGATTCTATGCATGCTCCAAACTGTGTCAATCAATCAAATACCTTCACTGTGCTTGCATATCCATTTCATCACAGACCTTGCATATCCATTTCATCACAGACCTTGCATATCCATTTCATCACTGAGCTTGCATCCATTTCATCACAGACCTTGCATATCCATTTCATCACAGAGCTTGCATATCCATTTCATCACAGAGCTTGCATATCCATTTCATCACTGAGCCTGCATATCCATTTCATCACTGAGCTTGCATATCCATTTCATCACAGACCTTGCATATCCATTTCATCACTGAGCTTGCATATCCATTTCATCACAGACCTTGCATATCCATTTCATCACTGAGCTTGCATATCCATTTCATCACAGACCTTGCATATCCATTTCATCACTGAGCTTGCATATCCATTTCATCACAGACCTTGCATATCCATTTCATCACAGACCTTGCATATCCATTTCATCACTGAGCTTGCATATCCATTTCATCACAGACCTTGCATATCCATTTCATCACAGACCTTGCATATCCATTTCATCACAGACCTTGCATATCCATTTCATCACAGACCTTGCATATCCATTTCATCACAGACCTTGCATATCCATTTCATCACTGAGCTTGCATATCCATTTCATCACAGACCTTGCATATCCATTTCATCACTGAGCTTGCATATCCATTTCATCACTGAGCTTGCATATCCATTTCATCACTGAGCTTGCATATCCATTTCATCACTGAGCTTGCATATCCATTTCATCACTGAGCTTGCATATCCATTTCATCACTGAGCTTGCATATCCATTTCATCACTGAGCTTGCATATCCATTTCATCAAGGAGCCTCGTTTAATTGATTGTAATTACTCGTGGTATGTGGGTCATTCATGTGCCATTGCAATTACTCGTGGTATGTGGGTCATTCATGTGCCATTGTAATTACTTGTGGTATGTGGGTCATTCATGCGCCGTTGCAATTACTCGTGGTATGTGGGTCATTCATGTGCCATTGCAATTACTCGTGGTATGTGGGTCATTCATGTGCCATTGCAATTACTCGTGGTATGTGGGTCATTCATGTGCCATTGCAATTACTCGTGGTATGTGGGTCATTCATGCGCCGTTGCAATTACTCGTGGTATGTGGGTCATTCATGTGCCATTGCAATTACTCGTGGTATGTGGGTCATTCATGCGCCATTGCAATTACTCGTGGTATGTGGGTCATTCATGTGCCATTGCAATTACTCGTGGTGTGTGGGTCATTCATGTGCCATTGCAATTACTCGTGGTATGTGGGTCATTCATGTGCCATTGCAATTGCTCGTGGTATGTGGGTCATTCATTTGCCATTGCAATTACTCGTGGTATGTGAGTCATTCATTTGCCAAGCTTGATCCTTAGTTGGAGGTTATAATGCATTGATAATTGTTTGATGCGAGATCAAAACTTGTCTATGTATACGGAAGTTGTCTTTATTCAAAGGTGATCTCTATTTACCAGTAATAATGTCTCTATTCAGAGGTGATCTCTATTTACCAGTAATAATGTCTCTATTCAGAGGTGATCTCTATTTACTAGTAATAAGATCTCTATTCAGAGGTGATCTCTATTTACTAGTAATAAGATCTCTAGTCAGAGGTGATCTCTATTTACCAGTAATAAGACTCTATTCAGAGGTGATCTCTATTTACCAGTAATAAGATCTCTATTCAGCGGTGATCTCTATTTACCAGTTATAAGATCTCTATTCAGAGGTGATCTCTATTTACTAGTAATTAAGATCTCTATTCAGAGGTGATCTCTATTTACTAGTAATAAGATCTCTATTCAGAGGTGATCTCTATTTACCAGTAATAAGATCTCTTTTCAGAGGTGATCTCTATTTACTAGTAATAAGATCTCTATTCAGAGGTGATCTCTATTTACCAGTAATAAGATCTCTATTCAGAGGTGATCTCTATTTACTAGTAATAAGATCTCTATTCAGAGGTGATCTCTATTTACCAGTAATAAGATCTCTATTCAGCGGTGATCTCTATTTACCAGTTATAAGATCTCTATTCAGAGGTGATCTCTATTTACCAGTAATAAGATCTCTATTCAGAGGTGATCTCTATTTACCAGTTATAAGATCTCTATTCAGAGGTGATCTCTATTTACCAGTAATAAGATCTCTATTCAGAGGTGATCTCTATTTACCAGTTATAAGATCTCTATTCAGAGGTGATCTCTATTTACCAGTAATAAGATCTCTATTCAGAGGTGATCTCTATTTACTAGTAATAAGATCTCTATTAAGAGGTGATCTCTATTTACCAGTAATAAGATCTCTATTCAGCGGTGATCTCTATTTACCAGTTATAAGATCTCTATTCAGAGGTGATCTCTATTTACTAGTAATAAGATCTCTATTCAGAGGTGATCTCTATTTACCAGTAATAAGATCTCTATTCAGAGGTGATCTCTATTTACCAGTAATAAGATCTCTATTCAGCGGTGATCTCTATTTACCAGTAATAAGATCTCTATTCAGCGGTGATCTCTATTTACCAGTTATAAGATCTCTATTCAGAGGTGATCTCTATTTACTAGTAATAAGATATCTATTCAGAGGTGATCTCTATTTACCAGTAATAAGATCTCTATTCAGAGGTGATCTCTATTTACCAGTAATAAGATATCTATTCAGAGGTGATCTCTATATACCAGTAATAAGATCTCTATTCAGAGGTGATCTCTATTTACTAGTAATAAGATCTCTATTCAGAGGTGATCTCTATTTACCAGTAATAAGATCTCTATTCAGGACTCTATTTCCTGTGAGGCAGCTATCCAACTGGCTTGCGGTTGGTTGGTTGCTCTACCCAAGTGCCTAAAATACTGCTTGGAGGTGCACCAGAGTCTTCCCCCAATAATAACTGGAGAGTCGCCATATGACCTAAGCTGTTGGTGCGACTTTAACAGCTCCCTCCCCCCCCCCAATAACCACACACACACACAGAAACCATATACACCAGTTGCTATATGAAATCTACTGATATAATTGTGGGCAAACAGGAAAGAATTTTGATATTGATTAATTACAGTTCATTGACATTGCTTATAGTAGCTAGTGTGTCCATTTCTTACAACATAATCTATTAGTTTGCTCCTACATAGAACGTATTGCATACGAGCCAATGATTAGAAATCGTGTTTATCTTCTTATATTTCCATTTTAACAGTAAACCAACCACTGGCTAAAGGGAACTCACAGACAATCAAATGATTTCTTAATACCAAAATCATGTTTGACCACAACCCCAAATAAATTTGCATACAAATTATAGAATTTTTAGAAAGAAAAAGGCGTACAGTGGCTTTAATTATAATATTTGTGTGACATGAATATGGGAAATCTACAAGGTGAAGAAAAATCAATTAACATCATGGTCACATGTTACAGTATACCTGATTCTATGCATGCTCCAAACTGTGTCAATCAATCAAATACTGTAACCTTCAATTAACAGAGACACATGTTACAGTATACCTGATTCTATGCATGCTTCAAACTGTGTCACTAAATCCAATACCGTAACCTTCAATTAACAGAGACACATGTTACAGTATACCTGATTCTATGCATGCTTCAAACTGTGTCACTAAATCCAATACCGTAACCTTCAATTAACAGAGATATATGTCCCGTATACCGGATTCTATGCATGCTCCAAACTGTGTCAATCAATCAAATACCTTCACTGTGCTTGCATATCCATTTCATCACAGACCTTGCATATCCATTTCATCACAGACCTTGCATATCCATTTCATCACTGAGCTTGCATCCATTTCATCACAGACCTTGCATATCCATTTCATCACAGAGCTTGCATATCCATTTCATCACAGAGCTTGCATATCCATTTCATCACTGAGCCTGCATATCCATTTCATCACTGAGCTTGCATATCCATTTCATCACAGACCTTGCATATCCATTTCATCACTGAGCTTGCATATCCATTTCATCACAGACCTTGCATATCCATTTCATCACTGAGCTTGCATATCCATTTCATCACAGACCTTGCATATCCATTTCATCACTGAGCTTGCATATCCATTTCATCACAGACCTTGCATATCCATTTCATCACTGAGCTTGCATATCCATTTCATCACAGACCTTGCATATCCATTTCATCACTGAGCTTGCATATCCATTTCATCACAGACCTTGCATATCCATTTCATCACTGAGCTTGCATATCCATTTCATCACAGACCTTGCATATCCATTTCATCACTGAGCTTGCATATCCATTTCATCACAGACCTTGCATATCCATTTCATCACTGAGCTTGCATATCCATTTCATCACAGACCTTGCATATCCATTTCATCACTGAGCTTGCATATCCATTTCATCACAGACCTTGCATATCCATTTCATCAAAGGAGCCTCGTTTAATTGATTGTAATTACTCGTGGTATGTGGGTCATTCATGTGCCATTGCAATTACTCGTGGTATGTGGGTCATTCATGTGCCATTGTAATTACTTGTGGTATGTGGGTCATTCATGCGCCGTTGCAATTACTCGTGGTATGTGGGTCATTCATGTGCCATTGCAATTACTCGTGGTATGTGGGTCATTCATGTGCCATTGCAATTACTCGTGGTATGTGGGTCATTCATGTGCCATTGCAATTACTCGTGGTATGTGGGTCATTCATGCGCCGTTGCAATTACTCGTGGTATGTGGGTCATTCATGTGCCATTGCAATTACTCGTGGTATGTGGGTCATTCATGCGCCATTGCAATTACTCGTGGTATGTGGGTCATTCATGTGCCATTGCAATTACTCGTGGTGTGTGGGTCATTCATGTGCCATTGCAATTACTCGTGGTATGTGGGTCATTCATGTGCCATTGCAATTGCTCGTGGTATGTGGGTCATTCATTTGCCATTGCAATTACTCGTGGTATGTGAGTCATTCATTTGCCAAGCTTGATCCTTAGTTGGAGGTTATAATGCATTGATAATTGTTTGATGCGAGATCAAAACTTGTCTATGTATACGGAAGTTGTCTTTATTCAAAGGTGATCTCTATTTACCAGTAATAATGTCTCTATTCAGAGGTGATCTCTATTTACCAGTAATAATGTCTCTATTCAGAGGTGATCTCTATTTACTAGTAATAAGATCTCTATTCAGAGGTGATCTCTATTTACTAGTAATAAGATCTCTAGTCAGAGGTGATCTCTATTTACCAGTAATAAGACTCTATTCAGAGGTGATCTCTATTTACCAGTAATAAGATCTCTATTCAGCGGTGATCTCTATTTACCAGTTATAAGATCTCTATTCAGAGGTGATCTCTATTTACTAGTAATTAAGATCTCTATTCAGAGGTGATCTCTATTTACTAGTACTCTATCAGAGGTGATCTCTATTTACCAGTTATAAGATCTCTATTCAGAGGTGATCTCTATTTACCAGTAATAAGATCTCTATTCAGAGGTGATCTCTATTTACCAGTTATAAGATCTCTATTCAGAGGTGATCTCTATTTACCAGTAATAAGATCTCTATTCAGAGGTGATCTCTATTTACCAGTTATAAGATCTCTATTCAGAGGTGATCTCTATTTACCAGTAATAAGATCTCTATTCAGAGGTGATCTCTATTTACCAGTTATAAGATCTCTATTCAGAGGTGATCTCTATTTACCAGTAATAAGATCTCTATTCAGAGGTGATCTCTATTTACCAGTTATAAGATCTCTATTCAGAGGTGATCTCTATTTACCAGTAATAAGATCTCTATTCAGAGGTGATCTCTATTTACCAGTTATAAGATCTCTATTCAGAGGTGATCTCTATTTACCAGTAATAAGATCTCTATTCAGAGGTGATCTCTATTTACCAGTTATAAGATCTCTATTCAGAGGTGATCTCTATTTACCAGTAATAAGATCTCTATTCAGAGGTGATCTCTATTTACTAGTAATAAGATCTCTATTAAGAGGTGATCTCTATTTACCAGTAATAAGATCTCTATTCAGCGGTGATCTCTATTTACCAGTTATAAGATCTCTATTCAGAGGTGATCTCTATTTACTAGTAATAAGATCTCTATTCAGAGGTGATCTCTATTTACCAGTAATAAGATCTCTATTCAGAGGTGATCTCTATTTACCAGTAATAAGATCTCTATTCAGCGGTGATCTCTATTTACCAGTAATAAGATCTCTATTCAGCGGTGATCTCTATTTACCAGTTATAAGATCTCTATTCAGAGGTGATCTCTATTTACTAGTAATAAGATATCTATTCAGAGGTGATCTCTATTTACCAGTAATAAGATCTCTATTCAGAGGTGATCTCTATTTACCAGTAATAAGATATCTATTCAGAGGTGATCTCTATATACCAGTAATAAGATCTCTATTCAGAGGTGATCTCTATTTACTAGTAATAAGATCTCTATTCAGAGGTGATCTCTATTTACCAGTAATAAGATCTCTATTCAGGACTCTATTTTGGGCAGTCCGATTTGCGTAGTGGTTGATACCAATGTAACCCGAGTTTGATCCTCGGACCGGGAAGTAGGTCGGATTGTATTGTGGTTGGTTTTCTCCGGGTACTTCGGTTTCATCTCCCACACGAACGACCACATATCAGCTTTTATCCGCGCCAACAACAAGTATAGGATATAAGCCGAAAACGATCCAATATGTAAAATATTGGACTGTGTTAGGCGCATTTCACTTAAAACACACACTTGTATAACAAGATCTTACTAATTCAGATTGTTAATTAGGATTTGTACATTGACGCATTGAATATTTACAGTCAAACTTGTATTAAGAGACCGCCCAAGGGAATGGACAAAAGCGGTCTCTTAATGAAACGGTCTCTTAATACAAAGTGACTGAACGGACAATTTCCCAGAGTCGGAGACATGTACTAGACTTTTGTTTGGGTGGACACTACAGTGTCTATATTGATATCAACATCATATACATGTATATATGTTACATATATGTCATGTATATATGTCATCATAAAATAAAGAAAACTTTTTATAGTAATATTTGCTTGTATTTTTCTTGTTGAAACACCTTGTTGATTGCTGCGAATTGTGACACCTGCCCGGTATGGATACTGTAGATCAAACACCTTATTGATTGCTACAAAAAATGGCATTTTTATGTTGCCTGTACTCAAAAGGTCAGAATTGACATCATCTTATTTATGTTATTACGAGTATGAAACATTTTGAGGACGAATCAATTTTCGAGTACGAAACATTATGAGGACGAACTTATTGCGTATTTAGATTAAAAATATATGATAAGTCGTGACAATGGTGTGATGTCCCGAGATAATTATCTAAGCAAAAATGTAATCCAGAAAATTACAACAATAATGCATTTACATTCATTTAAATCAGAACGTACATATAAAATTGACATCCGTTGGCTGAATTTCCGACCGGTGCAATGGGACGGACATATGCTGTGACCCAATAAAACTAAAAATGCGACACTATAAGAACAAATTGTCGACTATTTGAATCAATTAGCGCCCAATTATGAGATTAACACACATGGGACAATATGTCTGTGACTTCACTATAAAGAACTCGTAACTGGACATTGCGCGCCGATAATCCCCTACATTTGTTTTTACAACAATGACTCAAACGGAAATTGGGGCATAAATGTGCGAAAATTGACTGATTGGCATGATTACTTGTCAAATGTATTGCCTCTTCAATATACATAACTAGCAGACGACACATTTAATAGTCTCTTGATTTACGGTATGTTTTGAATTTCAACACTACTTATGGTCGCTTAATGAAAAACTTTAGGTAATTACGGCCGAAAATAGGTGGTCGTTGGTCGCGTAAGACAAAAGTCGCTTAATACAATAGATTTATAGTGTGAAATCGCTCGGGGGGATTTCAAAATGGTCGCATAAGACAAAGGTCGCTTAATACACGTGGTCGCTTGAGCAATTTTGACTGTATAATATAATACTCTGGCCTTTTGAAAGCAGTCCAATATTAATAATAATGGACTGTCTGTGTCAAGTACAAAGGTTTCACTCCACAACACCGTTTTAATGATTAAACTTTTCAACACCACAGACCTCTAAATAGGCTTACAAAAAGTGTAGATCCAGATGAGCCGGCTCGTGACGAGCCGTCTCATCAGGATCTGCACTTTTTGGCAGTAATATTACTATTTTAGACAAAATTACCCATTTTGATAAATGAACTGGTCCAAATGTAATTTTCGTATTAATTTATTGGTCTAAAAACTGATCATGGACCAGTCCATTTCAGTTACTTGGTGTTGAATGGGTTAATACAAGTTGTTAAAGCTTGTTTCGCCATCTTTGTAAAAAAAAAAATTGTACTTATTCAGAGGTTGTGTTTTTTTAGTGTTGAGTTTTTAGTAGATTCATAAAACTCTGAAATCAAGGTTATGAATCTGTGCATTTTAATGTGTAATATTAAGTGTTAAATTGCATAGCGATTACACAAATGCACTTGCATGACGACAATACAAATGCGTTGCAATCAATGCTACTTACGGTAAATAGGTTTATGCGAGATCACATTTGAAGAAATTAAGCGGCTTTGCCAGCATGAAAAAGGTATAAGAGGTTTTTACATTGAAGTGTTAGCTCCAACTCTTTCCTCATGACTTTATAATCCTGGTTTATAAGTAGACTATGTGTAATACTGTCTGACTGGATATCGAGTATTATGGGTTGAATGTAATGTGTTATCAGACAGACAATGTGTGTTGATCGAGGAGGGACAGGGTCATCTAGTATGAGATGTTTGTGAAATATAAAGTAGTGTAGTTTATATTCATTTATTTTAGTTCCATGATTGTTTTACCAGTTCTACAACCTTTGACTAACTGCATAGAATGTTGAAAGCAGTAAGCAAAAATGCTTAATAAGAACACCTCCATGGTCGAGTGGTTACGGTCGCTGACTTGTATACCACTGTAACCTATCACTAATGGTCACGGGTTCGAGCCACGCTCAGGCTGTGTCTCATTTATATGAAAAAGTTGGCAGTTTCTTACGGAGGTTGGTGCACCCAAGTACTGGTTAACCGCTGGAGCCTGCCCAGGAAAGGTGTTGTTAGGTAAACTGCCCGCCAGCGATATAGCCCGAAATAGTGCTGATGCAGGCGTAAAACCCGAAATATAACATAACTATAATAAGAACACAAGCCTTGTATATAACTGTATTCATCCCTCAGATCAGTGCCAGAGATTATAACACTTCTCAGATCTCAAACACAAATAATTTGATTGGTTGATTTTGAGTTTTACTGCCAGCTGAACCAATCAGTAGCTTGAGACATAGTTTTACTGCCAGCTGAACCAATCAGTAGCTTGAGACTGAGTTTTACTGCCAGCTGAACCAATCAGTAGCTTGAGACTGAGTTTTACTGCCAGCTGAACCAATCAGTAGCTTGAGACTGAGTTTTACTGCCAGCTGAACCAATCAGTAGCTTGAGACCGAGTTTGAGATGGGAGAAAAGTTTTATAACCTCGAGGCCTGGCCTGGAGGTTATAAAGATTTTCTCGGATCTCAAACTCAGATCTCAAACTCGAGTTTGAAGTTATTTGATTGGTTGAATACGAGTTTTACACTCAGCTGAACCAATCGGCTCTCGAAACCATAATTCAAATGCAAACTAATCTTGCTGTTAGCATTAGTAAGCCACCAGTCACAAAGTCATGGGTGATATTGTAAATATATTTTCATAAAGGGAGGTAATCTACAAATAGTACTTTCACTCACAATAACCAGTTTATGTGTGGGCAAAGTCCTCAACATACTGTTAAATTTGAAAACATTTAACGATCGAAATATACAAGATAACACCATAATCACGATTTCTAATTATCCGTAACACATTCTAAGTAAATTCATAATAAAGTTTTTCAGGATTGAAGTCTCGAGAGTGCTTAAACTAATGTTGTAAGAACTTGTTTTGCAATCGAGCTAAAAAAATAAATTTGTATAATCTAAAGCTATTGTAGTATCTAAATATGTCTAGATATGTTCATTTTCGAGAGTATTTATGTCTTTATGGACAAGTAAGCGTGGAATTGACCTGCCAGAGAGGGTAGATTCTGCAAACTGTCGACTCATTCAAATCCAGATTATGGGACACAAGAGACTAAGCCTAAATCTTAAATTCCCACAAAAATTGTAAATGCAATATTTATGTTGAGCCATATATGATTTCTTAGATCCCAATCAGGGTTTACAGTGCTGGAGTACTAGCGTCAAATGTTTGTAATGTAAATTATATACAATAACCTTAATGGGAACATTTATAATACAGGAGTCTTCATGCGTTTATGTTTGCATGGTAGTTGCATCAAGTTGTAAGTGTATTTCACACATATGACATGGGTAATGACTATAACCCTACAGGGGCTAAATGTTCCAGATGCATCTGATGAGATAAACCAAAACAATTTATTTTTGGGCTTTTATAGTTTGTAGTCAATTCTGTCATTTTATTGGCGGCCCATTAGATTTGACATTCAAGTTTTATTGGGTATCCTCCCAAGTAATGAAGGTTACATCACTGAAGCTAGTATAGCTATGTGCTAGGAAATCAAAAGGTTTAACCCATTTCAATCTGGATACATTTAAAGGCTTTTGCAAACAACATAGATCCAGATCAGCCGCTGCGTAACGCTGCGTGCTGATCAGGATCTATGTTGTTTGCTACATAGCCAAGTATCTTAGCAAGATCATCTGAATAGCAAATAGCATAGAGACTGATCAGACGGAACATTCCGTGGCAGCTGATCTGGCTCTATGTTCTTTGCAAATACTGTTTGAACGGTATCCAGAATCAAATGGGTTAATCATTTCAAGGAAACGTACTGAAATGTAACTGACGTGGGAACGTGGGCAACATACTAATAGCCGATGTAATATGTGGAGTCTCCGTGGTGAGTCTCTGTGGTAAGTGTGGAGTCTCCATATTGAGTGTGGAGTTTCCGTGGTGAGTGTGGAGGCTCCGTGGTAAGTGTGGAGTCTGTGATGAGTCTCTGTGGTGAGTGTGGAGTCTCTGTGATGAGTGTGGTGGCTCTGTGGTGAGTGTGTAGTCTCTGTGATGAGTGTGGAGTCTCCATGGTGAGTGTGGAGTCTCCGTGGTGAGTGTGGAGTCTCCGTGGTGAGTGTGGAGTCTCCGTGGTAAGTATGGAGTCTCCGTGGTAAGTATGGATTCTCCGTGGTAAGTGTGGAGTCTCCGTGGTGAGTATGGAGTCTCCGTGATGAGTGTTGAGTCTCCGTGGTAAGTGTGGAGTCTCCGTTGTGAGTGTGGTGTCTCCGTGGTGAGTGTGGAGTCTCCGTGATGAGTATGGAGTCTCCGTGGTAATTCTCCGTGATGAGTGTGGAGTCTCCGTGATGAGTATGGAGTCTCTGTGGTGAGTGTGGAATCTCCGTGGTGAGTGTGGAGTCTCTGTGGTGAGTGTGGAGTCTCCGTGGTGAGTCTCCGTGGTAAGTGTGGATTCTCCGTGGTAAGTGTGAAGTCTCCATGGTAAGTATGGAGTCTCCGTGGTGAGTGTGGAGTCTCTGTGGTGAGTCTCTGTGGTAAGTGGGGATTCTCCGTGGTAAGTGTGGACACTCCGTGGTGAGTGTGGAGTCTCCGTGGTGAGTGTGGAGTCTCCGTGGTGAGTGTGGAGTCTCCGTTGTGAGTGTGGAGTCTCCATGGTGAGTGTGGAGTCTCTGTGGTGAGTGTGGAGTCTCCGTGGTGAGTGTGGAGTCTCTGTGGTGAGTGTGGAGTCTCTGTTGTGAGTGTGGAGTCTCCGTGGTTGAGTGTGGAGTCTCCGTGGTGAGTGTGGAGACTCTGTGGTGAGTGTGGAGTCTCCGTGGTGAGTGTGGAGTCTCCGTTGTGAGTGTGGAGTCTCCATGGTGAGTGTGGAGTCTCCGTTTTGAGTGTGGAGTCTCCGTGGTGAGTGTGGAGTCTCCGTGGTGAGTGTGGAGTCTCCGTGGTGAGTGTGGAGTCTCCGTGGTGAAATGGATACATTGTCTGCCTAAGAAACTTGGGATTGCGATATTGAGCCCCCCTAGAACCACCGTTATTGTATCTTTACAGTCTTCAAATATAGCGCCAGTCCAATGCCCGAGGCTGGTGGATTGGGTTTGGGCTGGTAAAAACAATGACTAATTAATAAGCATGAGCCATTTTAAGACTACATGTAAAAGTCACCGGGCCAGTGTTCTGAAAAGTTTGTCCTGAAGTCTGGGCAAGACACATTATTCCACATTGCCTCTTCTCTTTCCCTCGCGTAATCGTTTCGCATTCAAGTTAACATAAAAATATATATAAACTATGATATATAATGTCCTTTAATAAAAGCTTGGTGTATGGCGGGGAAGGATATATATATATATATATATACTGTTAGTGTATTTTGACATTATGAATTATTCTTGTCAAATGATTCAAACCAATGTCATTAAATGAAAGGTGCGGCACCAAAACAATGGTGAGCTTAAAACCTATTGATGAATTTATATTAGACTTAATGACACATCAGTACATCATATATAATAATGTTTTGACAGCTAAGGTGTTCAGGTGTGGCTAGAAATACATTGGTGATAAACATCCATTTTTTACAGCATTTCTTGGAAAATGTCAGTTTTTGTGCATGTATTAATTGGGTTTGTTTTTTAGAATGGTAAGTAACAGTTAGGAGAGCCTATCTCCGATATGATTAATCATTTCATTTCATATTAAATTTCTTGTATTATTTAATTTGAGAATTTCTTTTCCATTTACGAGTATGTGTTGCATGCTCTTGGTTACAGAATTCCTGTCCTCTTTATGTCTGGCATCGCTTGGTTCCTCATCATATCTTGTGTCTCTTGGTTTCTATTCATATCTTATATCGCTTAGTTCCTTCTATTCATATCTTATATCGCTTAGTTCCTTCTATTCATATCTTATATCGCTTAGTTCCTGTTCACATCTTGTATTTCTTTGTTCCTGTTCATATCTTGTGTCCCTTGGTTCCTGTTCATATCTGGTATCCCTTGGTTACTGTTCATATCTGGTATCCCTTGGTTACTGTTCATATCTGGTATCCCTTGGTTACTGTTCATATCTGGTATCCCTTGGTTACTGTTCACATCTGGTATCCCTTGGTTCCTGTTCATATCTGGTATCCCTTGGTTCCTGTTCATATCTGGTATCCCTTGGTTACTGTTCATATCTGGTATCCCTTGGTTACTGTTCATATCTGGTATCCCTTGGTTCATGTTCATATCTGGTATCCCTTGGTTACTGTTCATATCTGGTATCCCTTGGTTACTGTTCATATCTGGTATCCCTTGGTTACTGTTCATATTTGGTATCCCTTGGTTACTGGTCATATCTGTTATCCCTTGGTTACTGTTCATATTTGGTATCCCTTGGTTACTGGTCATATCTGTTATCCCTTGGTTACTGTTCATATTTGGTATCCCTTGGTTACTGGTCATATCTGTTATCCCTTGGTTACTGTTCATATCTGGTATCCCTTGGTTACTGTTCATATCTTATGTCTCTTAGTTCCTGTTCACATCTGGTATCCCTTGGTTACTGTTCATATCTGGTATCCCTTGGTTACTGTTCATATCTGGTATCCCTTGGTTACTGTTCATATCTTGTATCCCGTTGTTACTGTTCATATCTGGTATCCCTTGGTTACTGTTCATATCTGGTATCCCTTGGTTACTGTTCATATCTGGTATCCCTTGGTTACTGTTCATATCTGGTATCCCTTGGTTACTGTTCATATCTGGTATCCCTTGGTTCCTGTTCATATCTGGTATCCCTTGGTTACTGTTCATATCTGGTATCCCTTGGTTACTGTTCATATCTGGTATCCCTTGGTTATTGTTCATATCTGGTATCCCTTGGTTCCTGTTCATATCTGGTATCCCTTGGTTACTGTTCATATCTGGTATCCCTTGGTTACTGTTCATATCTGGTATCCCTTGGTTACTGTTCATATCTGGTATCCCTTGGTTCCTGTTCATATATGGTATCCCTTGGTTACTGTTCATATCTGGTATCCCTTGGTTACTGTTCATATCTGGTATCCCTTGGTTACTGTTCATATCTGGTATCCCTTGATTCCTGTTCATATCTGGTATCCCTTGGTTACTGTTCATATCTGGTATCCCTTGGTTACTGTTCATATCTGGTATCCCTTGGTTCCTGTTCATATCTGGTATCCCTTGGTTCCTGTTCATATCTGGTATCCCTTGGTTTCTGTTCATATCTGGTATCCCTTGGTTACTGTTCATATCTGGTATCCCTTGGTTACTGTTCATATCTGGTATCCCTTGGTTACTGTTCATATCTGGTATCCCTTGATTCCTGTTCATATCTGGTATCCCTTGGTTACTGTTCATATCTGGTATCCCTTGGTTACTGTTCATATCTGGTATCCCTTGGTTCCTGTTCATATCTGGTATCCCTTGGTTACTGTTCATATCTGGTATCCCTTGGTTCCTGTTCATATCTGGTATCCCTTGGTTACTGTTCATATCTGGTATCCCTTGGTTACTGTTCATATCTGGTATCCCTTGGTTACTGTTCATATCTGGTATCCCTTGATTCCTGTTCATATCTGGTATCCCTTGGTTACTGTTCATATCTGGTATCCCTTGGTTACTGTTCATATCTGGTATCCCTTGGTTCCTGTTCATATCTGGTATCCAGGGTTCCTGTTCATATCTGGTATCCCTTGGTTACTGTTCATATCTGGTATCCCTTGGTTACTGTTCATATCTGGTATCCCTTGGTTCCTGTTCATATCTGGTATCCCTTGGTTCCTGTTCATATCTGGTATCCCTTGGTTACTGTTCATATCTGGTATCCCTTGGTTACTGTTCATATCTGGTATCCCTTGGTTACTGTTCATATCTGGTATCCCTTGGTTCCTGTTCATATCTGGTATCCCTTGGTTTCTGTTCATATCTGGTATCCCTTGGTTCCTGTTCATATCTGGTATCCCTTGGTTACTGTTCATATCTGGTATCCCTTGGTTACTGTTCATATCTGGTATCCCTTGGTTACTGTTCATATCTGGTATCCCTTGGTTCCTGTTCATATCTGGTATCCAGGGTTCCCTCTATCTGAATGTTTGTCTGCGCCACTTCTGTCGCCAATTGAAAAACACTGGATAAATATTTGAAGCCATGTATTTGACAAAACATGTTACCAAAAAAAATTGCGCCAAATATTTTCGCCAATTCACAAAATTTAGCACCAATATTTGTTTTTTGTCGCAATTGGTGACCGACAGCGGGAACCCTGGTATCCCTTGGTTCCTGTTCATATCTTATATAGATTAGTTTGTGATCAAATCTTGTGTCTCTTGGTTCATATTTGTATCTTGTATTTTTTGGTTTGAGACTGTCTTCTTAGACATGGCTATTACGGTATTTCTTGGTTTGAGACTGTCTTCCTTAGACATGGCTATTACGGTATCTCTAGGTTTGAGACTGTCTTCCTTAGACATGGCTATTACGATATCTCTTGGTTTGAGACTGTCTTCCTTAGACATGGCTATTATGGTATCTCTTGGTTTGAGACTGTCTTCCTTAGACATGGCTATTACGGTATCTCTTGGTTTGAGACTGTCTTCCTTAGACATGGCTATTACGGTATCTCTTGGTTTGAGACTGTCTTCCTTAGGCATGACTATTACGGTATCTCTTGGTTTGAGACTGTCTTCCTTAGACATGGCTATTACGGTATCTCTTGGTTTGAGACTGTCTTCTTAGACATGGCTATTACGGTATCTCTTGGTTTGAGACTGTCTTCCTTAGACATGGCTATTACGGTATCTCTTGGTTTGAGACTGTTTTCCTTAGACATGGCTATTACGGTATCTCTTGGTTTGAGACTGTCTTCCTTAGACATGGCTATTACGGTATCTCTTGGTTTGAGACTGTCTTCCTTAGACATGGCTATTACGGTATCTCTTGGTTTGAGACTGTCTTCCTTAGACATGGCTATTATGGTATCTCTTGGTTTGAGACTGTCTTCCTTAGACATGGCTATTACGGTATCTCTTGGTTTGACAATGTGTTTCCTAGTCATATACAAATGTATGGTATATTTTGGTACCTATTCATGTGTGTTATGTCTAACTTCAGGTGGATTACCACCAGAGGGAAAGATCAAGCAACCACTGCTGGTGACCACTGCACATATGCACTGGGATCCAGAGTTCTCGGACGTGAAGCTGATCCAGACAATGATGCTCATGTCTGAGTTGAAGAAGGTGGTGGAGGAGAGCTACCTAGTTATACGTCCAGACTTCCACCCTGCCGGCCACACCATCGACTGTAATTCCATACCCATCATACTATGTGGTGATCTCAATTCTCTCCCAGAATCAGGTAAGCGTTGATTCAGCATTCTTATTCGGTTCATATACACATATTTTACATCATTTTATGAGTCCGCCTGCGTGGTCGAGTGGTTAAGGTCGCTGACTTGTATACCACTGTAACCTATCATCACTGATGGTCACGGGTTCGAGCCCCGCTCAGGCCGTGTCTCATTTATATGAAAAAGTTTGCACTTTCTTACAGAGGTTGGTGCACCCAAGTACTGGTTAACCGCTGGAGCCTGCCCAGGAAAGGTGTTGTTAGGTAAACTGCTAACCGGCGATATAGCCCGAAATGGTGCTGATGCAGGCGTAAAACTTGATTTTGAGTTTTACTGCCAGCTGAACCAATCAGTAGCTTGAGACTGAGTTTGAGATAGGAGAAAAGTATTATAACCTCGAGGCCTGGCCTGGAGGTTATAAAGATTTTCTAGGATCTCAAACTCAAATCTGAAACTTGAGTTTGAAGTTATTTGATTGGTTGAATGCGAGTTTTACACTCAATCCAATATAGCGAAATATAATATAATATAAACATCATTTTATGTATCACCGAATGAACATTTGAAAGCAGTATTCTCATGAGAGTTTGTGCTAGTCATGGTTGAGAATGATGTAGATCATACATCTTAACACAATTCTGTTACAACACAATTCTAATGAAATTCCATGAGACATTTCCAGAGTTTTCAGTTGCAAATATTTAATATATATTATAATTATTTATAGCCTTTATTTTACCCAGCATGAAGAGTTCGTATAAATTTGTATTTTTATAAAGTGGTGTTTGCTATGTATGTCTATATATAGTAGCGTACATCGAACCCTATGACATCTATATTAACATGCATGTTGCTTGTGTTGCAGGTGTAATAGAGTATTTGTCTACAGGCCGTGTGGCCAGCAATCATATAGACTTTAAAGAACTCGGCTACGAGGCGTGTCTGCAGACATTCAACAGTCACAAGGACACGAGCACCCATCTCACGCACAAGTTTCGCTTAGCCAAGGCGTACGAAGACAATATCATGAAAAACACAAACTATACGTAAGTCAAACCACTGCCTTACGCACCCCGATACAAGCAAACGTCTTTACTGTGAAACGTTGATACTACGAAACATAACAATTTATTAAACCAACTGACCTGTAATATAGTAACGACAAAGGTTTATTATATTTCAACTGTAAGGTTATTCTGATTGCCAATGGTACGAGTCTATCAGAGGTGACTGACTGCACTATGTGTAGTGCGGTTCCCAAACTCTCTGTACGAGTCTATCAGAGGTGACTGACTGCACTATGTGTAGTGCGGTTCCCAAACTCTCTGTACGAGTCTATCAGAGGTGACTGACTGCACTATGTGTAGTGCGGTTCCCAAACTCTCTGTACGAGTCTATCAGAGGTGACTGACTGCACTATGTGTAGTGCGGTTCCCAAACTCTCTGTACGAGTCTATCAGAGGTGACTGACTGCACTATGTGTAGTGCGGTTCCCAAACTCTCTGTACGAGTCTATCAGAGGTGACTGACTGCACTATGTGTAGTGCGGTTCCCAAACTCTCTGTACGAGTCTATCAGAGGTGACTGACTGCACTATGTGTAGTGCGGTTCCCAAACTCTCTGTACGAGTCTATCAGAGGTGACTGACTGCACTATGTGTAGTGCGGTTCCCAAACTCTCTGTACGAGTCTATCAGAGGTGAATGACTGCACTATATATAGTGCGGCTCCAAAACTCTCTGTACGAGTCTATCAGAGGTGACTGACTGCACTATATATAGTGCGGTTCCCAAGCTCTCTGTATGAGTCTATCAGAGGTGAATGACTGCACTATGTATAGTGCGGTTCCAAAACTCTCTGTACGAGTCTATCAGAGATGACTGACTGCACTATATATAGTGCGGCTCCAAAACTCTCTGTACGAGTCTATCAGAGGTGACTGACTGCACTATATATAGTGCGGCTCCAAAACTCTCTGTACGAGTCTATCAGAGGTGACTGACTGCACTTCCCGCCTGAAGCTGTTGATGGTGAGGCAGCTTGCGACTGTTGGAGGGAGGTTGTTGATGGTGAGGCAGCTTGCGACTGTTGGAGGGAGGCTGTTGATGGTGAGGCAGCTTGCGACTATCGGAGGGAGGCTGTTGATGGTGAGGCAGCTTGCGACTATCGGAGGGAGGCTGTTGATGGTGAGGCAGCTTGCGACTGTTGGAGGGAGGCTGTTGATGGTGAGGCAGCTTGCGACTATCGGAGGGAGGCTGTTGATGGTGAGGCAGCTTGCGACTGTTGGAGGGAGGCTGTTGATGGTGAGGCAGCTTGCGACTGTTGGAGGGAGGCTGTTGATGGTGAGGCAGCTTGCGACTGTTGGAGGGAGGCTGTTGATGGTGAGGCAGCTTGCGACTGTTGGAGGGAGGCTGTTGATGGTGAGGCAGCTTGCGACTGTTGGAGGGAGGCTGTTGCAAAGTCTGATTGCATTTGACAATAATCAATAATGACAAATAAATATACATATAACATTTTTAGTTGGTATTTGTGTCAACCGTGTCCAACCCGAAACATCAATTTATCTTCACTAGGAAAAGTTGATACGGTTGTTTCGTTATATCGTGTTCCGTTGCATTTCACAGACAATTTGTTATTGCGGGTTGCATACAGTGAGTTAGATTTATGCTCATGCGACTTCAACATGAATTCAATTTTAACAATGTTTTTCACAAGACTTAATTTACGCAAGACAGACGGTTGAGTGAGTTGTATGAATTCGCTACTTGTATTTGTGTTTTCAGATTTGATTTTAAAGGAATCATCGATTACATCTTCTTCTCGCGTCATTACATGAATCTTCTGGGAGTACTCGGTCCTATGGATGATAATTGGTTCCATGAAAACAAGGTTGTCGGCTGTCCACACCCACACATACCATCCGATCATTTCTCATTGTTTGTGGAATTTGAGATGCCGGTTCCCTACCCGGACATATCTACAATACTGAGTGATGATATGCCAGTGTCGGCAAACAGCGGGAACAGCAGTCTTGGAGCGATAGGATCATCTAGGGATAAACATCACAGATAGCATTTACCAATATAGACAAGCGTGCCATTGCAGTTCACAGTTCTACATCAGAACACAGCCTGGCCTCGTCTCTCAGTTTAAATCTGAAACTGAAGAAGCGTAGTTGTGATTAGTTGACTTGGTTTTAGCCAATGAAAACGTTAAGAGAGTAAGGTGTGAGGAATTTAAATCTGAAAGTGAAGAAGCATTCTGGTTGGTTGATTCTGGTTCAGCCAATTAAAACGCTTGAGGGTAAGGCAATAGAAATATTTTAGTAACCTCCCAGTCAACTCTGTTTAAAGGCTCTCGATGCCTTTAATTTTACCTAACAGACTTTATGTAAACCTTGTGTGCCGAATACTTTCCTATTATGTATCATATACATACGTGTCATTTTCACACTAATTTACAAAGGCCTTTTTGCAGTACACTTCATACGGAAGTCTTCTCGGCTTTCTTATGCTATAAAAATAAATCGTCTCCATATATTTCAACAAGTAAATGGAAACAAAGGCATAGTGAGTCTTTAACCCTTTCCTTCATAGAGATTTAGGTTAATATACAATTATATCTCCATACAAACGACAGCCATTTAACCCTTTCCTTCATAGAGATTTTGGTTAATATACTATTATATCTTCATAGAAACGACAGCCATTTAACCCTTTCCTTCATAGAGATTTTGGTTTATATACTATTATATCTCCATAGAAACGACAGCCATTTAACCCTTTCCTTCATAGAGATTTTGGTTTATATACTATTATATCTCCATAGAAACGACAGCCATTTAACCCTTTCCTTCATAGAGATTTTGGTTAATATACTATTATATCTCCATAGAAACGACAGCCATTTAACCCTTTCCTTCATAGAGATTTAGGTTAATATACTATTATATCTCCATACAAACGACAGCCATTTAACCCTTTCCTTCATAGAGATTTAGGTTAATATACTATTATATCTCCATACAAACGACAGCCATTTAACCCTTTCCTTCATAGAGATTTAGGTTAATATACTATTATATCTCCATACAAACGACGACCATTTAACCCTTTCCTTCATAGAGATTTAGGTTAATATACTATTATATCTCCATAGAAACGACAGCCATTTAACCCTTTCCTTCATAGAGATTTAGGTTAATATACTATTATATCTCCATAGAAACGACAGCCATTTAACCCTTTCCTTCATAGAGATTTAGGTTAATATACTATTATATCTCCATACAAATGACAGCCATTTAACCCTTTCCTTCATAGAGATTTAGGTTAACATACTATTATAGCTCCATACAAACGACAGCCATTTAACCCTTTCCTTCATAGAGATTTAGGTTAATATACAATTATATCTCCATACAAACGACGACCATTTAACCCTTTCCTTCATAGAGATTTATGTTAATATACTATTATATCTCCATACAAACGACGACCATTTAACCCTTTCCTTCATAGAGATTTAGGTTAATATACAATTATATCTCCATACAAACGACGACCATTTAACCCTTTCCTTCATAGAGATTTATGTTAATATACTATTATATCTCCATACAAACGACGACCATTTAACCCTTTCCTTCATAGAGATTTAGGTTAATATACTATTATATCTCCATAGAAACGACAGCCATTTAACCCTTTCCTTCATAGAGATTTAGGTTAATATACTATTATATCTCCATAGAAACGACAGCCATTTAACCCTTTCCTTCATAGAGATTTAGGTTAATATACTATTATATCAAACAACAGCCATTTAGCTATCATGCAGTGGATAAGTAGTCACCATATCTATCCTACCTACAGAGATATTACTGGTACTACATGAGATTCTGGTCTTAATTATGAACATTGGTTTGACTACTACATTGTCAATGTATGTCGTATTGGTAAATGGCGTCAAGAGGTGCTTCTATGAGGGAAAGGGCAGTCTTTTATTTACAGTGATTGTTAAAAACAAATTTGACATTGACCTACGTGTACCAAACTAATCAATTTCCCACAATGCACCAAGCTTTGTGAACATAAAACATGGGCGACACAGTATTTTATATTGGGCACAATACCCTGGGGAGTGGGGGAGCGACATGCACAGCATCGTTCCTGACCCCATCTCACACTTCCACCACAGATAACAATGAGACAATGAACTTCCATCGTTGGATGAAGGCAAAAACAACATATCAGTAAATATGATCAGGAATCCATTCTGGTTTGATGTAGAAGGACACGGAATGTGATGAACTAAATGAACAATCCTTGTCAGGTTCACTACCCTGTGCATACTCGTTATTTGAGATTTTTGGTGTTATAGTACAGTTTGGCTGTATCAGGGCATTTTGTCTTATAGTGTATTATCAGCCTAGTTTACATGTAAGTTTAAGTGTTGATGTCTAGTGACATACTGTATATCATTTGTCGTATTTACCCATTTTAACGCGCAGTTAGTTTTTGTGACGAAACGTCAAATATATACCGGTACAATTTTTCTAAGGACTATTTTCTAAACAAGGATGCAGGAGAGGGATGCAGGAGGTGTTCAAGGATGCAGGAGGTGTTCAAGGATGCAGGAGGTGTTCAAGGATGCAGGAGGTGTTCAGGTTGTTTAGTATTGCTTTGTTTGTACATTGTATTACATGTAGACTACAAAACCAAATTGCTGTATTAGCATGCTCGGTACATGTACACAAGTGAATATGGTGATAGCCCCCTCCACCCCCCACCCCCTTGGATATTTCAAGCAAACTTTTCAAATATGTTTTTGTTACACTTGTTCACATGACATTTTTAATCCTTTCCCCCATAGAGATGTAGGTTTATTTCCCCCATAGAGATGTAGGTTTATTTCCCCCATAGAGATGTAGGTTTATTTCCCCCATAGAGATGTAGGTTTATTTCCCCCATAGAGATGTAGGTTTATTTCCCCCATAGAGATGTAGGTTTATTTCCCCCATAGAGATGTAGGTTTATTTCCCCCATAGAGATGTAGGTTTATTTCATACATTAACTGTAATTTACCAATTGTACACAATGGATAAGCTGTCAACTTGCCTACTCCACCTTCAAGGAATGATTACGGGTTGTATGCACTACGTTGTTCCGATCTTTATTATAGCTTGTTTTTAATATGTTGATCTATGTCAATAGGCATTGGCGTCGAGAGGCACTTCTAAGGGGGAAAGGGTTACAATAAGAAATATGTTATTTTATGTAAAGTGACATGCAAATAAATCGCGCTATCATGGCGACAAGTGAGAAAGCGCGTGATCGCTTCCTTAAATGGTGTTCTTTAATATACTTCTGCAAAATAGGGTTAAAATGCACAGTACAACCATTAAATACAACATTTGAATAGAGTGAGTGCTTTATAATGGGCCAGTGTATCTTACTAGACAAAATTTTTAATTTTTTTTAGGGAGAAGTGGGGGCCCCAGAGTGCGAAGTCAGGGTCCCTAGGGCGACAAATTCGCCCACATCGCCCTCTAGAATGATCCCTGGACATAATCATGCGAAGATGCTGTCATGATTAGTTATTCATCCTCCAAACAAACAAATGCTTCATCAGTTATTATTCATATCTGATCAGTTTGCTTTCTAGTTCACATTTTCCATAGTTGTGGAATGCCTCCTAAATAATATTATAGAGCAAAGGAAAGACTTGCTGGTCTATATTTTCTACTACTGCCCCATACCATATGTGTTCTATGTAGTTGGTATTAAAGTTTCCTAAATTTTAGTCGTATTCCTGTTGAAAAACACTTGGTCACAATTTCTAAGATGATCGGTAACATGCAATTGTATTGGTTATGACCCCTTATGACCCCAGTCTTCCAGTAAAGTTAATTCTGGCGCTCAGAACGACAAGCCATGTTTTATTCGACTATATCTAATGCAAATACAAATGTTACAGTCAAACTTGTCTTAGGCCGGTCAAAGGAGTGACAGAATAATGGCTGCTTAATGCTGGCAAATGTATAACTGAACGACATATTAGGAATCTGGAAACTGGCTGCTTAATGCATGGCAAATGTATAACTGAACGGCATATTAGGAATCTGGAAACTGGCTACTTAATGCATGTTGGCGGCTTAATAGAGGAAACCACTAACACAGGTTTCACTGTATTTCGATTCTAACATTACCAAATTTTCTAAAAAGCGCAGAAATAATTGGTGTTATTTTTAGAAAGCGTAAATGACGTCGTAAAACTACAAAAAATGCTAGTTAAATTATGTCGCGTTTGACATCGCACGCTAAACCACGTATTATTGTAGATTTAAACACGGTAAATTCCTTCTTTGCATGTACAGACAAAATGCTGAGTCATGTTAGAATAGACTTGCAAGCAGAGTAAATGAGACATTTGCAAACGATGCAATTGTTTTATTGATCAACAGGAATATGACTTTAAACTCGACCCGTGAATTTAAAAATATTCTAATTAATTACGAGCATTTCAGCGAGGTTTTACCTTGCAGCTAATTGGACTTATTTACTCAATTAACCCATTTCATTCTGGATACCGTTGTAAACAGTATTTGCAAAGAACATAGAGCCAGATCAGCCGCAATGGAACGTTCCGTCTGATCAGGCTCTATGCTGTTTGCTATTCAGATGATCTTGCTAAGACACTTGTCTATGTAGCAAACAACATAGATCCTGATCAGCACGCAGCATTACGTTAAGCTGCGGTTGATCTGGATCTATGTTGTTTGCTGCATAGCCAAGTGTCTTAGCAAGATCATCTGAATAGCAAACAGCATAGATCCTGATCAGACGGCTCGTTCCGTGGCGGTTGATCTGGCTCTAAGTTCTTTGCAGATACCATTTGAACAGTATCCAGACTGAAATGGGTTAATAACCTATTATTATAACAAAAACACATTTCTATTATAAAAAATGATGAAACACCATAATCATCCTTTGAGGATTAACAGTAAACTGTACTGGTTCTGTTTCAAATTTGAAAGGATTTCCATGTTAAGATCACAATACCTGTCAACACATTTTGGTGTTACTTGATATTGGTGTCAGACATGGTATTTAGAAATTCAAGTGCAGAGTTTGTGAGATGAATGAATTTGATTGTGCACGACAAGTATAAAAGAAAAGGGGGAAATGTTGTTGATGGGCTATGTTACAAGTCTCGACAACAAATTAAACATTTGGAAACACAACAGACTTTTGTCATTATGAAATTTACATTGTACATACAGTAAACATGTACCGAAAAGGAAAACCATCAACAATATTTTCATGTTGATTTTTGAAAGTTTTCTGTCAATATAGCATTAAAAACCAGTGACTGGATTTTGAAAATTGCATTGCAAATTAATGAAGTTATGATTTTGGATTTATCTCGAATAGAAATATAATGGAGGCGGCCATCTTAGATTGAAAAGGTCACCAAAAAAATGAAAGCTTGTGACGAGCCGTCTCATCAGGATCTGCACTTTTTGCCAGTGATATGACTATTTTTAGACATAATTACCCATTTTGATAAATGAACTTGTCCAAATGTGATTTTCTGATTCATTTATTGGTTTATGAATATCATGGACCAGTCCATGTGAGTTATTTGGTGTTGAATGGGTTAATGTAGATTTCTTCTAACATCCGTTGATATTATAACACGCAGCTATCGAGTTAGGAAAGATGTATCGGATGGCGGCTACACAGTGTGTCTTCACCCATAACTCACTTGTCACATAACCTCAATTCCTAATCTACAATGTTCACAATGTGTTTGATCTACATCCATTTACCTCGCCCACCCTGTAATCTATATTGCACAGACAAGGCACTCTAACCACTCTACTATCAAACCTCGACTATCTACCCACCCCTCGACTATCTACCCTCCCCTCGACTATCTACCCTCCATTATCATCCCTCCACTATCTACCTACCCCTCGACTAGAACCCCAGACCTTGACAATCATCCCATACCTCGACTATTACCCCACCCTCAATATTATCCTATCCCTCGACTGTCACCCATCCATCGACTATGACCCATCCTTTAACTATCACTCGACTATCACCCCCTATGATCGCCCCCGACGATCTCCCTCGACGATCACCCCCTACGATCTCCCTCGACGACCACCCCCGACGATCACCCTCGATGATCACCCCCGACGATCTCCCTCGACGATCACCCCCTACGATCACCCTCGACGATCACCTCCTACGATCACCCTCGACGATCACCTACGATCACCCCCGACGGTCATCCCACCCCATTGTAATAGTTAATGGAGGTTACTGTTGTATTTTAGTGCTCTATAGATGTTCTATTTAATCTCTGCTGGACGTCAAGTGTTTTCAACTTGTTTATTTTTGACATATAAATGTTCCATGTAATTCTGGGGATCTGCCTTTTCAGTGTTTTTTATTTTGTATAAAAATTGTTGGGTATATTGAAAGGAATTAAATTGTGAGCAACTTACTCGCCCCCAAATCCCAACTTACTCGCCCCCAAATCCCCTGCCCACCACACACCTGTTGCTTACAAACACTGTATTAACCAGGTCCAGCGTAAGGGCAGCGCAGGTTCCATGTACTTACAGGGTAGCGGTTTAAATAAATATATGTGGTCTTTTCCCTCCCATTGACACTTGTATAATACTTGATGTGAAATTAAATACCCAAATGCATTAGTTTATACAAATTTATTTTAGCTCGATTGCGAAACAAGTTCTTACAACTTATATTAATCACTCCCGAGACCTCATTCCTGGTGGAATCCATCGCCATGAAGGAGAGAGAAGAGGCAATGTGGAATTTAAATGCCTTGCCTAAGGGCACAATCTTAATGGCTCCAGCGGGGCTCAAACTCCGGACCTTTCGCACCTGAAGCGAACGCACATCCACTGCACTATCACGACTTCCACGCAAAATAGTAAGAATGTATTCTCTCCACAGAATTTAAAATGAGACGAGTATAGGCTTGTTCAGCTGTTAGTGACAGAAAGAGGCCATTAGCTCATGTAGTATTGTATGTAAAATTATACATCATTAAATTAGAAACTACAAGTTAGCCTTATCTTAAGCATATTTCATTTTTCAATTGTTTCCAGCAACAAATTACACTAATTCAAAATAATCACGATTATGCGCATCTTGCAAAATAATCACATTTATATTTGCATAAAGTCGTATGTCACAACTTTAGTAAAATGTACAGGGACAAAATGGTGTGCAAAGCAACTTGAGGACAATCAGTCAGTCACCGTCTTCCAGTTTAGAATTTCAAGAAATTTACTTACCGGTAAGAATTGGTGGCCAGCGAGACACCCTTGGGGTGGTGGCCGGCGAGACACCCTTGGGGTGGTGGCTGGTGAGACACCCTTGGGGTGGTGGCCGGTGAGACACCCTTGGGGTGGTGGCCGGTGAGACACCCTTGGGGTGGTGGCCGGTGAGACACCCTTGGGGTGGTGGCTGGTGAGACACCCTTGGGGTGGTGGCCGGCGAGACACCCTTGGGGTGGTGGCTGGTGAGACACCCTTGGGGTGGTGGCCGGCGAGACACCCTTGGGGTGGTGGCCAGCGAGACACCCTTGGGGTGGTGGCCGGCGAGACACCCTTGGGGTGGTGGCCGGCGAGACACCATTGGGGTGGTGGTCGGTGAGACACCCATGGGGTGGTGGCCTTGTTTATGTTTTTAATTACAAATACATGCGGCGAAATGTAAACAGAGAAGATAGTTTGTAATGTAAGAGCATAATGAGCAGATTCATGAGCAGATACGAGACACCATTGGGGTGGTGGCCAGTGAGACACCCTTGGGGTGGTGGCCGGTGAGACACCCTTGGGGTGGTGGCCAGTGGTGGCCGGTGAGACACCCTTGGGGTGGTGGCCAGCGAGACACCCTTGGGGTGGTGGCCGTGAGACACCCTTGGGGTGGTGGCCAGCGCGAGAACCCTTGGGTGTGGCCGGCGAGACCCCTTGGGGTGGTGGCCGGCGAGACACCCTGGGTGGTGCCGGCGAGACACCCTTGGGTGGTGGCCGGCGAGACACCCTTGGGGTGGTGGCCGGCGAGACACCCTTGGGGTGGTGGCCGGCGAGACACCCTTGGGGTGGTGGCCGGCGAGACACCCTTGGGGGTGCCGCCACACCCCAACACCCGGGTGGTGGCCGGCGAGACACCTTGGGGTGGTGGCCAGTGAGACACCCTTGGGGTGGTGGCCGGCGAGACACCCTTGGGGTGGTGGCCGGCGAGACACCCTTGGGGTGGTGGCCAGCGAGACACCCTTGGGGTGGTGGCCGGTGAGACACCCTTGGGGTGGTGGCCAGCGGTGGCCGGTGAGACACCCTTGGGGTGGTGGCCGGCGAGACACCCTTGGGGTGGTGGCCGGTGAGACACCCTTGGGGTGGTGGCCGGTGAGACACCCTTGGGGTGGTGGTCGGTGAGACACCCATGGGGTGGTGGCCTTGTTTATGTTTTTAATTACAAATACATGCGGCGAAATGTAAACAGAGAAGATAGTTTGTAATGTAAGAGCATAATGAGCAGATTTCACATTGAACCTAACGTGTGTAGTTTTAATCAAGTAATGTATACTTTCATACTATTATTTAGTAACTCAATTATTATTATTAGCAGAGAAACCATGGAAACATCTACAATGTCATACCGTAAATTATAGAATTCTTGATGTGTAATACATTCTAAGTAACAGAATAATTAGGCATCATTGAATAGCTCGGATAACAGCAAAACAATATTGTTTGTAATATACATATTTTTGTTTCATGTATGTTGTTGACCTTGGAAGCTTTAATTCAAGAAAAAATGGAGATAATCCATGTACAGAGTTGTCTGTCCTTACTTTATGCAGTTATGAGTCCACGTTTAGTTATGGTGAGATTGCGCGATAGGTCATGCAAGGCTTCTAATGTTTCAAATATCAATCTGTCTGAGATGAAACTTGGCACTGATTCAAGCTTGTCCGTTATGATTGTGGCCTACATTTTGTAAGATTGTTATCAAAGTACCTTTAAACAGACTTTCAATGTTGCATGCATGCGTGAAGACCATTGCAATGATTTTTAATTATCATGAGTTGCTCACGTGAGCGAACTGCTCATGTCGTTGTGCGGGTATTGCGACGCCGATAAAATTCTACCAGCCTATACCGTTATCATAATTATATATATAACACAATAATCAAACATGGCTGCCATTTTATGATATACACCTGGTGCTAGACTAGCTGCACATGCCACTCCGCAAACACAATACCTACCACAATCTGTATTGAAAATAGAAACGTCATAGCACAAAAAATAGTATAAATTGGTTTTTTGAATGTCGCACCAATCTGTATGTTATAGAATTATACAAACGTGCATAAATTGTGGTTAAAACACTTTCAACCAATCAGTCTATCAGCTGCATTATTATACTTTTTTATCCAGATATGTGAAGGCTGTTTGTTTGATTGGTGATTTCTGTGTGCTCGCCTGTTTGTATCTTTTGAATATTTTATGAAACTTTTTTGGACAAAATTGGTTGCTAACCTTGACCCCTGTAATGGACAAGGTCATATTTAGCTAGAAACTTTAGATGAATTAATATAATGGGCTGCTCTATTCAACAAAATAGTTACTGACATTGACTGACCTCAAGTTCAAGGTCATTATTCACCAAACCCAAGATCAGTTTGACCTTATATATAGTCAAGCCACTCAATTTGACAGTGGATATTGTAGCAATACAGGTTAGAGCTTGATCCTGATCTGCATTCTTTACCTCTGATTTGTTGATGTTATTGACATTGGTGCAAAAGTGTCACGGCTGACATAACTTTAATAGCAGAATACTGTAATAATGACTGTAATAATTAGCCACGGTTTATTTCCCATATAGTAAACTACAGGTGGTAGCCACAGTTTATTTCCCATATAGTAAACTACAGGTGGTAGCCACAGTTTATTTCCCATATAGTAAACTACAGGTGATAGCCACAGTTTATTTCCCATATAGTAAACTACAGGTGGTAGCCACAGTTTATTTCCCATATAGTAAACTACAGGTGGTAGCCACAGTTTATTTCCCATATAGTAAACTACAGGTGGTAGCCACGGTTTATTTCCCATATAGTAAACTACAGGTGGTAGCCACGGTTTATTTCCCCTGTATGAATATAGTAAACTACAGGTGGTAGCCACGGTTTATTTACCCTATGAATATACAGGTGGTAGCCACGGTTTATTTACCCTATGAATATACAGGTGAATAATTTCATGCCACATGTGGTTTTATGGTAATAAAAATAAACTAAATTTTACATAACATTATCGGTTCTCCGTTCATGACAAAGTCAAAATGGTTATACAAAGGCCCTTTGTCTGAAAGACTGTTAATTTTTATTAGGGTCAGATGGGGGGGGGGTTGAACCTGCAAACTTATTATAAATGATATAAAACATGTAACCAGTGTATTTGGAAGACAGGAAGTGTCACTGTTGGTTGCAGTTCCCTGTTGGAAATCGAACATCAATGACGAGCAAGACAATACTGGGTCATCTAAAATTTTAATTGGAAATTGATGTAACTGTAATGCAAGCAATATTAAAAATGTACACGTTTAATTTAAGCAACTTAACTGAGCCATAGGAGTTTGTAATTCGAAGAATTGGTTGCATTCTACAATATACCATAACATTTGATAGCAAGGTTAACATTATGTGATAACGGTTAACAGTCTATGATAAGGGTTAACATTCTATGATAAAGGTTAACATTCTATGATAAAGGTTAACAGTCTATGATAAGGGTTAACAGTCTATGATACGGGTTAACATTCTATGATAAAGGTTAACATTCTATGATACGGTTAACAGTCTATGATACGGGTTAACATTCTATGATAAAGGTTAACAGTCTATGATACGGGTTAACATTCTATGATAAAGGTTAACAGTCTATGATACGGGTTAACAGTCTATGATAAGGGTTAACATTCTATGATAAGGGTTAACATTCTATGAAGGTTAACATTCTATTGGTTTTCTTACTCGTTTTCAAAAACCATATCATTTCTAGAAAGATCTATATTCACACATTTATAGTCAAACTAACAGTGATAGTGGATACATCTACCATACCATCAAAGTAATCTATGGAAGTTGGGTATACATGACAACTGTTCATCCATTGGTTATAATAAGTATGTCACTGGCACATGTATGAACATATTGTTGTATATACATGTAAACATAATTATGTGGTAAAGGGTTAATTGAGATATGCCAGTATTGTTACCTCGGTCATCTTTTACATTTTTATACAATTTTTAGGGTAAACTTTGGTGAAGGCAACTTGAATTTGGATGAGTTTGTGAGGTCATCTAGTCACCATTCATCGAGTGGAAGGTTGAAAAGTCCTCATTTTGACAGGTTTAGCAATTTATTCGATAAAATTAAAAATCGGCATTAAAATCGTCCCTAGTATTAAAGTGGACCGTATAGCACATTTCAACTTGCCTTGGGCATGCGTTAAATTCGTCGCCATTTTTAATGTTTGGAAAGTTATATATATAACTGGCATGAAAATCTTGCACAGATTTGCACAAATTTAGTCTGTTTTGAGACGTTTGTAGAATAAAAGAAATTGAAGATTCTGCTGCTAGCAAATTAGTGTTTGCATGGCTAGATCGTGAGGTAGAAGTTTTGATGGATTCCGCCGGTCTGCATAGACCAGCAGACTGTCAAATTGTGCCAGGTGTCGTGCTAGCAAACTTTGCCAGAAGATTGTGTAATATAAAGGTATCCTACTGCATAAAATAAACTTGGAATTGCTACCCATGATAGTAACTTTGATGTGGTACATGCGATAGTGCAGTGGAAAATAGCAGTTGATAATGCTTGGAAAGTTGAAATGATTTACAAGTTAAGAATAAGTTGAAGATTTTTCAGCGATTTTTTGTTTTAAATTAGATCTGAATATTGAAAAATGTACATGTATGTGTTAATACCATGCTTTCTATCGGAGTTGTGTTTGAATGTGTCTGTAGGAGTACTGAATATTTTGTGTCCATTGATCAAATGTTTAACCCATCAGACACAAAGTAACGGACATGGACTGGTCCATGATCTTTTTAGACCAATAAATTAATAAGAAAATTACATTTGGACCAGTTCATTTATCAAAATGGGTAATTTTGTCGAAAAATAGTAATATTACTGGCAAAAAGTGCAGATCCTGATGTGACGGCTTGTCACGAGCCGGCTCATCTCGATCTACACTTTTTGTAAGCCTATTTAGATGTCTGTGATGTTGAAAGGGTTCCTCATTGCCTATTCCTTGTAGACAGAATGGAAATGTACTGTTCAAAAGTTCATAGCAATTCATAATATACCTAACGCTGCGTTAAATGTCTTATATTACCTTCTGATGTAGTAGCATATACAAATTCATTTCAGCGGATTTGTCGATGGTTCACCCCAGGTCCACGACCGTGCCTGAAATGCTGCTCGGAGGTGCACCTGGTAACTTCTTCCACATATAATGTCGACCTCCTTCCAAAAACCATCAATAACGATAAAACAAGGTTACCAGGTCAAGGTCATGTGTCTCACAAGTGTTTGTTTTTTTAACCAGATTCAGTTCAAACTTGGCCTGACCAGGAAAGGTGTTGTTAGGTAAACTGCCCGCCGGCGATATAGCCCAAAAATGGTGCTGATGCAGCCGTAAAACCCGAAATATAATATAATAACAGTCAGATATTATATTTATACTAATGAGATATTTCATTTAGAAAGTCCACCTCCGTGGTCGAGTGGTTACGGTCGCTGACTTGTATACCACTGTAACCTATCATCACTGATGGTCACGGGTTCGAGCCCCGCTCAGGCCGTGTCTCATTTATATGAGAAAGTTGGCAGTTTCTTACGGAGGTTGGTGCACCCAAGTACTGGTTAACCGCTGGAGCCTGCCCAGGAAAGGTATTGTTAGGTAAACTGCCCGCCGGCGATATAGCCCGAAATGGTGCTGATGCAGGCGTAAAACCCGAAATATAACATAACATAACATTCATTTAGAAACTTTCCTTTCTGGGTCATAAATCTAGGTCAACTCAAACTAATACAATTTCTATATGAAATTATGAATACGAGGTGTCCGCCTCCGTGGTCGAGTGGTTAAGGTCGCTGACTTGTATACCACTGTAACCTATCGTCACTGATGGTCACGGGTTCGAGCCCCGCTCAGGTGTCTCATTTATATGAAAAAGTTGGCAGTTTCTTACGGAGGTTGGTGCACCCAAGAACTGGTTAACCGCTGGAGCCTGCCCAGGAAAGGTGTTAGGTAAACTGCTCGCCGGCGATATAGCCCAAAATGGTGTTGATGCAGGCGTAAAACCCGAAATATAACATAATGAATACGAGGTGAGCGATTGTGGACCATTCCATTTGTCATTGCATGTCGAATTTCTACGCAAATACTTCGTAATCAATTGTTACAAACATATATATGCATATTTTCCTCTACAGAGTATACTTTATTGAATATTTTTAATGTTTCGTCTGAAAACAACATCTCATACGTTTTACTTTCATGTAAATGAGATGCGAAAACAAAATTATCATTCTTAATTAGCCTGAATTATGTCATTAATCGCAATAACAGGACAGCATTTATATCCGTTCTCCTGTATCCACCTAGATTTTTAAAATCACCAGAAATGTGCGCTATAATTATGTTCTGTGTTTTTGCTGTTAAAAATGTGTGCTTTAAAATGCCGTGTGTCCACTGCTTTCTTTCTATTTTATGGCGGATAAAATATTAGAATTCTCTCGGTATGTTTGGCACTGTTACTGTCATGTCAGTCTAATGCACAGCGACGGTATGTTTGGCACTGTTACTGTCATGTCAGTCTAATGCACAGCGGCAGTATGTTTGGCACTGTTACTGTCATGTCAGTCTAATGCACAGCGACGGTATGTTTGGCACTGTTACTGTCATGTCTGTCTAATACACAGCGACGGTATGTTTGGCACTGTTACTGTCATGTCAGTCTAATGCACGGCGGCTGTTTCTATATGCATTATGATAATGTTGTTAAATGGCCAGTTACGAAGGTACATGTATATTAACTCCTATCTTAATAATGCTATTGCTCAAAACATCTGCATCTCTGCAAAGCTACTTTCATCACATTCGCCATGATTGGGTTGCAACGTTTATAGTACGCCCTATTCTCGCGTGGGACAAAACCAATTTCTCACGATTACTCGTTTATACTTTCAATTTTTACGTCAAATTCTTAGAATTTAGAATTGATAACGGGGTGGGGTGTTCTATGGTAGTTATTGTGTACTTGTAATTTAAAAACGTGCAAATTTGATAAATGCATTCAAACGTATACAGTCAAACCTGTCTTAAGCAGCCAGCCAAGGGAATCACAGAAAGTGGTTGCTTAGCACAGGTGGCTGCTTAATAGAGGGTAAATGTATAATAAAACAACATATTGGGAATCTGGAAACTGGCTGCTTAATACAGGTTGGCTGTTTAATAGAGGTGACCACTAACACAGGTTTGACTGTATAGAGAGTTTAAACGGGAATTAAGAAAATTGGAATTCGCATGCAATCTTTCCGTTTATTACTCGAATACCTTGTTACTAATCCATTTGTACTGCTTGTGAATTGCTCGTTCTGTTCCTGTATGATAGCCAATCATCTTGTGTTGAATTTATTCCTTACAAACACCTGGACTTGAGTTTCTCAGGGTTTATTCATTTGTAAAACGACATGTGTTACATCCATGATCATTCTGCATGCATTATATTTGTGCAATTTTTACATTCAATACCACTTACACAACTTGTACAGTATAAATTCATGTAAAAACAATATGGCTATGAGTGGATGACATTTTATGATTTTAATCAAGTGCTTACATGTTGTTCATTCCATTGTGTGTATAGCATCGTGTTGTTTTGCTATGTGTGTATAGCATCGTGTTGTTTTGCTATGTGTGTATAGCATCGTGTTGTTTTGCTATGTGTGTATAGCATCGTGTTGTTTTGCTATGTGTTTGAGTTACCGTTTATTCAGTGTGTAAACAAACTGTACAGTTTCTTCATAAGGCTACAGACTAATTTCTGGGTTCTCGTACAAGTCACACCCTGCATTTTTAAACGATGCCCTCTCAATTTATTGATGTCAAATATTTACCAAAACATTCTCAGAATTGGTTTTTTTGGCACATTTCCGTGTATTTTAAAGTGATAAACTGATTGTCACAATTTTCAAGATATGTTAGTTTATACAACATTATTTTTAGTTCAATTGCGAAACAAGTTATTACAACTTATATTAATCACTCTCGAGACCTCATTCCTGATGGAGTATTTTGCAGTAACGAAATCCACCCTTTCTAACAGTTTTAATGTACCTAAACATTGTTGAAAAATATATGTTATTTTGAACACTACGAGTCTTTTTGATCATTCGGTTTTCTCCGTAGCTCTGGTTTCTAGGTAACAAATCACAATTGCAATGAATTTAATGTGTGTACATCACGTAGCATGTTCTCACCAATGCAACCCGGGTTCAATCCTCGGACCAGGAAGTATGTGAGATGGTACGGTGGTCGTCAGATCAGACAGGTGGGTTTTCTCCGGGTTCTTCGGTTTCCTCTCACATATACGCTTTCATCCGGGCCAACGAAAATGATTAATATAAGTTGTTAAATAAAGTTTAAACTTAGCATGTTATATTAAAAGTGGTCTAAAAAATGCAGGAATGTGACTTTAAAATGTTTGGGCGAGAATCCAGTAATTAATATCGTGGCCTAACATGTATTCCTTGGAACACTGGATTACTCTAGGAACTATGGGATACCATTAAAAACATGGGATGGAGTTTGCCATGTAAAGAATTCCTATCCACTCCACCACTGGCAACATATGAATAGTGCTAAACAAAAATTACTGATTTTCACATTGAATGACTTGCATATCTGTGGTTTTCACAGCTACAGGTAAATGTAACATCCCAGCATTCCTTGAGTGGTTTTCGCAGGTAAATGTAACATCCCAGCATTCCTTGAGTGGTTTTCGCAGGTAAATGTAACATCCCAGCATTCCTTGAGTGGTTTTCGCAGGTAAATGTAACATCCCAGCATTCCTTGTGTGATTTTCGCAGGTAAATGTAACATCCCAGCATTCCTTGAGTGATTTATTTTAATAGACCATTTGCAAAATAATCCCAACAGTCAATCCGAGATCGGAATGCATCCATTTCGCACTGAAATAATGTTGTTCAGTAGTACAACAATAACAAACTAAAGTAGTACAATGTTGCTTCCGCATACGATGTCGGTCGAGTTCAATCTCGGTACTTCCATACCACGTCGGTCGAGTCCAATCTCGGTACTTCTATACCACGTCGGTCGAGTCCAATCTCGGTACTTCTATACCACGTCGGTCGAGTCCAATCTCGGTACTTCTATACCACGTCGGTCGAGTCCAATCTCGGTACTTCTATACCACGTCGGTCGAGTCCAATCTCGGTACTTCTATACCACGTCGGTCGAGTCCAATCTCGGTACTTCTATACCACGTCGGTCGAGTCCAATCTCGGTACTTCTATACCACGTCGGTCGAGTCCAATCTCGGTACTTCTATACCACGTCGGTCGAGTCCAATCTCGGTACTTCTATACCACGTCGGTCGAGTCCAATCTCGGTACTTCTATACCACGTCGGTCGAGTCCAATCTCGGTACTTCCATACCACGTCAGTCGAGTCCAATCTCGGTACTTCTATACCACGTCGGTCGAGTCCAATCTCGGATTTGGAATCGAGTGGTCCTGGGTTCGATACTTGGTCAGGCCACGTATGTAGTGTCATTGAGCAAGGCACCTCACACACATTGCTTAGTACTGGTTAATCGCTTAGGTCGGCTAAGCTTGCCCAGGAAAACATGTCTAGGTCCCCGCGAGGGGTTTGCCATTAAAGGAACATACATACCACGTCGGTCGATTCCAATCTCGGATTTGGCATCGGTTTAATCTGCAAATGTCTCTTAGTACAACCTCTGTAATATTTTGTACATTTTTATTGTGAACAGTAATTTTTATAGATGTACTTTCTATACAGGAAAGGGAAGTCAACATGTACCAATTTCATATGCTTAGAATTTACTGTTAGAATGGTTAAGAACAACGACACAAGGTCAGTTTTATATTAGGAAACGATGTTTATAAAGACATTGGGGCTTTTTTTGTCACTGCCACCACTGTTAAAATGAATATTATGGTTGCCTTGGTAATTGTTTTTGGGGGTATTTTTTGTTGGGTATTGAGTTGATGTCAATTGACCTAGAAATGTAGATAGAATTGAAGGATCAGTAAACCAACCCAGATGTGAACTGGTATCACTGCACTAGATTGTTGAGATATTGCGCAGGTGTACAGGTTTATGTAAGCTTCCCAGGGATTTCATGTACATATAAATCATATTCTTTGAAGGGCATTCATGGTAAAAGTATGAATCTTCTGTTGTTTTTAATTTGAATGATGTAGATTGAACATAGATGGGTTTTTAAATCTTGTAAAGTGTTTTTTGTAGAATTTGTTTTCCCCACACAATGACTTGTTTAATAGAGCAGGTATTTGCATGTCTATATTTTGTATAAATGAACATTGTACAATGAATTGATGTCCGCTATGGACAACAATAAACTATTTCATATGAAGTACACTTATTTTTCATTTTATAAATACTGAAGAATAATTTTGCGATTGCAAACTGGCAGTTGTGAGTTGCAGTGATGAAGACAAGAGTACAAGACGCCAACCTTTATAATTATATGCGGCCAATTGTTCCAGATTGGGAGCAAAGACCACAGCTTCTCCGAGTAGCGATGAAGGGCATACAGCTTCTCCGAGTAGCGATGATGGGCGTACAGCCTCTCCGAGTAGCGATAAAGGGCGTACAGCTTCTCCGAGTAGCGATGATGGGCGTACAGCCTCTCCGAGTAGCGATGAAGGGCGTACAGCCTCTCCGAGTAGCGATGATGGGCGTACAGCTTCTCCGAGTAGCGATGATGGGCGTACAGCCTCTCCGAGTAGCGATGAAGGGCGTACAGCTTCTCCGAGTAGCGATGAAGGACGTACACCTTATCTGACCACAATAACAAAGTGGCAATAAATCCTGGCCACGATATTTATTACCTGAACTGCAGGGTGTATAGTTCAGAATATAATTAACCATAGAATGAACAACATTGCTGCAGACGAATACTCGCAGATAAAACATGCTGTGAATTTACTCTTTGCACGAAAGTGGTGGAAATAACAAATATGTGGTGGAATTTCATTAGACTTATAGCGACACAATTGTAATGAAATTCGACGACACATTTCCAGATTAATGAATTGTTGTTTTAAATTGCCTTTATTAAACATTTCCAGATTAATGAATTGTTGTTTTGAATTGCCTTTATTAAATAAAGGCAATTCAAAATAACAATTCATTAATTAATAAAGGCAATTCAAAACAACAATTCATTAATGTGGAAATGTGTCGTTTATTATTTACCCAGCATGCAGAGTTAACACCTATACACCGTCAGCCAAATGACTGCAGAGATAACTGCTTCATCACAACTTTGTTGAACAAATTACCACTGTGGAAACTGCTGAGTCTGATCAGGATCTATGTTGTTTGCTATTCGGATAGTAGTTAGAATACACTTGCAAACAGCCTGATCAGACGGAACATTCTGTGCCATCTGATCTGGCTCTATGCCAAAGTGATTTTATCTGTCACTAGCGTGCAACGGGTGAATAGGTTTAGCGGAATATAAAGGAGTCACTATTTCTCTTGGTTTGTTGTAGCGATCTGATGATTTTCAACTAATTAGACTACGACTAAGTCACATGGTCCAATGAAAAAGCCACATTTCTTGCTTCTAAATCGTATAGACGCGACCTACTAATGTACTTTGTCCAAGTCCGATAGATCAAATCATTGGCCCGTCTTAAAATATACACCGAGTGAAGCCAGGTGTATATTTCGTTACGACTGTCCAATTCGTGATCTATCCTATACATATTTACTATATCGCGATGATGTGCAAAATGCAACATTCAATGACATCGTTTCACCATCACACCTCGAGCTCGTAGGTAATAATTATGCACACTATATTGTATGCCTCCATGTCGATTAAAATAACTGGTTTGAATACCGCGACGTGTTGATTCAATGTTAAATTTTACGATGTCAAAGGTCATACACAAGTTATTCTATGCATGTCCCAGGTCTCAAACCGCTAGCAATTTTTAAATAACTGCACAAATCAAATGGCACCAATATTCACATCAAATCATGGTCACAGTGAAATGCACAGTAATATATGTATAGGATATAAGCCAAAAATGATCCAATATGTAAAATATTGGGACTGTATGAGGCACGTAGCGCCGAAGACCGTACCAATATTATATCCGTTTGAGGCTTATATCTTACTTAAAACACACACTTATATAACAAGATCCTACTAATTAAAATTGTTAATTTTGTACCGGGACGCCTAGGATTTAATATAATACTCTGGCCTTTTGACAGCAGTCCAATATTAATAATAATGGACTGCAAATACAAAGGTATGACGTCACGAGTGTTTTAAGTCTAGATCTATTCAACTGTGGATTTGTAACATCAAACAAGACAACTGTTTTACCATTCGGAGTTAACCCTTTCAACACCACATACCTCTAAATTGGCTTACAAAAAAGTGTAGATCCAGATGAGCCGGCTCGTGACGAGCCGTCTCATCAGGATCTGCACTTTTTTCAAGTAATATAACTATTTTTAGGGAAAAAAATACCCATTTTGATAAATGAACTGATCCAAATGTAATTTTCTGATTAATTTATTGGTCTAAATATATCATGGACCAGTCCATATGAGTTACTTGGTGTTGAATGGGTTAAGGAGGATAATTTGGGCAATCTGAGAGAAGTAGTCAGAGACGTCTCACTTTCCCCCATTTTGAGCTCGGAGAAAAATGTTCATGTCAAACCTGTGTTCGTGATCGCCTCTATTAAGCAGCCACGTACATCATTCACAGTGTGGTAATTTGTCTAACAATGAACCTCTATTATGCAGCTGCCTCTGCTAAGCAGCCAATCTATATCACTCCCTTATCTGTCTACTTTTACTCTACCCTTGTCTGTCCCGATAGAAAATTGGGAGGTGTGAAAGGCTGGAGTTTACGTACAGCTGTAACCGATGCCATGCAATGCACTTCCACATTGCCTCGTGGTGATGGATTCCATTAGGAATAAGGTCTCGAGAGAAATTAATCTAATGTTGTAAAAAAAAAACTTGTTTCGCTATCAAACTAAGACAAATTTGTTTCGCTATCACACTAAGACAAATTTGTACAAACTTTACAAGAAAATGTGGAAGAGAGAGAATGGAAACTTTCACTCCAGCTAGAATTGTAGTGTTCAGATACAGTATAAGGCAATTAGTATACTTGAACACAAAACACAGGACACGGATAAAATAAGTAACACGCAACAAATCTCATATTTTGCAGTCAGTGAACAGTTTATCAATATTAAAATACACAAGCTCATAATGATGTAAGCATCGGAAGTTATACATTATATTATAATTATATCCTACATCCTATGTACAAACTGATGAATGAAACAAACCATCTTTACCGTGAAATATTCATACAACATAACACAACAATGGAACAGAAGTTAGAGGACAACTTGATGGAAATAGTCTCTAAGATCAAGGAGAAGTGTTTTCATATAGAATATAAAATTATAGGGGACGGGCGTTTTCATATAGAATATAAAAGGGGACGGGTGTTTTCATATAGAATATAAAATTATAGGGGACGGGTGTTTTAATATAGAATATAAAATTATAGGGGACGGGTGTTTTAATATAGAATATAAAATTATAGGCGACGGGTGTTTTCATATAGAATATAAAATTATAGGGGACGGGCGTTTTAATATAGAATATAAAATTATAGGGGACGGGTGTTTTCATATAGAATATAAAATTATAGGGGACGGATGTTTTCATATAGAATATAAAATTATAGGGGACGGGTGTTTTCATATAGAATATAAAATTATAGGGGACGGGTGTTTTCATATAGAATATAAAAGGGGACGGGTGTTTTCATATAGAATATAAAATTATAGGGGACAGGTGTTTTCATATAGAATATAAAATTATAGGCGACGGGTGTTTTCATATAGAATATAAAATTAAGAGACGGGTGTTTTCATATAGAATATAAATTATAGGGGACGGGTGTTTTCATATAGAATATAAAATTATAGGGGACGGATGTTTTAATATACAATATAAAATTATAGGGGACGGGGTTTTCATATAGAATTATAGGGGACGGGTGTTTTCATATAGAATATAAAATTATAGGCGACGGGTGTTTTCATATAGAATATAAAATTATAGGGGACGGATGTTTTAATATACAATATAAAATTATAGGGGACGGGTGTTTTCATATAGAATTATAGGGGACGGGTGTTTTCATATAGAATTATAGGGGACGGGTGTTTTCATATAGAATTATAGGGGACAGGTGTTTTCATATAGAATATAAAATTATAGGGGACGGGTGTTTTAATATAGAATATAAAATTATAGGGGACGGGCGTTTTAATATAGAATATAAAATTATAGGGGACGGGTGTTTTCATATATGTAGAATATAAAATTAAAAGGGACGGGACATCTGTTTTTTGGGGGTTTAGCCAACAGTTTAGGTCATCGACTTGCCTTGTGTAATGGTGGGTATCGTTACTCGTTACCCCCCATCAACGTGACTCTTCACATTTATCCACCTTTACGCGTAATAGTGGTCAAAAACTGCCTGCCTAATAAACTTTGCTTCATACGTCGTACAAAGACGAGCCGTCTCATCAGGATCTGCACTTTTTGCCAGATATTACTATTTTTAGATAAAATTACCCATTTTGATAAATGAACTGGTCCAAAGGTAATTATTAATTTATTGGTCTAAAAATATCATGCACCAGTCCATGTCAGTTACTTGGGGTTGAATGGGTTAATAATCGCCAGAGGTAAGTAAGGTAGGTAAACTGACGGCTTACCCAGTGATTATGATTGGTAAATTGCAGACCTTTGTATGGAGATACACTAGTGTAAAAGCCAACATCTATAGAATGGAAATGGATGGCTTAGCCATTAGTGTATACGCCAACATCTCTAAAATGGAAATGGATGGCTTAGCCATTAGTGTATACACCAACATCTCTAAAATGGAAATGGATGGCTTAGCCATTAGTGTAAAAGCCAACATCTCTAGAATGGAAATGGATGGCTTAGCCATTAGTGTATAAGCCAACATCTCTAGAATGGAAATGGATGGCTTAGCCATTAGTGTATAAGCCAACATCTCTAGAAGGGAAATGGATGGCTTAGCCATTAGTGTATAAGCCAACATCTCTAGAATGGAAATGGATGGCTTAGCCATTAGTGTATACGCCAACATCTCTAAAATGGAAATGGATGGCTTAGCCATTAGTGTAAAAGCCAACATCTCTAGAATGGAAATGGATGGTTTAGCCATTAGTGTATAAGCCAACATCTCTAGAATGGAAATGGATGGCTTAGCCATTAGTGTATAAGCCAACATCTCTAGAAGGGAAATGGATGGCTTAGCCATTAGTGTATAAGCCAACATCTCTAGAATGGAAATGGGTGGCTTAGCCATTAGTGTAAAAGCCAACATCTCTAGAATGGAAATGGATGGCTTAGCCATTAGTGTATAAGCCAACATCTCTAGAATGGAAATGGATGGCTTAGCCATTAGTGTAAAAGCCAACATATCTAGAATGGAAATGGATGGCTTAGCCATTAGTGTAAAAGCCAGTATCTCTAGGAGGGAAATGGATGGCTTAGCCATTAGTGTAAAAGCCAGCATCTCTAGAACAGAAATGGCTTAGCCATTAGTGTAAAAGCCAGCATCTCTAGAAGGGAAATGGATGGATTAGCCATTAGTGTAAAGGGCCAACATCTCTTGGATGGCTTAGCCACTAGTGTAAAAGCCAACATCTCTAGAAGGGAAATGGCTTTGCCACTAGTGTAAAAGCCAACATCTCTAGAAGGGAAATGGCTTAGCCACTAGTGTAAAAGCCAACATCTCTAGAAGGGAAATGGCTTAGCCACTAGTGTAAAAGCCAACATCTCTAGAAGGGAAATGGCTTAGCCACTAGTGTAAAAGCCAACATCTCTAGAAGGGAAATGGCTTAGCCACTAGTGTAAAAGCCAACATCTCTAGAAGGGAAATGGCTTAGCCACTAGTGTAAAAGCCAACATCTCTAGAAGGGAAATGGCTTTGCCACTAGTGTAAAAGCCAACATCTCTAGAAGGGAAATGGCTTAGCCACTAGTGTAAAAGCCAACATCTCTAGAAGGGAAATGGCTTAGCCACTAGTGTAAAAGCCAACATCTCTAGAAGGGAAATGGCTTAGCCACTAGTGTAAAAGCCAACATCTCTAGAAGGGAAATGGCTTAGCCATGAACAATTTAAACAACTGTAAAATCTTACATTTTCATAGATTTTTGTATTCCATTGAATCAATTTTCACAGTAGAGACAATTTGTTGCTCAAGATTGTATATGGTGTAGTAGGGAATGGTCATTACATACATGATTACATGATGGCCCATTGTTGCCAGCTCATCCAGGTACACGACGGCCCACCATGTGGGATTCGAACCAGCAGCGGTGAGGGGAAGTATTCTGAAGTCAATGACTTGGGCACAACGGAGACCAAAAAATAAATTTGTTTAAAATTGAATCGAACAATTTCATTAGCCGTAGTTGCACTGTAAACCTGCAATTAAGCTGCTAGAAATCATAGCTTAGACATGAAACTATAAAACTTTTCTCGTATCTCAAACTCAGTCTCAAGCTTCCGATTGGTTCAGCTAGCTGGCAGTAAAACTCAGAATCAAACAATCAAATAATTTGAGATCTGAGAAAAGTGTTATAACCCCCGGGCACTGGTCCCCGAGATTATTAAACATTTCTCCACTCAAATACAGTCCGATTCATTGAGGCGAGTCAAATCACTCGAGCAAGGTTTGATAACCCCCGCGCGAGCTCTAGTTACTGTTGCTGTTGAAGGTCAAATAAGTGCAAGGTACACAATCTTATTGTCGCCCTAGGGACCCTGACTTCGCCCTCTGGCAGCCCAAAAATAATTTTTTTTTTTGGTTTTTACGCTTTTCAAACAAAATTTTGTCTATTAAGATACACTGGCCCATTATAAAGCACTCCTTCTATTCAAATGTTGTATTTAATGGTACTGTACATTTTAACCCTATTTTGCAGAAGTATATTAACCCTTTCAACACCACAGACCTCTAAATAGGCCAACAAAAAGTGTAGATCCAGATGAGCTGGCTCGTGACGAGCCGTCTCATCATGATCTGCACTTTTTGCCAGTAATATTACTATTTTTAGAGAAAAATTACCCATTTTGATAAATGAACTTGTCCAAATGTGATTTTCTGATTCATTTATTGGTTTATGAATATCATGGACCAGTCCATGTGAGTTACTTGGTGTTGAATGGGTTAAAGAACACCATTTAAGGAAGCGATCACGCGCTTTCTCACTTCTCCCAAAAATTCTGAACTAGAATGAACCTTGCTCTATAGATAATGTTGGCAGGCACCATCATATAATATGGTGTAATAATTATGATTTAATAAAAAAAACACTGGAATTCAAAATGTTGATATCACCCGTAGGAAAGATGGTCACTGCTTGTGTACGAGGTATGTTGGGCGCAGGAAGGATGGTCACTGCTTGTGTACGAGGTATGTTGGGCGCAGGAAGGATGGTCACTGCTTGTGTACGAGGTATGTTGGGGTAAAAACTCAAATAATACCTGGAACAATTCTTTCATTTCGTAAGAAATCACCCATAAACGAGGACAGTGGCAGACCAGGCTATTGCAGATCACTAGTTAAAATATCAATGTTATAGGTCGAAGAATTGGATGAATATGAATCTCTATGGTAACGTCACTTACAAAACCCGGCCCAAATATTTTCCAGCTATGTTTCCCACAATCCCCAGTTATAAATACGTGAATACTGGGCACTACCTTCATATCAAATGAAAGGCTAATGTCGAGTTCCATGTGGCAATCATTTTGCTAAACTAGTCGTGTGAAAAGTGTGGAATATATGCCGTCATATTTTGTATTCTTAATGGAAGCCTAAGGAAAGAAATGTGGAATATTTGCGACAATGCTATGAAGAAATGGGTGTACGAGTGGCATAGGAAGTTAAAGAGTGTCGCCGACAAACCACGAAGCTACGTCAATTTGTCAAATCATACCACACAAACGTACGTCGTAATGACACTGTGCCGAGCGAACAACAGTGACGTTGCCATGGTTATGCTCAATAAATTGTTTTTATACTCAGATGGGTACTATTTTATCACCATGTTTGGAATACGTAATCTAATCTCACAAACTATCAGGAATATTTGGACCTCTAATAACGAATTGAGAGATCTGTCCAGGGTATTTTTCAATTCAAGGGCTTAACTCGGAAGCTACAGGAAACTAACATGGGGATGTGGGATACATATTTGTACCACATATAACATGGGACATACATATAATGCCCAGGTACTACTCGGGACATACATATAACACCCAGGTACTACTTGGGACATACATATAATGCCCAGGTACTACTCAGGACATACATATAAAACCCAGGTACTACTCAGGACATACATATAATGCCCAGGTACTACTCAGGACATACATATAATGCCCAGGTACTACTCAGGACATACATATAATGCCCAGGTACTACTCAGGACATACATATAATGCCCAGGTACTACTCAGGACATACATATAATGCCCAGGTACTAATCAGGACATACATATAATGCCCAGGTACTACTCAGGACATACATATAACACCCAGGTACTACTCGGGACATACATATAATGCCCAGGTACTACTCGGGACATACATATAACTCCCAGGTACTACTCGGGACATACATATAATGCCCAGGTACTACTCGGGACATACAGATAACACCAAAACAATAATATCCTTTCGATGTGGGACAATAATTAAGATGGATGAGAAAAAGACAATTGAAAAAAGCACTTTCAGCAACAATATCATATAAAGCACTACGGCCAGATCTACATATAAAATAACAAGAAAATTGGTAGACACAATGGATGCTGCACAAACTGGCTGCTTCATGCAAACTTACTTTCTACATACACTAGAGCTATCACTGAATATATGATTTCCTTGAATAGTTTTGCGAGTTTTGCTCCAGACGGACGTATGGACAAACAGACAAAGTGGCAAGTATATACTCTCCGTCTGGGGAGCATATTTACATACATATTGTCAAGCACATTTAACATGGAGTGTACAAAGTTTGGTCCTATTTATCTAGATATGATTTAGAAAACTTCTCGCTAAGTAATGAATTCTTTGCAACAAAATACACTACTTCATCTATTCAATAATTCTATGCCAAATATTTAATAAGTCCAACACATAATTCGTTGTTAAAATATCGACATGAAAAGTGCACAGATTTCGGACAAACTTCTTTGGATAATGAAAAATGTATCAAATTACAGTGTGAATTATTTAGGAATCATGCACGCTATTATTGAAAGCTATACAATTATGGAACATCCATATACAGGATTTATCGGAAAGAGCTTGTCGAGAAGAACATTCACGTAATATTACATATTTACAAAAATTACACATTATTGAAGCACTTTTTAATAGATTCATTTTGCGCGTTTTGGATTAGTTGGTGCATTCACGTCATTTGAAGTTGCATCTTCTTAAATGTATCTACTTACTCCAATATATTGCCAGATTGTAGCCGTGTACGTCTTGTATCAAAACTTATCACAGAGTTTAAAATAGGAACAAACTTCGAACATACCATTTATAACTAATTGCATTTTTAGGCATCACATTGGAGGTATAATATGACTATCGGTGTACATGTATATACAATAACGCTGGGAGAGACAACGACACTTTTCTACATCAGTAGTAGCATAGTAACACAATAATTTACTAATCCGATGCTATAACTGAAATAAAGGCGAAAAGGCAACAACCTTACTTTTTTAACAACATTTAACCCATAGTAACTCGCATGGACTGGTCCATGATATTCATAAACCAATAAATGAATCAGAAAATCACATTTGGACAAGTTCATTTATCAAAATGGGTAATTATGTCTAAAAATAGCCATATCACTGGCAAAAAGTGCAGATCCTGATGAGACGGCTCGTCACGAGCCAGCTCATCTGGATCTACACTTTTTGTAAGCCTATTTAGAGGTCTGTGGTGTTGAAAGGGTTAATGTCGTCTGACCTCAAATTCTGTAAGTTTTCAGATAGTAAATGTCTCTACGATGGGGTCTCAAACATTTCAAAGGGTTTCAATTGTTTCAACGATGGTCAAAGAAACGTTTCAGATCTTTACTATAATTCTTGTGCTGTTATAAAACAAAAAACAACACCGTTATCAAAAAGCACTATGAGGATGCACAACAAACAAGTATTCCTTGCCCACCACTTTCTTCTATCACCCTGAGCAACCCTGTACAACACAACCTTCACTGTGAACAGACGATACAATGCACCATAAAAATCAATTGAAATAAATGAAGACGAATTGCAGTTATTCAAATCGATTTTCCCTTTTCATTGCATCGACATTTAACAGCAAACATTATTTGTTGCCTCAAGTTATTTGTTGCCTCAATATAAAACGATATATACCGTATTTAGCTGTGTATAGTGCGCACATTTCTTACTGAAATCCTCATCCATTTTATCTACTGCGCATTATACACCAGTACAGACATCAGGACATTTTTTTCCGGACCAAAATTGACCAATATTTCATGAAATTCGACCCGAACGGCCCCGCAGTCATTCTATAATGTGTTACCTTCGACAAACGTTATAAACTAGCTATTAAAACCAGTTGCCGATAGTCTATATAAATAAATGAAATGAATAAGACCATAAAATTAGCATATATTGCGTTTATTTTGGCAAACTTTGAAGAATTTAATTGAAAGTTAAAATGGCGATTTGATAACATCACGTGGTTTTATCGTATGTAATATTTCCCGTACTTTTCGCGTACTTCGCCGCATAAAGCGACACACTTTTTTTTGGGTGCAGTATTTCAATTGTTTGTAGCGATAATTAATTTCGACAAACCTTTCACAATGGGTCCCAGTTAATTAGGTAGGCTACACGTGTTGAGAAGTTTGAGCATCTGCTGAGATGTTTGAGCAGGTGTTAAGTTTGAGAAATTAATTATCACTCAACTTGTCAATTTAATGCCATGTCATCGAAGCTGTCATCAGACAAGCAGTAAACATTCTCTTTTTTCATGAAATTATGGGTGCGTTACCGTTTTTCGATGAGGTATCTCGAGTGATTAATATAAGTTGTAAAAATCACGGAGCACAATATTTAGCGAATATTGATAAATGTTTAATTTTGACTTGGAAAATTGCGTTTTTCACGTGCGCAGTATACATAGGAACTCAGTTTTTCCGCCGATTTTCGTGCCAGATCGTGGGTGCGCACTATACACGGTAGCGCACTATACACAGCTAAATACGGTAAACACATTACATTGTAAATGAAAATATAAACATACCCACGAGATTCAAGCTACATTTCAACATTAACCTCTCCCTTATAAAAGGACAGCTAGCTATGTAAATCAGAGATAAATATACATGTATACAGCTGTGTCCTTCAAAAACTAGCAATATGCTCATGAAAGCACCACCCAACACAGGAACATGGCATCAAATGTTTGGCCTAAAGATGGAAATATTAAATCTAAATGTACGCGGATACACGAATTACATCCAATAAAAATCAATACACACATACATAATTATATAAAACATATATAAAACATTGGAACAACCGGTCTTCCGCTAGCCAGCTGTAGAGCTTCATAAACATGAAATAATTTGACACCTCCAGGGGATTCGAACCAGCAGCAGTGAGGGAGCAAGTGAGATGATGTAAACAACCTAAACCAGTCAGCCATGGAGGGGCCGCACTGCATATCAAGCTCACTTTCTAGTATTAAGTTCCAATTAAGTTCTAAGGTAGTTACATTTACGAGCACACTGTTGGTTTTCGCACGACTTGGCTCGATTGATCCTGGTTACACATGCATAATTATTTTTAAACAATAAAAACATATTAAAGAAATACCGGTAATAGATTATCCACTAACGCTCGACTCCATGTACAAAACAAGTGTAGCAAGTATACTCACGACATGCCAACGTAACCGCACATACTCGAGCATGCGCAGCAATTCATGGGGCACACTGTACACCTCCGTATTCTTGAATATACGGGTTGTGTAAACTCCCACATAATTTGAGGGCACGTACACACGAAACACTTGTATCTATGTAGTCAATGGTAAAAATCTGCCATTTGCCAATTGCAATAAATTTGCAAAATGGCTCAAATCTTTTTTTTCAATTATTTTATTCATGAATCTCGGGTATTATATCTCGTAAATATGACGCAAATAAATAAAATCTAAGATACAGATGAATATATTACAGAAGAAATTATGCTTACAATATGGCAAATAGACATGAAATAAATTACACTGACAGATACGGTAAATAAATTACACCAACATATGTGGCAGAAAAGTTGTAAACACGTACATGATTAACAAGATCATTAATCGCACGCGTTACATAAGGCCACACTTTATGTCAAGTCAATAGTTATAAATAATGGTAATGTTATTTGTTTGTAAAAATCCTGACACACATAACTGTCATATGTAGCAGCCCAGAGAGTCGTAAACAACGGATTAAATCTACGATTAATTATGGGGGGGGCGGCGTTTCCAGCCCAGAGAGATATGGCTTGGTATATTATTTAGTAAGCCCGATATATATACATATAGATGCTGGGTATGTAAAGTGTTCTGTAATTGTATGGTTTGCACAAGCACCAGTCTATGAAGCCCGCTGGTGTAACGTTTTCTCAATAAGTTTCTTTACAAGAGAAATACAATTTTGCATCGATACTACAATACAACACATGAAATGCATCACAATAAAATATGAAATACAGTCAAACCTGTCTTAAGCAGCCAGTCAGCGGACTCATCAAAAGGCTGCTTACCACAGGTGAAATGCATAATGTATAATAAAACAACATATTGGAAATCAGAAACTAGCTGCTTCATACAGGTTGGCTGTTTAATAGAGGTGACCACTAACACAGGTTTGACTGTATACACGCATACAACACATATGAAATGCATCACAATAAAATAGGAAATACAGTCAAACCTGTCTTAATCAGCCAGCCAGCGGACTCGTCAAAAGTGGCTGCTTAGCACAGGCGACTGCTTAATAGAGGTTAAATGTATAATAAAATAACATATTGGAAATCAGAAACTGGCTGCTTAATAGAGGTGACACAGGTTTGACTGCATACACGCGAACAACACATGAAATGCATGACAATAAAATAGGAAATATACTCAAGATTCATCATTGTAGTACAATGAGGTAGAGTTCTCGGCACAATAAAACCACAAACAGTAGAAAAATAACAAATAATAGATATCCCGAAACAACACTTATGTAAACCGTAATATCTAACAGATCACAACATACATCTATAAATATGTAGGTGGCAGACGCAATTCTGCAGACCAAAACAGTTATCTGCAAATGAACACAACCAGAGACATTGCTGTTTCTTCTATTACCTCCCTGGACGGATAAAGTCCGATTTATCCCGATATGTATTTTGGTCCATTTAGTCGGGATCCTTTCGTTTCAAAATCATGTTAATTGATAACAAATTGACAATCAATCCATTGGATATATTGTAGGATATCTGTAGAGATTTAATCAATTAATAATTATAAGATGAGAGAATGGATGAAAATAGATATGATGGATGTAAAGGAATCCACGATAAAAACAGAGGGTGAAAATAGATATCATGGATGTAAAGGAATCCACGATAAAAACAGAGAGTGAAAATAGATATCATGGATGTAAAGGAATCCACGATAAAAACAGAGGGTGAAAATAGATATGATGGATGTAAAGGAATCCACGATAAAAACAGAGGGTGAAAATAGATATGATGGATGTAAAGGAATCCACGATAAAAACAGAGGGTGAAAATAGATATGATGGATGTAAAGGAATCCACGATAAAAACAGAGGGTGAAAATAGATATCATGGATGTAAAGGAATCCACGATAAAAACAGAGGGTGAAAATAGATATCATGGATGTAAAGGAATCCACGATAAAAACAGAGGGTGAAAATAGATATCATGGATGTAAAGGAATCCACGATAAAAACAGAGGTAACTAATTAGAAATAGCAATGGTCCCTCAATTCATTCATTCAGGAGGCAGTGGCTGAACAATATCTCTCATTCTGCAGTCCACAACATACAAATGTAAATCAAAATATCATCAACACGAAACAATATAAGAGATTCTTATAGGCCTGCTGTCGTGGGCGAGTGACAATATGTAGGAGTGAAGACGTTGAATAGATGGGGTGGTTGTTTATGAAAGATCGGAATGGGGGTAGGCAGAGATGGTATTATACAACATATATTATATGAATAAGGCCCATTCATTTAGATGTATAATAAAAAACAGTGTAAGAAATATAAAAAATCTCGAAATCTCGTAGCCGCAAGAATAGGTGTCGGACAACGACGATACCCTGTGGCTGGATGGCAAACAATTAGGGACAAGATCATATCTATTACTAATACTATTAAATGTAAGCTTAGCACATAATTTATATACACAATACAGTGTACATTATAAGATGTACTGGTATAATTCATGATCCAGCGACCACACATAAATATCAACATACACTGAACAAGACTTTAAAAACGCACCACCTATATGGGGATGATTTTTGTACATTTGTAATTTTGCGGAAATTTCATCAAATTTGGCACAGACTAAGACTGACTACTGCTCATGGCGATCCTTTGAAATATATTTACGGTAGGCATACTATATTTGAAAACGGGTCTTAAATCAAATATATACAAATATACCCCCCCCCCACGGACAAGTGGTGCGTTTTTACAGCTGGTCAGTGTGGTGACTGTTGGGCAGGTTTTTGATCGGGCATGTGTGCGTATTATATTTTCGTTTTTATTGTATCAACTTTTCCCAGTTGACATTTTGTTGGACAGTATGGCCGCTGGAACAGGGGCAATAATTTACAAGACAGATCAGCATGGCAGACATTTGAGCATCTACAAGGCTGGAGTCGATATCGTAGTGGAACACTTTTAGCTGGAATGAGACACCAAAACCAGTGCATCATTAGGACTTTTGATAGTAAGATTCCATACTTAAATACAAGCTGGAAAGCCACCATTTAAGGCAAAATAAATAAATAAAAATAAAGCAAGGAGAATACCTCCATGCACATCAAAAGTTGCCACTCCAACATCAAAATCATTGCTACGGCCCAGCATAGGGTAATATATAACGATCGTTGCTACGGCCCAGCATAGGGTAATATATAACGATCGTTGCTACGGCCCAGCATAGGGTAATATATAACGATCATTGCTACGGCCCAGCATAGGGTAATATATAACGATCGTTGCTACGGCCCAGCATAGGGTAATCTATAACGATCAGCAATACGGCCCAGCATAGGGTAATATATAACGATCAGCAATAC
>CM026390.1:14298754-14404130 GCA_014843695.1 Archivesica marissinica | reverse complement strand
AACAAAAGTATATAGATGTACGTAAATAAAACAACAAAAGTATATAGATGTACGTAAATAAAACAAAACAAAAGTATATAGATGTACGTAAATAAAACAACAAAAGTATATAGATGTACGTAAATAAAACAACGAAAGTATATAGGTGTACGTAAACAAAACAACAAAAGTATATAGGTGTACGTAAACAAAACAACAAAAGTATATAGATGTACGTAAACAAAACAACAAAAGTATATAGATGTACGTAAACAAAACAACAAAAGTATATAGGTGTACGTAAACAAAACAACAAAAGTATATAGGTGTACGTAAACAAAACAACAAAAGTATATAGATGTACGTAAACAAAACAACAAAAGTATATAGATGTACGTAAACAAAACAACAAAAGTATATAGGTGTACGTAAACAAAACAACAAAAGTATATAGGTGTACGTAAACAAAACAACAAAAGTATATAGGTGTACGTAAACAAAACAACAAAAGTATATAGGTGTACGTAAACAAAACAACAAAAGTATATAGATGTACGTAAACAAAACAACAAAATAATATAGATGTACGTAAACAAAACAACAAAAGTATATAGGTGTACGTAAACAAAACAACAAAAGTATATAGGTGTACGTAAACAAAACAACAAAAGTATATAGGTGTACGTAAACAAAACAACAAAAGTATATAGGTGTACGTAAACAAAACAACAAAAGTATATAGGTGTACGTAAACAAAACAACAAAAGTATATAGATGTACGTAAATAAAACAAAACAAAAGTATATAGATGTACGTAAATAAAACAACAAAAGTATATAGGTGTACGTAAATAAAACAAAACAAAAGTATATAGATGTACGTAAATAAAACAACAAAAGTATATAGATGTACGTAAATAAAACAAAACAAAAGTATATAGATGTACGTAAATAAAACAACAAAAGTATATAGATGTACGTAAATTAATAAAACAACAAAAGTATATAGATGTACGTAAATTAATAAAACAACAAAAGTATATAGGTGTACGTAAACAAAACAACAAAAGTATATAGGTGTACGTAAACAAAACAACAAAAGTATATAGGTGTACGTAAACAAAACAACAAAAGTATATAGATGTACGTAAACAAAACAACAAAAGTATATAGATGTACGTAAACAAAACAACAAAAGTATATAGATGTACGTAAACAAAACAACAAAAGTATATAGATGTACGTAAAAATAAAACAACAAAAGTATATAGATGTACGTAAATTAATAAAACAACAAAAGTATATAGATGTACGTAAAAATAAAACAACAAAGTATATAGATGTACGTAAAAAAACAACAAAAGTATATAGATGTACGTAAATTAATAAAACAACAAAAGTATATAGATGTACGTAAATTAATAAAACAACAAAAGTATATAGATGTACGTAAATTAATAAAACAACAAAAGTATATAGATGTACGTAAATTAATAAAACAACAAAAGTATATAGATGTACGTAAATTAATAAAACAACAAAAGTATATAGATGTACGTAAATTAATAAAACAACAAAAGTATATAGATGTACGTAAATTAATAAAACAACAAAAGTATATAGATGTACGTAAATTAATAAAACAACAAAAGTATATAGATGTACGTAAATTAATAAAACAACAAAAGTATATAGATGTACGTAAATTAATAAACAACAAAAGTATATAGATGTACGTAAATAAAACAACAAAAGTATATAGATGTACGTAAATTAATAAAACAACAAAAGTATATAGATGTACGTAAATTAATAAAACAACAAAAGTATATAGATGTACGTAAATTAATAAAACAACAAAAGTATATAGATGTACGTAAATTAATAAAACAACAAAAGTATATAGATGTACGTAAATTAATAAAACAACAAAAGTATATAGATGTACGTAAATTAATAAAACAACAAAAGTATATAGATGTACGTAAATTAATAAAACAACAAAAGTATATAGATGTACGTAAATTAATAAAACAACAAAAGTATATAGATGTACGTAAATTAATAAAACAACAAAAGTATATAGATGTACGTAAATTAATAAAACAACAAAAGTATATAGATGTACGTAAATAATAAAACAACAAAAGTATATAGATGTACGTAAATAATAAAACAACAAAAGTATATAGATGTACGTAAATAAAACAACAAAAGTATATAGATGTACGTAAATAAAACAACAAAAGTATATAGATGTACGTAAATAAAACAAAACAAAAGTATATAGATGTACGTAAATAAAACAACAAAAGTATATAGATGTACGTAAATAAAACAACAAAAGTATATAGATGTACGTAAATAAAACAACAAAAGTATATAGGTGTACGTAAATAAAACAACAAAAGTATATAGGTGTACGTAAATAAAACAACAAAAGTATATAGGTGTACGTAAACAAAACAACAAAAGTATATAGGTGTACGTAAACAAAACAACAAAAGTATATAGATGTACGTAAATTAATAAAACAACAAAAGTATATAGATGTACGTAAATTAATAAAACAACAAAAGTATATAGATGTACGTAAATTAATAAAACAACAAAAGTATATAGATGTACGTAAATTAATAAAACAACAAAAGTATATAGATGTACGTAAATTAATAAAACAACAAAAGTATATAGATGTACGTAAATTAATAAAACAACAAAAGTATATAGATGTACGTAAATTAATAAAACAACAAAAGTATATAGATGTACGTAAATAAAACAACAAAAGTATATAGATGTACGTAAATAAAACAACAAAAGTATATAGATGTACGTAAATAAAACAACAAAAGTATATAGATGTACGTAAATAAAACAACAAAAGTATATAGATGTACGTAAATAAAACAACAAAAGTATATAGATGTACGTAAATAAAACAACAAAAGTATATAGATGTACGTAAATAAAACAACAAAAGTATATAGATGTACGTAAATAAAACAACAAAAGTATATAGATGTACGTAAATAAAACAACAAAAGTATATAGATGTACGTAAATAAAACAACAAAAGTATATAGATGTACGTAAATAAAACAACAAAAGTATATAGATGTACGTAAATAAAACAACAAAAGTATATAGATGTACGTAAATAAAACAACAAAAGTATATAGATGTACGTAAATAAAACAACAAAAGTATATAGATGTACGTAAATAAAACAACAAAAGTATATAGATGTACGTAAATAAAACAACAAAAGTATATAGATGTACGTAAATAAAACAACAAAAGTATATAGATGTACGTAAATAAAACAACAAAAGTATATAGATGTACGTAAATAAAACAACAAAAGTATATAGATGTACGTAAATAAAACAACAAAAGTATATAGGTGTACGTAAACAAAACAACAAAAGTATATAGGTGTACGTAAACAAAACAACAAAAGTATATAGGTGTACGTAAACAAAACAACAAAAGTATATAGGTGTACGTAAACAAAACAACAAAAGTATATAGGTGTACGTAAACAAAACAACAAAAGTATATAGGTGTACGTAAACAAAACAACAAAAGTATATAGATGTATGTAAACAAAACAACAAAAGTATATAGATGTACGTAAACAAAACAACAAAAGTATATAGATGTACGTAAACAAAACAACAAAAGTATATAGATGTACGTAAACAAAACAACAAAAGTATATAGATGTACGTAAACAAAACAACAAAAGTATATAGATGTATGTAAACAAAACAACGAAAGTATATAGATGTACGTAAACAAAACAACGAAAGTATATAGATGTACGTAAACAAAACAACAAAAGTATATAGATGTACGTAAATAAAACAACAAAAGTATATAGATGTACGTAAATAAAACAACAAAAGTATATTGATGTACGTAAATAAAACAACAAAAGTATATAGATGTACGTAAATAAAACAACGTAACTATCGGATAGCAAAATGAGGAATAATAAGTGTGTGAGTAGATTTAAAAGAATAATAAAAATAAAGGAAAATATTCTTAAAAACATTTCCTGACAATTTGTGCTAAAAACTATTCCATTTTTCTTCATGTTTTATAATTTATCATGTAAGAAGGCAATCTCTCGTTCTAAGTTGATCCGTATGTTTAAATATGCGATGAATCTCTCAAATTGTGGTACACATTTCCGGTATTTCGACCGGAATATAAAAAATTTAAAACATTTTAATAATTATTTTTTAACTCATTTTCAACAAACCCAAAACATATTGCTTCATACGAAAGAACTACAGATACATTTTTATTTTTCAAGAATTTCCCTAATTGATTCCACATAATGCTGAGTGTATACATTCCCAGAATATATGTACAATACTTTCTGCATGGCTGTTGCAGAAGTCACATAGGTTGGAATGAGCGAACTTACATTTGTATAGATATGTATTCATTGTCATTATGCGTTTAATAAATTTATATTGAAAACATTTAAGTGTTGTATCAATAGTTGCTTTGACAGGGACACTATATATTTGTTTCCATTTCAAGATATTTTTGGCTAAAATTCCTTTCCATTTTGTTTTCAGGTTTTGATGTTTCAATATTTATATTTATCAATTGGTAATGATACATTATTTTATTTGGTACTTTTGTTTTCTTTATTTTATGTGTTAAAGTTTCTTTCCGTATCATATATATTGTTATATTTCGGGTTTTACGCCTGCATCAGCACCATTTCGGGCTATATCGCCGGCGGGCAGTTTACTAACAACACCTTTCCTGGGCAGGCTCCAGCGGTTAACCAGTACTTGGGTGCACCAACCTCCGTAAGAAACTGCCAACTTTTTCATATACGGCTCGAACCCGTGACCATCAGTGAGGATAGGTTACAGTGGTATACAAGTCAGTGACCTTAACCACTCGACCACGGAGGCGGACTTCTTTCCGTATCATAGTTATATAACTTTCATTTAGGTCATTTACTAGGTGTAGAGGAATACATCTTGTTAATTCATAATAGAACAGTTTTTCAATGTTATATAGAAATTGAAGACTGTTGAAATCATAGAATTGCTTCTTTGACTTTTTTACGAGTGCCGCATATGGGACAGACGTCAGTTACCGAGGAAACTAGTTAGCGTGTTCTTTGGGGCTTAATGTCGCACCACCAGCATAGGTCATACGGCCATTTATTGGTTGAGGAAGACCCCAGGAACCACAAACCTACCGAAAACCAGCTTCCTCAATTGAAAGAATTTGACACACCCAGTGGGATTCGAACATACAGCGGTGAGGGGCAAGTGATTTGAAGTCAATAACTGTAACCACACGGCCCCCGAAACTAATTAGTAGTTAGTAAATAATAAGATAATGAAGACAAGCATCAGATACGTTCTTTCCTGGTTAAGCCTTTAAAGGGACATTACATTGGTGAAAAGAGCAAATTTCTACAGAATGCAATTTCCTACAAAATATTTGCCGCAGAATCTGATATTTCAACTAATAAACTAACATTATATATTATTATATATACGATGTTGTTTGTTGACATAACAAAATACCGTAATGAAAATAGAGTCAACATCCCTGTGTAATACGCGTGTCATGAATAACAAAATTTACCATTATATCTCACATTTGTGCCTGCACATATTTATTTATAGACTAATCAGATTAAACATGATCACGTTTAGCATATATTCCAATAATAAACAATCGTCAATTCAACTTTCACATTTGAGAGTTTGTAGACAGCAAAAACGTTGTTTATTGAGTGTTCGACTTATTATTTACAAATGCATGTTTTGGCTTTTTGTGATGTAATGTCACTTTAATATACATAACAATCAACTCCTCCAAATAAATCAATTTTTTCCCCCGACCTACCACCCATCCAATCTCAAATTTTCTGGGTCGGTGTCAGGCCAAACAAACAATTGTTTAATGATGGTCCAACTCATGTCACTAAGTTGTAAGACTACACTAGACTTACCTCCTATAATGGCCAACCAGGCATCTAATGGTTGTACAAAACATGGTACAGATAGGATAAAATAGAACACAGCCTTCTTCCAATCATCTAACCATACAACCACATGCCAACATCCCTTCCATCTAGAGTCTACACTGAAAGTACAGAGAACATACATGATATAGATGCAGCATCTAGAGTCTACACTGAAAGTACATAGAACATACATAGATACACCATCTAGAGTCTACACTGAAAGTACATAGAACATACATGATATAGATGCAGCATCTAGAGTTTACACTGAAAGTACATAGAACATACATGATATAGATGCAGCATCTAGAGTCTACACTGAAAGTACAGAGAACATACATGATGTAGATGCAGCATCTAGAGTCTACACTGAAAGTACAGCGAACATACATGATGTAGATGCAGCATCTAGTCTACACTGAAAGTACATAGAACATACATGATGTAGATACAGCATCTAGTCTACACTGAAAGTACAGAGAACATACATGATGTAGATGCAGCATCTAGAGTCTACACTGAAAGTACAGAGAACATACATGATGTAGATACATCATCTAGTCTACACTGAAAGTACAGAGAACATACATGATGTAGATGCAGCATCTAGTGTCTACACTGAAAGTACAGAGAACATACATGATGTAGATACATCATCTAATCTACACTGAAAGTACAGAGAACATACATGATGTAGATGCAGCATCTAGAGTCTACACTGAAAGTACATAGAACATACATGATGTAGCATCTAGTGTCTACACTGAAAGTACAGAGAACATACATGATGTAGATACACCATCTAGAGTCTACACTGAAATTACAGAGAACATACATGATGTAGATACATCATCTAGTCTACACTGAAAGTACAGAGAACATACATGATGTAGATGCAGCATCTAGAGTCTACACTGAAAGTACAGAGAACATACATGATGTAGATGCAGCATCTAGAGTCTACACTGAAAGTACAGAGAACATACATGATGTAGATGCACAATCTAGAGTCATACTGAAAGTACATAGAACATACATGATGTAGATACACCATCTAGAGTTTACACTGAAAGTACATAGAACATAAATGGGTCATGTCTATAGGGCGAGATCGGAGAACTAAAATTGCCGTACTTTTTGCTACATTTGTATTTTGAGCTTTGACAGGTTTTTCATGTAGAATATATAGACGACATTTGGGCGAGTAACAAACTTCTCCCTCGTATACCTGAACTATATACCTTTAGCCCTGCAAAAGCGAATACCATTATTGTGTGCATATTTAGCCAACCAATCCAACAGCTATATTTCCAACAAGTCCATGCAGAAATCGCACGTCTCATCAAACGAGATCTTTTATCTTGTTAAGGACCACATACCGGAATTGGCCTCATCACACCAGACCATTTTATCGTGTTACGGACCACATACCGGAATTGGCCTCATCAAACCAGACCTTTTATCTTGTTATGGACCACATACCGGAATTGGCCTCATCAAACCAGAACCACCTTGTTACGGACCACATACCGGAATTGGCCTCATCAAACCAGAACCACCTTGTTGCGGACCACATACCGGAATTGGTCTCATCAAACCAGAACTTCCACCTTGTTACGGACCACATACCGGAATTGGTCTCATCAAACCAGAACTTCCACCTTGTTGTGGACCACATCAAACCAGAACTTCCACCTTGTTACGGACCACATACCGGAATTGGCCTCATCAAACCTGAACTTCCATCTAGTTACGGACCACATACCGGAATTGGCCTCATCAAACCTGAACTTCCACCTAGTTACGGACCACATACCAGAATTGATCTCATCAAACCAGAACTTCCACCTTGTTACGGACCACATACCAGAATTGGCCTCATCAAACCAGACCTTTTATCTTGTTACGGACCACATACCGGAATTGGCCTCATCAAACCAGACCTTTTATCTTGTTACGGACCACATACCGGATTTGGCTTTATCAAACCAGACCTTTTATCTTGTTACAGACCACATACCAGAATTGGCCTCATCAACCCAGACCTTTTATCTTGTTACGGACCACATACCGGAATTGACAACACAAATAACCAGTATTTTATTATTTCAATTGAACTGATAATATCAAGTTGCGACAAAATGATGAATTGAATGTAATAAAGCTATAGAGATCTATATCACAGAGCAAACACGATCAACACTTACCTAATACATAATTCAACAAAATACGTGATGCCAAACGCAGCCTCTAGAAATGTTAGAAGAATCGCTATGCATCTGAAATAACAACAATACTGATGCACAGTACGGTTTTATAGTCAACTGATGTACAGTACGGTGTTATAGTCAACCGATGTACATTACGGTTTTATAGTCAACTAGGGGTGTCACGATATAACGGTATACCGGTATATCGCGATATTAGGATCCGCGATAAAATATCGCGATATTAATATTGAATACCGATATTGAGCGATATTTTTTTTTTTTTTTTTGGTGAAGCCAGAGAAGAGACTTCGTTTATTTTTTTTCCTTCACATTATACATGCATATTACAGATTAACAATTATATAATATACCTCACTACATAACTAAACTATATAATAAAATGTACACAATTAATGTTGTAAAAAATAATCGTTTAAGCATGATATCCATTTAATTTTCGCGTTAGTGTCCGACACGTATTTGTGTAGAATGTAAAACTCATACTTAAACAAGGCGTATATATTAACCGTTTCAGTTCTACTCTGACTCAAGAAATAGGCTTTGTATAAACTAAAACCAAAAGTAGCAAGTATGACATTGATATAAAAATAGTCCGGTTGCGATATTTTGTATCCTATTATAATATTTCTAAGCATTCATAAGTTGGAATTTATTCCGATATGTCGCATCGCTTCTATTAGATGCTTCCATGTATCTCAGTATCTTAGACGGAAAGATTATATTCAGTAGTTTAAATCTGAACTGTTTTACCTTTTTGTCTTGTATATTGTTTATGAATCTGTAAATAGATAGTCGTATACTTCACCAAATTTTTCCGACTAGAATTTATGAATATATGCAGGGGATCTGCTTTTTTATACTCAACTCAAACTCAATCGCTTCAACCGGTGCTTATATATTCACCGTTCTCTGAAATATTTTCTAGTCGATTTAAGTTGTTATTATTTTATTCAGTGTTTTGTTGTTTTTCAAGTTAATAAATACTGTTGAATGAGATAGCGTCTTAAAATGTGTATAATGTAATCCGTGTCATCTTATAGAAAAAAATATAATCACAATGCATGATAAATGAATAGGCAATATATCGCTTTATCGCGATTATTTGATAAAATATCACAATATATCGCGATATGGGTTGCTGATATCGTGACACCCCTATAGTCAACCGATGTACATTACGGTTTTATAGTCAACCGATGTACATTACGGTTTTATAATGTATTGGGTATTTGAATTGGCAAAATGGAACTATAATCATGCGCATCAGAACTCCAAACCATGTTTTATTCACGAATAAATAACTGAAAAACATATAGAATTTCTTAATTCATGAATAATATGCAACTTTATCCTAGTGTTAAATTTAGCAATGGAACATCCATGGTGTAATAGATATGGCATAGCAACAGAGTGGCAAGGATACATATGGCATAGCAACAGAGTGGCAAGGATACATACGGTATAGCAACAAAGTGGCAAGGATACATACGACATAGCAACAGAGTGGCAAGGATACATACGGCATAGCAACAGAGTGGCAAGGATACATACGGTATAGCAACAGAGTGGCAAGGATACATACGACATAGCAACAGAGTGGCAAGGATACATACGGCATAGCAACAGAGTGGCAAGGATACATACGGCATAGCAACAGAGTGGCAAGGATACATACGGCATAGCAACAGAGTGGCAAGGATATATACGGTATAGCAACAGAGTGGCAAGGATACATACGGTATAGCAACAGAGTGGCAAGGATACATAAGGCATAGCAACAGAGTGACAAGGATACATATGGCATAGCAACAGAGTGGCAAGGATACATACAGCATAGCAACAGAGTGGCAAGGATACATACGGCATAGCAACAGAGTGGCAAGGATACATACAGTATAGCAACAGAGTGGCAAGGATACATATGGTGTAGCAACAGAGTGGCAAGGATACATACGACATAGCAACAGAGTGGCAGGGATACATACGGCATAGCAACAGAGTGGCAGGGATACATACAGCATAGCAACAGAATGGCAAGGATACATACGGTACTGATAACATTTAATTAACACGTTACTATACATGGTTTACATAAAGCTATAAACACCATACAACACCTTAATAGCTTCCCACATATAGTCGTCATTCCATGTCATTATCTTTTCCCATATTGCAAGTATACTCTTGACAGAGTGAGGCAATTACTACAGATGATGGGAACGAGATGATTAAAACAGCTCAGGTCATACGCCGACTCTCCAGCTATTATTGATGGAGGAAGACCATGGATGTTCCTCCAAGCACGGAGCAGTACTACAGGCACGGACGGACTCCCAGGTAGAACCACCGACCGTCCGCAAGCCAGCTAGATAGCTTCCTCACATGAAGTAATTCGCCACACCAAGTGGGATACGAACCTACAGCATTGAGGGGCAAGTGATTTGAAGTTACCGACCGTAGCCACTCAGCTATGGAGGTCCCTCGAGTATGTAGTACAGTATACATTGTAGATAAAATGAGTAATTGGCTTCGTTTATTGTGGAGTATAGGGTTAATTTATCATATTCAACCTTCTGGCCTCATAGTTTCATAATCATATTTACATCCCCTCTCTCACCACCTACCACTTTGTGCGACACAGTGGTCATCATTCTGTACAACTATTCCGAACTTTGTGATCACTGACCGTGATCACTGATTGGGCTCATCAGAATACATTGTATATCGATTTATCTTCTAATCTCAGGCTGTTTGATCAAACTATGATACTATGCCAATTGGCTTAAGATACAACATTTTTGGAAGGTCATTGAATTTCATTGACCTAATAACTCTTTGGACAGTAATGCTATATTATAAATACAAAGAATCTAAGCTTCTATCAGAACAAAATTAATCAACTTGTTGAAATCTCACTACAGGTAACGGTTTAAGAGATTACATAGATTATCTACAATGCTAATTGGAGCAGTGCCACACTCAACAGGGATGAGTGGCGAGGGGCAGGGGTCAGTGTTCGAGGGAACAATCTCTTTATTACATATATTGGTACAGGATCACCAGATTATCATTTTTTTAACCCTTACAATGCTGAATAAATTGGAAGGAATGTGCAAACAACATAGATCTAGATCTGTCGCGTCTAAATCAGGATCTATGTTGTTTGCTATTCAGCCAAGTGTTTTAGCTCCACTATCCCAATAGCAAACAGCCTGATATGATGCCACACTCTGTGCACGCCCTATGCTTTTTACAAAAACGAATATACTCGTTTCCAGCACAGTAAGGGTTAAAGTTCACATCCACTAATCAGCCCTTCCAACAGTGGACACTAATGTAGTTCCCTATCGGCCTGCACATCTGTGATCACAAATATTTGCCGACACATTCACGACGCTTCTAGTGAAACATGTAGAGCATTATAATACTCGAGGTTTGTTACGAGTAACACTGGTCAACCATCCAATTGGGCCATTTTCCTTGTTTAGGATAACTCTTGAGCTCAAAAATCTACCGGTATGCTAGTGTTTAGGATAACTCTTGAGCTCAAAAATCTACCGGTATGCTAGTGTTTAGGATAACTCTTGAGCTCAAAAATCTACCGGTATGCTAGTGTTTAGGATAACTCTTGAGCTCAAAAATCTACCGGTATGCTAGTGTTTAGGATAACTCTTGAGCTCAAAAATCTACCGGTATGCTAGTGTTTAGGATAACTCTTGAGCTCAAAAATCTCCTAGTATGTTAGTGTTTAGGAGAGCCAAATGTGGCTTTGGAAGAGGGATATATGAAAACCCCAGGTTATTTTGCGACTTCCCCATTTTAAAAGATGGAGTTTCCTCATGTACAGACAAGCACCTGGGTAGTACCACAGACCTCTTGCAATCCAGATCCGAGATGTTAACTTTATTTCGCCCAACATGCAAAGAGTGAATGTTTATACCCATGACCTATGCACATTGCCACCACCTGCCATGGTGATTACCACCTGCCATAGTGATGATGAGTTCTTGTCAAGTGCATTATCGATAGATTGATAATGGTGTCTTTCATGTGACGAAGTTGAAACTTTATTTATTTTACAACGATTGCGAAGCAAGTTTTAACAACTTATATTATCTCTCATTGGCGCGGATGAAAGCGTATATGTGGTCATTCGTGTGGGAGGAAACCGGAGTACACGTGGAAAACCCACCTGTCCGATCTGGCGACCACCATACCATCTCACATACTTCCCGGTCCGAGGATCAAACCCGGGATGCATTGGTGAGAAGAGAATGTGCTAACCACTGCGCTAATCAGACAGCGCAATGCACAATGGGTGAAATAAAGGCCATAAATAGCTCAAATAATTGTAGCAGACGACAATTCATTAATGTCTTTTTCTTAATTGTAACTGAAATGTGTCGTGGAATTTCATTAGAATTGTGTCGATACCACAGAATTGTGACGCTATGACACAATTCTAATCAAATTGTAAGACATAATATATTTGACTTCTTTTCACCACCGAGTTAACCCACATAAATGTCATACAACACGTAACAACAGTACAACACCTTTATGGCATCCCATAATGCATCCATGCCATTATCTGTTCCATACATATGGATTATCAAGTATGTAGTATTATGCCTATTGCTTATCAGCAGTATGGAGATATAACGAGTAATTGGCCACTTCTGTAGAGGAGTAAAGTTAACCCGAGGTATGATCTATATCATCTATGCAAAGTCACTGCATAAAGTAAAACTACATAAAGTACCGACCTGTAAGTACTAATCCGAAGTATGCTGATACAAGCTAGCATGGTATAACCTGAAGATTGTAGGTTGCATGGTATAACCTGACGATTGTAGGTTGCATGGTATAACCTGACTGAAGATTGTAGGTTGCATGGTATAACCTGAAGATTGTAGGTTGCATGGTATAACCTGAAGATTGTAGGTTGCATGGTATAACCTGAAGATTGAAGGCTGCATGGTATAACCTGAAGATTGAAGGTTGCATGGTATAACCTGACTGAAGATTGAAGGTTGCATGGTATAACCTGAAGATTGTAGGTTGCATGGTATAACCTGAAGATTGAAGGGTATAACCTGAAGATTGAAGGTTGCATGGTATAACCTGAAGATTGTAGGTTGCATGGTATAACCTGAAGATTGTAGGTTGCATAGTATAACCTGAAGATTGTAGGTTGCATGGTATAACCTGACGATTGTAGGTTGCATGGTATAACCTGACGATTGTAGGTTGCATAGTATAACCCGACGATTGTAGGTTGCATAGTATAACCTGAAGATTGTAGGTTGCATGGTATAACCTGACGATTGAAGGTTGCATGGTATAACCTGACTGAAGATTGTAGGTTGCATGGTATAACCTGAAGATTGTAGGTTGCATGGTATAACCTGAAGATTGAAGGTTGCATGGTATAACCTGAAGATTGTAGGTTGCATGGTATAACCTGAAGATTGTAGGTTGCATGGTATAACCTGAAGATTGTAGGTTGCATGGTATAACCTGAAGATTGAAGGTTGCGTATACTGAGATTGAGTTGCATGGTATACTGAAGATTGTAGGTGCATGTATAACCTGAAGATTGTAGGTTGCATGGTATAACCTGAAGATTGTAGGTGCATAGTATAACCTGAAGATTGTAGGTTGCATGGTATAACCTGAAGATTGTAGGTTGCATGGTATAACCTGAAGATTGAAGGTTGCATGGTATAACCTGAGATTGTAGGTTGCATGGTATAACCTGAAGATTGAGGTTGCATGGTATAACCTGAAGATTGTAGGTTGCATGGTATAACCTGAAGATTGTAGGTTGCATGGTATAACCTGAAGATTGAAGGTTGCATGGTATAACCTGAAGATTGAAGGTTGCATGGTATAACCTGAAGATTGTAGGTTGCATGGTATAACCTGAAGATTGTAGGTTGCATGGTATAACCTGAAGATTGTAGGTTGCATGGTATAACCTGAAGATTGTAGGTTGCATGGTATAACCTGAAGATTGAAGGTTGCATGGTATAACCTGAAGATTGTAGGTTGCATGGTATAACCTGAAGATTGTAGGTTGCATGGTATAACCTGAAGATTGAAGTTTGCATGGTATAACCTGAAGATCGAAGGTTGCATGGTATAACCTGAAGATTGAAGGTTGCATGGTATAACCTGAAGATTGAAGGTTGCATGGTATAACCTGAAGATTGAAGGTTGCATGGTATAACCTGAAGATTGAAGGTTGCATGGTATAACTTGAAGATTGAAGGTTGTAAACATTACTTACTATATGACCATAGGGCAAAAAAACAGTTGTGTCTTGTGCCTGTGGATTGAGTGTCTTGTGCCTGTGGATTGAAAGATATTCCAGTATTTCACGAACCTCTACCTTCAACACCACATTGCTGCTATGGGATAACCTACATTGTACCAATGGTGAGTGGCAAATGAATTACCAAGGACCGTAACCTCTCATCTACAGAGGTCCTGCACACTGGTATACCTGGATCTGATACTTACATTATATAATAGCCTAAGTAATGCCCATAGTATGACGTCTCCATACCAACTCCCCACAACCCTGCAAAATAACAGTGAAAATACTTCACGACATCCCATAGAATCAACCAGCATAAATTATTAGCTCTTCTATGTGTCTGTGGTACAATGGTAGAGCATCGGATTTTGGAATCGAGGCGACTAAGTTAGGCAAGGTGGTAGAAATATCATTTTTCATCAAACTAAATAATTTTCCATCTGATGACCAATTGCTACATTGGAGGTCGACGGTGGATATAAAGAATGAAACTATTGTTCCGTTACCAAACTTTCCCCCATCCAGTTCAAATTATCTATCTACCTATAATGTCAAATCCCTCATGGGGATGTGGGGATTTGGCGGGTAAAGCTTCAGAAATTATTTTGTCTAATTATTGTCATAACTTTATTCCTGCGTACAAAGGATGTTGGCACGTTGTGGGATGATAAAATATCTTATGTCCTGGAAGCTCAACTAACAATACCCCATTATATTATGAATCCATTATAGATTCGCAAAACTATCATCATTATTTACAGACATATTGAACATAATCAACCTACATACCCGGTACATGTATGTTTTTAACTTTGTGGATTGAACGCCCGTTTATTTACATTACGCTCTGCTCTGTAGCAATATGATTTAGTTTGAACAAATTTATTTTAGCTTGATTGTGAAACAAGTTCTTACAACTTATATTAATCACTCTTGAGACCTCATTCCTGATGGAATCCATCGCCATGAGGGAGAGAGAAGATGCATGTGGCATTTAAATGCATTGCCTAAGGACACAATCGATACCAATGAAACCTTGAAAATAAAATATTATAAACAAATAAAATTTCTTCACTAAAACCGTAGGTCAGTTGATCATGTTCAATATGTCTGTAAAGAGTTTTGTCCGCAAATTGTGACGACCCTAATAAAAAATCCGGACTGTTTCTCCTAACAAACATTTTGAGGTTTGGTGATTTGGATCAGAGACAGTTCGGATTTCAGATATGAACAATTGCATATGCATTTTTGATAGTTGATGGGACTTGGCTAAGCAGACCAAATATTGGTTAGGAAATAATGTTTACTGTTTAATTTCAGCCCTGAACATGTAGAGTGGTTGAACCTATGCTTGGCGTATTCATATGTTTGGCGTATTTGTCCACTTACATCCGTATTAAAATATTTATATAGTTCTAGGCTAATTTCGACGACAGAGCTGAAGCATGGTTCAATAGCATACTTTGCGTGTATCGGTAGCCTGATGCAACTGTTACGTGACTGGTCCAGCAGACGAATATAAACAAACAAATCATTGGGAGAATATTTCCACAGAAACTGATACAGTGTATAAGCAATTCAGGTAGCTATCCGCATTTAAAAATTCTACACCTAACCTGAAAAATATATATCTATACCATTTCTGATTAAGACCAATAAGTGTTTTTATTCAATGATGTACTATATCAAAATAAGGTATTCAACAAGTTATGATGGATAAATAAAAAAATAACAAGAATGCCGTGCATAGGTGCCCTGAAGTCTTTAGTTCCCCATATAAACGGGTGCCGACCGACACCGTTGCGATAGCTGTATTGAGCAGCAAGGTCACATTATAAAGCTAAAACTGTCAACAAGAGTTTTTTGAAAGTTGTTTTCATGACTTTAACAATTAACATTTTGTACTGGTCATTATATGTAGGATTTACGCCGAGCATAGGTTCCACCACTCTACACAATTTCATAAACTGTAGCCTTTCCATAATGGATTCATAATATATCCCCAGTGACCCTAATATCGGTGAATACTAATGAGCGGTGATATCAGAATTAATCTAAATGAAGCGCACATGTTCATTTTGCGCTTACTATTGACAATTTCAGTCGGATTTCTGCAACTGTCCATAGCAAAAACTAGCTGAAATATCATTTCTACGGTTAAATTTACCGTAATTTATTCAAAATTAGTTTTTTCCTCTTACACTCGTATGTTTTCGTTCATGTGTCAATATTTAGGTGAATTTCTATGAATTTGTTATCTAGCGGCAGCATTTGACATTTGTAAGGTGCCAGCTACTCATGTGATGTCACATGATTGCCTTAAATGGCATGTATTGCTACTGGTATAAACTTGTAAGGCGAAATTTACATCGTCACTGGTCATCGGTATCACCGTGTAAATAAAAGATGGAGGCATGTGCTGTTGCTTTCACTTTGTTTTCGATTCAGTTACGATTTATTTCTTACTAACTAATATTGCATACAATAAAATAAATATGATTATGCTTAATTAAGAGTTATTTGCACAGTCTCGTTTTGGAACACAACTACAAAGGTTATTGTTTATGTCACCGGTACCCTCGAGTTTCCGGTTTCCGTTATGAAAGAAATGATCGACATTCAACAAAACGAATCTTAAAATTACATAGTTTCTAAATGTATGACGTAAATAAAGTAACGTTCCTCTTTTATTCCAAATAATTAGAAATGAATATAACTACGTAAATAACGGGCGCTGTCATTTTTACCATGACCCGAAACCGACATCTGTGGTGACTGGTACCGGAGTTTTCGTGACCTTTCAGAAAATCAATTGTGCGTAACATCGAATGAGTGTAAATATAAAACGAACACGTTTTGTGCAGCATAATGATAATTTCTATTATTTTGATGAATATTTCTTTTCACAGTTTAACAAGCATTTTCACAATGTGGACACCTGAATTCATCACCTATTCTTGTAAACCATGACTTTTGAACAGTAAATGAGGTGGGTCCAATGGTCACATATATCACACTATGCCCATTTGTAAGGGCTGTTGGTAAATATTGCCTGTAATTTCGCTTTGTAGGTGATGGACTGCCATAAACCTACAACAAAATTAAAAACTATTCCTTTAAGTACACTACACTACTGGACACATCGTTTAGTTGACGATGACAGTAAACCACTGGATGGACCTCAAATCAATATAAGAGAAGTCTCCAAAACTATCCCCCCTTACACTAATTAAAATTGTAACTCAGTCTATTTTGACCTTCACATTAAATGACAGGTAGGTAAACAAATCAGACGACGCAAAACAAAACTGGAAATGGTCAATATTTTGCAGTAAATCCAATGGATAAATGGTGATGCAATATTGCATTATGAAAGATAGCATGTTTTATACCAATCCAAGGAAAATAACCGATTTCTTACGCCTCCAAGGATTATAGGGAGCATTTTTGTTGCCAAATATGGAAAATGACCTTTGACACTATCTATTCCCGATTGGTGACGTCAGGAAACACCGATCGCGTGCAGTATTGTAAATACTTACGGGGTAACGAAAACGAAGGTATCACGATTTGAGGACACTAGAGGATATACCCAGGATAATGGCGTATAATTGTTAGTCGAGGATCCAGGAAACTAAAATAGGACCTTTTTAATGATTTTATCACCATCCCACGTGCCAACCCCCTTTTTCCTGTACACAAATATCGAAATGTCATAAAAGTGGGTGGGATACCCGACTCGTGGGATGGCAGTGTGCACAAGATCAGCAGGCAGTGTGATGCCTTTCCAATTAGCCATAGTGTTATCTGGAGCAGTGAAAAATAATATAGGATCATAATGCATTCTTTAATTAGTTATTTGAATCTTGAAATCTTATTTTAAACAGTGTGCATATCCTATTATTTTACAAAATATGTAAAAAGTGCCAATTGTCAATTAAAAATGTGCACTTTGTTAAAAACTATCACAAGACCACCCTCTGACAATGTCACCGGACTGCATAGCACAAGAGCGAATTCCAGAATCAAACAAGGTGCCAAATTGGAACTTCAGGGGGTTTGACCAATCAAATCGAGTCTCCTGTGAACTTCGTAACGAAGGTCATGTCACTCGCATGTTTAATCTATCATTCTATGCCTTACCCACAGCAGTTGCCAGTCCCCAAATACGACATAGCCACTCATAAAATTCTCCAACACAACTTGAACACACATTGTCACAAAGTCCCATTTTAATGTTATACTATATTAGTGTTTTGCAATAACAACGTGAATATTTCATTTATTGCCCCGCATGTTTGTAAACCACAACATTGCCATTGAAAACATGCGTTTTGATTGGCTGACCGATATCGAAAGATTTTGTACCGATGTGAGTTACGTGCCCTTCGTCAGGCTTGTTTGACTGATATGTATGCACTCTGTGAACCAGCGCTCGATATGACTAAACAATGAAAATGAGTCATATCCACACATATACATGTATATTTCTGAATCGACTGGACATGAATATGTTACTTATCGTAAAGACAAACTAAAACAGAGGTTGATCTTCCGCTTTAAGGTGGTGAAAGGGCACGTACCGGCAATAAACATTGAACACTACTTAAAACCGCTCAGACCTAAGGGAACAATTCGGGCTAAACGCTACGAGGACTATATTAAAACAAGCATTGTGGAACATTCTATGAACAATAATAGTCAGTGTTTCCAACAGATATTTGCAAAAACTTTAAACAGTCGTTCTTTGTTAGAACTGTGCTAGACTGGAATAAACTCAGTGATAGTGACATCAAGCAGGACAAGATCGAACAATTCAAGTCGTATGTCCAATCTAAGAGTCAATGAGCTATAAACGCGCACTCTCTCCGTTGAGCTAAAGCCAGCAGTGGTTACTTCAACGTATTGATACAGATACAGAAAAGGTCTTTTAGTTTGGACTTCCACGTCATATAAATGTGTTATGCCATAACTCTTTGCTGTGTCTTCTTTGCTTTGTCTATTCAGAATTTATTTTATTTACTTTTTGATATTTACGTTCCTGGTTTATATCACACTGAATTGGTGCTAATACTGATAAAGACTGATAAGGTCTCTATTAAGTACGAATAGCTAATAACGTTCATGATTATAACCCCGCAAGGGGCTTGACGTTAGAGGAAGATAGAATATAAAAATAATATAAAACATGTAGCTTATTTACAATGAGACCTTCAGATAAGGTTATTGTGAGGGTGACGATGAGGATGAAGACTAAATGCATAACAGTTTCGCTAATTGTTTATGACATGTGATAATTAAGTCATGTGAGAACATGACATGTTGCAGTTAATTTAAAAGCAGAGAACTAAACATAAGCCATGCATTGAAATGGATACCCGATAATAAAATACTCTGTTCGGATTCAAGTTTAGATCCACGAGTTGAATGGGACAAACAATAATCACATTCCGAATTTCACTATTTAAAACAAGATAGAAAACCAAATGATATTGTAGATTATTGAGCACACAGAAGTTTCCATTTAAGGTTGATTAATTTCGTACATATTTCGTGTATCACGTTTTGGACGGTATAGTATTGGGAATATATCTCATTTGTGCAACATTTTGAAAAAAGGAGATTAAATTTCTACCTACAAACTAAGTAGTATATCATTAATTAGTTATGTCAGTAAAATAATGGATCCGGAGTAAATAAAGACATTTTTATAAACATGACAAAACCATATTGAATAGAGTGGATTCCAACTCATACCTCTGACTTTTAATTTCGGAAGAGTCATATCACAAACATCTGCAAAAAGGTTATAACCATATACAGAAATCTACATTCATAGCTTTGGTAAGTTCTAAGCTGGAATATTTTTCAATTATTTGGGATCCCTACCTGAAAAGACATTGATACCACATACAAAGACTTGGTGGGGAGGGCCGTAACCTTGGGGAGGGCCGTAACTTGGGGAGGGTTGTAACTAATGTTGTTAAAACTTGTGGCCCAACCCATTTGCTTCAACATATAATGACAATCCTTGAGCAAACAATGCCACGAATCATGCATTATGGATAGTTATACAAGTTTGTTCATTTGTTTTGTATTGTACACTGTATATATAGAATGCAATACAATATGATTAAACTAATTAAGTGTGCCGGAAGTGGGTCCTGAACATTACCTGGCAAAACAACGCGATTGAGAGCTGTGATAGCTAAACATTTCAATGACTTTGATTCAGTAAATATCGTTGATCGAAGAGTATGGAAACAATCGTGATCATACCCTATTATATTTGCTCACACAAAACAGTTCAAACATTCACGATCATACCCTATTATATTTGCTCACACAAAACAGTTCAAACATTCGTGATCATACCCTATTATATTTGCTCACACAAAACAGGTCAAGCATTCATTGTTGTGTGTGAAAACACCCATAGATTGAAACCACCAGGGCAATTATAGTGCATGCAAAGACAGTAGATGGCTTCATGTCAGCCACTCACAGAGCGATTAAGTCGCTCACTTCCATAGCATCTATACCAGTAACGGTCCTGCTACGAATTCACTACCTGTTGTAGACAGAACGTTTGATATACATACACTCATCTAAATAAAAATATCATTACAATGAATCAGTCAAGTTTTATTCCAGATCATTCAACTGTGTATCAGCTAATATATATAATGAAATATGTAAAGACTTTGATGAGGAACATAGAATAATGTAAGGTATTTTGTAATATGTCTTTGAGAGACTTTTGGCATACTGGTATTTTGTTCAAATTAAAACAAAATGGATAATCGGGAAATATACTTGGCTGGAACTCAGACAACTTGCACAATCGCTGGCAAAGAGTAGTTGTTGCCCAATCCATTTCCAATTCTTAAGCAATTACTAAATGTACCTCGGGGTCTGTTCTATGCCGAATATAGGTGATGCTCTCATAGTAGCCACTAGACTTAACCATTGGTAATTATTTAACCATTGGTAATTATTTATGACAATTTGTAACTTCCACGTTGTACGCTTTTGTCAACATGTTCAATGTACATTGAAAAATAAACAAATTAACTGAAAATTGAGACAGTCATATTCTTCTCTTGGCTTACATGGTTGATCCGATTTGGAAACACCGGCCTCGTTTAAATCAAACCTGACCTTAGAATGGGAGTGCTGGCTGCAAACCACTAAAAAGAACTATATAAATACATGATGTCGCTCAAAGAAAGGGCATGGTCATTGGCGGTGAGGGTAAATAAGCTCAATAATCATCATCAGCAGCAACAGCGGCAGCAGCAGCAGCATCAAGAAAGGGCAACTGGGTTACTGTTTACCACATGAAACAATCACTTGTCTACGTAACGGTATAATTTGCTCTAGAATCGTTGACTGAAACATAGTGCACATAACTTGCAAAGCTCGAAACTGCACTATTGAACTGGGATGTCAGTTCTGTGAAGTTAATTTATTTAATATGTAAATTAATTTTACACGTAATACATGTTTTTCCCTGGTAAATAAATAAAAATAGTTTTCTCTAAATTAAACATTAACCTACATAGTAGTGTGTATTTGTTTATAAGCAATATATTCCTTATCCTAACCTATACAAAGTATTATTAGTTTAAGCATTATTTATTTCAGTATTTGTACATGTAATCAAGAAATGAACATTTTACATATAGTTTAACAGCAATAGACTGAAAGGGATTAGAACGAAAGAAAACTTATATAGTTCTTCTCCCTATTAATTGATTGATATACAATAGGCAGGAAAATAATATATATAACAATGAAAATACGTGAAATATATTCTAGGTATATGCTAAAGAATTTCAGAACTTATTGTATTAGTGAGTCAATAGTTGTGGATGTAAAAAAAGAAAATGGTTAATAATGAAAGGAATATTTGAAGAAAGTTCAAGAACTAAAACAAGACGAAAAAGAGAATAGTATAGAGAAAAGTGGTTGAATATGATCGGTTGTTGTGTCAATAACGACAGCATTCAGATTGGAATCCGCCATGTGAACCTTTTAGAAATCATCCATCTCAGAGCCTTTCACTGCCAATAATGTATTCGTGTACAGTAAGGACAATTACTGTGTTGGTTGCAATATCCTTATAAGTGTCACCGAGAAGTAATATGTTTAAGTTGACATTACAAATTGTGGACAGCTTATTGAAGAGCTAATGAGGCAGGTCTATAGTTAACGGGTAAATCTCCATCACCATATCTAAACAATGACATATAATAGGTATTTTTATATGGGACTGTATAAATCACCAGTACCTGCAGGTAACGGTAATATACAATAACATACAAAGGAGTATACAAACTGTATTTATAATTTCTTTTAATGCGGTATGACTTTGTTCATCAGGCCTCTTTGATTATCTATACTATTGGTGATAAATGAAATATTTCTGTTATATCAACACCAATTGATAGGCTCCAGTACCAGGTCTCGACACATTTTTAATTTCTTACTCGTCCTACTGGGCGAGTGATGCCACAGTTCCACTCGTCCAGATTGGACCACCACTCGTCCCATGTATTTTAGGAAAATTTAAAATTCATCAGAATTGCACTTTAATTTATTAATAAATGCAATTATGTCACTACATGTATTTATAATTTTTATCAAGGTACACAAACTAGTATGGTTTATATTCGTGTGGTTTATACATATTTTTATTCAGAAACAAAATTAACTAAGACTTGTAATCAACTCGCCTGTTGAGGATACATGTAGTAATGCACGCATCATACAATTATTATTACACGACACATTCAGGTAACCGTTTTGGTCACAACATTGGTGTACAGCCTTGCACATATCTCAAACTGAGTCTCCAACTCTCAATCATGTCAATTAGCTACATCATGTCTGAGCTTAGCCACGGGATTACGATAACTGATCAGACATTCAGTAAGCGTCAGTCACAGATGGAGAGCTAACCGTTGTGCAGACTCGAAACTAGTGGGATATTCAATTCAGGCAACACTTGTTCCCACTACCGCTGGCTCATTATCTGGGCTAGTATTATCACTATGAATTGTCCGTTTCCTCGGATCTGGACACACATGCCCTCTTGTGTGCCTGCTTCCCTTCCCAGCATTCAACCAGTGCGCAATACGTTTAGTTGGGTTGTAGTTCTTGAGAGCTATTCCATCCAGGTTGTTACGCATCAGACTGGAGACAGTGCTCTGCTTGAGTGATGTTCTGGTGTCCGTTTTGATCTGGTTCATCTTACTGAAGCCCGTTCGCACTCTGCGGTCGTTGGGGAAATTGTCAATATTATCTGTACCAGAGGGAGTATGTATGTTCTTCAGATGCTCCACGTCCTGGTTCGCCAAAATACTTTCATATGCATCAATAACTGATCTCTTTACGTTTCTGGAAACGAGTGTGGTTCACCTTCTAGATGCTTCACAAATCGTTCTTCGATGAATGTTTCCGCAGCAGTCAAACGTTCGTTGAGGTCTGCTTTGATTCTACCTGATGTGTCGTGCTGTAACCTGGTGTGTTTGTGAGTCATCGGTGTTCCCCTGAACTATCCATCTTCACTATCAGACAGGAACTTTCGCAGAGCTTTCCCCCTTCTAACTGTCATGTTGTTGACTTTCTCTTGGAGTTCACGTACCATCTTTGCAACTTCACATATGAGACTTTTTCTCTCCTGGATCAGTACAGACACCTCTGCAAGTAAATTGGTCCAGTCAATCATGAAATGCAGAAATGTCAGGAATCGTTCGGTTTTCATTTCATTCATGTAGTTCTTAGCTTTGTTGGACCCGCCGATATTATTTCCTGGAGGTGTGTCATTGTGATGTCATAGTTGTCTAGTAACGCCTTCAGGGCACTATTCTGGCTGGCAACCCATCGTATCTGCTGTACACCGCCATAATGTTTCAGTTCCTGATCCAGCGACACAGAAATCTCATACAGATCTCGTCTACGTGTTGGTGAATAGTAGTACATCTGGAATATTCCTTTCAGAACTTTCTCAAGCTCAGCTAGATAGTTGCACCCCTTCTTGGCATCGCATACAGCGAGTTCTAAATTATGCGCAATGCGACAGACACATACTTGTCACATTTATGTTCATCATCTAAGTCATTGTTTATGTCGTCAATGAAAAGCTTACAGCTCCGCCTTTCTTCCCTAGATTTACAGAAGCCCCGTCTGTGTTAATCCCGACTAGCTTTCCCCCGATATTCTCCTTATATACTGACACCTTCGGAATTAAGTCCCTTCAACCAGCCATCCTTCACCCAGTGTGCATGCCCATGTTCCAGATCAACAATTTCAGCTAGACTAGTCTTAACTTCTCCGTTTTCTGCAACATAACGCACGTACACTAATTCCTATTAATTTATACCCGTAACAGCTTTGGCCTTATCAGATTCACGTTTGTCTACGTCCCCGCCTCCCTGCAACAATCGCCGAATGTCAGTCGACATTGTTGTTTTCTATGATGCTGGAACGCAGACGACGCGTGATTGGCCGTGACGTGTTTTCGTAAAACAAATATAGGCTGCAGCTATTGTACCCATGTTTAGCAAGAGTCAAACACCAGTCTACAATTTGTGAGTTGTTTATTGAGGCAGCGTAAACACATTAAAATATCCTCGGTGAGTTCCCATTATCACGCCTGGTAATCATTCCGAAGAAAGTAAAACGGATATTATTTTATTTTGTTCCTACGATTTATATTGGATATTTAGCCGAAATTTTCACTCGTCCGACTGGGCAAGCGACTTGGAATTTCTACTCGTCCAGATCGAAAAGTCACTCGTAAATACGAGCGGACGAGTGGATTTGTCGAGCCCTGAGTACTGTTTCTATTTCCAACATTAGTCGAAGAAGACTTGCATCTTTATCGGCAATTTTAGTCGTTAAGCAGTTTGCTATTATGGTGCCATTAAAACTGAACTCCTATACAGTATGTATGTAAGACTTTTCAATGGAGGTATGGTTTTATTAATATTTAAATTGTTTCTTTTAGTTTAGTTAGTTTAATAATATTTTATTTGCTATTTGGCATTTACATTACATACATAATTATGCCAAAGCAAAGAAAAAGCAAAATGGGTTGGGCAACAAGTTCTAACAACATTAGTAAACTGCCCTCCCCAAGATGAATAGTTGAATAGTTCCTATACATACGTGTATTATTTGAAATGACGTCATAGATATAAATTTATATGCCCATGAACATTGTTCTTTGGTTAACATTAACGGTTTAATATTATTAACCTTATTTTGTCGATTCTTATGCAGATTCCAATCTGATAAACGTTGCGTTTCACTTGATTTTGGATTTCTGACAATCTCTTTTCCTTGAGAATAAGCGAATCTCTGTGTATCATTCAGATTTGTAATGCTTTTCTTGCACTAAAATGCACATGTCGTTATTATCTGAAAGGGAAATTTGGTAGTATTGATATGTAATTAAAATGGGACTTAGATGGAACTCTACATGTGGGTTGGCCAGTCGTCAAGTGGTTAAACCATTGAACTGTTGTCCTGGTACTGATGATTCGATATTCTGCGGCAACATTGTGGTGTCAATGTCGTTGGGATGGGATTATATAGACCAAGGGCCCATGTATCGATGCTATGTATTGGACATGAAAACGATCAGAACTGAGTATGGAATTAGGGCCTTTTCTGAATCTTGCATTATCTTCCAAAACTAAAATGACCAATCTACTTCTAACGACGTTGCGGGTTGACGATGAATAAACACTGAAAATAAACATGTCGTCCTACACCATACATAGCTAAACACTGACAACAACAGATGTTGCAAAATACCTGGGTATTACTACCACGCAAGGGCCCGAGGTTCTTCTTCTTCTCTGTTAATGGCTAACAGACAGCAATGAAGCTATTATGGCCATGCGTGGGGTGAGGGGGGGGGTAGAAAAGTGAGCTACCAGGCCTCCACCAAAGAGGACACTGGTAGTGTGATAAAAAAAGGTGCAAAAACCTAACACCTTAAACATTAAAAGCCCTTAATCCTACAATATGTACATATACTAGAAGTGTTCGAAGAGAGGTTAGTAGTTGGTAAGAACAAGATAAAAACAAGTGGTTATAGAGGTTGTACTTTTTCCCGATCTCAAAGTCACTAAGTGCAGGTAGGTCGAGTGGCTATTTCCAACACTACGCGTAGATCTATACACTGCATGAAGCCTATTTACCAGCCCAGCTTCTTTCAAAAGACTATTGTCCCTTGAAACTAATTGCCTTACATTGCTGTGAACCAGCATATAATGGACGGCTTCGTATAGGTATTAATGTAATCCTATTTTATTGCTTTAATTCTATTATATATATGTACAATGTGAAAAACAAAACAAATAAACAAACGTGTATATAAGTATGCATACTATACGATTCATGGCTTTGTTTTGCTCATGCATTGTCTCAAGATATGTTGAAGAAAATGGGTTGACTTTGATAAAATAGTTCTGTTGTTCATGTTTAAGCTCTTTTAGTCAGTTCAACGTGTTCTCAGTATTATTGTGATCTTGCTACTTTTTACTATTACACAAAGTATGTGTGCCGTATACAATGAAGAAATTGTTTTAACTATATTGAAATAATGAATTAGTTCCAATAGTGCACATTACATAAACACTGTTTTATCTTTTGAACTGTGCTTTATTGTTGTTATTAGTTATTACAATGTTTGCTACAAAACATAAATTGTAGTAAATCATTTACGAGCCATTGTGAAATCATTTACGGGACATAAACAAAATTGTTCAATGATTACAAATGGCTTTAAGTTAGGCTATATGGTATGAATATATGTTAAGATAACACTATTAGGTTGTGAACAAATGCTATTCACTAAACATGTAGTCGTTTGTTTCTAATTGGTATTGACTCGTGACAGACACAGTTTAATAAAACAAAAGTTAAACATACTACATTTTCTTATTCATTTCTACTCAAAATATTATATTCTATGTCCAAAATAAGAAACTATCTAATAAAGTCATGGTAATAGAATTGAGCAACAATAGAAATTAAATACATTAACTATATATTTAACCACTTTATTTTCCAAGATTATAATGAGGATATGGCTCGAAAATGACGTCAACATATTTATACTGTTGTTATGAAAACAGTAATAAAACAAAAACACAAATACTTGTACTGACAATAGTTTGGAAACATGTTCTATACATATTCTATTTAACGAAAAGTTCTAAAATATGAATCAACACTGAACTTTGAAAATCCATTTTCTATAATGGCAGTTGTCACCTTTGGCTGAGAATGAGTCCATAGTGTTTATCATCTTGTAATCACGTGTAAATGATGGACATTTAGTTATAGGGTACATTGATTGCTAAGCATGTACAGTATTTTTAACGTTATTGCGAGCATACTCTTCTAGAGGTATGCAAATACAGAATATGAGGATGAACAAAACGAGCTATGTACAGGTACGGATGTAATGGTAAACATTCACAAGTGGTAGTAGATTGTGCTACCTAGCTTCATGTTCTTAATGTTCTGTAATTGCTGTAATTGGTATTGACTTTTAATTGGCTTGCTCCTTTGATATATTATGAATGTGTGCGAACCAGCACCCAGTGTCATGATAACATGTAGTGCGTATTAGCGCAGTGGTTTGCGTGCCAATGCAACCCAGGTTCGATACTCGGACCGGGAAGTATGTGAGATGGTATGGTGGTGGCCAAATCGGACAGGTGGTGTAGTGTATTTCAGTGTGGATAGAACAGCGACCCGGCTTGCTCAGTTGGTAGAGCTGTCCGACTAGTGGTCGGGGAGATAGTGGGTTCGAGTCTCACGTCGGGTCACTAACTTTTCCGCTCTATCTTTGCTTGGTCACTTTAGGGGTTTCTCCGGGTACTCCGATTTACTCCCACACGAATGACCACATTTACGCTTTCATCCGAACCAACGAGAGTGATTAATATAAGTTGCTAAAAGTGTTTCGCAATCGTTGTATAATAAATAAAGCTTAAACTAACTGTAGGGCGTATGCAAAATAGTGGTGTGTGATCCATTACCGAGTAATCATTACAATTTGTATTGACTACGTGCTCCGATTGAAAGTCAGAGGACTACTTTAATTAACAAATATAGTTCCAAATATAATACATTGAAAAACGGTCAATTATACAGATATCAGCAAATAAATTAATTGAGTGTAAAGAACAATACAAATAGATCCCATTTATTATAAGTTCCTTTCGTTTTCCTTAAAATATCATTCGTGTTTACAGTGATAGTAAACCAAATAACTGTCCTCGTCATTTTTTAGCTATAGCTGCGCAAAATCAACATGGAGGCATTAGCAAAACATGAATTTACTGCTACTGCTGACGATGAGCTCAGCTTCTGTAGAGGAGATTGTTTGAAGGTTGATTATTGAATATACTAATTAGTTTATGCTCTCTTCATTTGATAGCTTCATTACACGATCAAATGATTAGATTACAATTAACCGAGAAGTTTCTGAAGTCGCTCTTGACAAGTACTATCAATTTTGTTGAACTTCCTGTTTTCCATGTTGATTTCTATGTGCTTGTACGAGTTATGCCCGCTAACATTTAGTGTTGGCATGCAGCATATATACTTAGACGGTTAATAGTATTTTCTGAACAGTAGTTAAGTAAGTACAATAGTGACTAACTTAGTGACTATTGTTTAGGAAGGTAAGGCTGATCATGCCAGCCCTAGTTGAAGTTCTGCCAAGCTGCTTTTAACCCAACTTATCTTTCATTTCTATCTTTAATCTTATATTTTGCGGTTTGAGTCACAATATATCTACAAGTATAACCCCGAGAGAGTGTTGACATTAGGGGAAGATTGTTAGTTTGTGCCGAAGATAGATAGATAGTTTGTGCCTGTTATTGTTAAACAAGACTTCAAAATAGACTGGCCCTGACAGTTATTAAGAGAAGGTGTTGAATAGGTCCTGCCAGTATTTTGTGGGGTGCATCAAGCCATTAACCTTGTGGTATCGCCTGCCTGGGTGAAGGTCAATTTGTACCCTGAACTTTTTGTACCCTAGGGTTAAGGGTTAAGTTAGAGGTAAATACTTTATAGATACCCAATCAATGTCACAGGTGTTTTGTACCAAAGTGTGAATAATGTGGGCTGTCAGAGACTTCGACCCCAGGACATCTGGACCCCAAAATCTTCGGACAACTTGACCCCAGGACATTTTGACCCCCATATAATCAGTACTACTAGGTGGTGATAATATTATATATTATTTAATTAGTGGGAAGAGTAGACAAACAAGGAGTGATGCAACAATATATGTATGTACATAGATCTAACACCAACATACCTTGCCATAGATCTAACACCAACATACCTTGCCATAGATCTAACACCAACATACCTTGCCAGTTCTTTAATTCGTGGCAGAGTAGGGTGCGACAAACAACGCCAATTCTTGATTTAATCATATTTTCAAATTTAATCGTGGTATGAGACAAACTTCCCATGCTGAAGTCGAGGTTGAAAGTGACGTCTGTCGGCAACTCTATTATTGTTTAATGGGCCTCAATTTCCGCGGCGACGCTGATGTCTTCCTCACATGTGTAACACGTGAAGAGAATCTCCATCTCTCCCTTCGTCGCTAGACGGTAGTCATCTCTTGATATGCCTCTAGTATGTATATATATATAATAGTAACCCGTGCTGATATTTTATTTTGTAGAAAGTATTGGTATGTCATAGCCTCATAGGGTGATGGAACATATGCTCGGCATAAATCCCACAGTATAAAATGTCAATTGCACTTGCCGTATATTATTATTTTCTTAAGTCGTGAAAACAACTTTCAAAACACTCTTGTAGACAGTATTAGCTTCATCACGTGACCTTGCTGCTCAATACAGCTATCGCAACGGTGTCGGTCGGCACCCGTTTATGTGGGGATGGATACTTCAGGGCACCTATGCACGATGTACTTGTTATTTTTTTATTTATCCATCATAACTTGTTGAATATCTTATTTTGATATAGTACATCATTGAGTAAAAACATTTATTGGTCTTAATCAGAAATGGTATAGAAACTATTTTTCGGGTTAGATGTAGATTTTTTAAATTCAGATAGCTACCCGAATTGCTCATGCACTGTAACAGTTTCGGTGGAAATATTCTCCCAATGATTTGTTTGTTTATATTCGTCTGCTGGACAAGTCACGTGACAGTTGCATCAACCTACCGATACACGTAATGGAATGCTATTGAACCATGCTTCAGCTCTGTCAGCAAAATTAGCCTAGAACTATATAACTTTTAAATACGGATGAAAATGGAAAATACGCCGAGCATAGGAATACGCTGAGCATAGGTTCCACCACTCTACATATATATATATATGCATATAAATATTTATTATCATTAATGTTATCCGTGAAATCAGCCGCAATTTATGCACGTGGTAACGGATGTCAATAGACGTGCATTAATAGTTGTATACTGTTTATGTTTTACGTATTCATAATTTGCGACTGATTTCACGGATAATATTAATTATTATACGTACATTATATAATATGACATACACATACGTTATCAGTTCAGTAAATTTGTACATAGATGTACGGTAATGATGGTATAGTTGGATATTTTATATGATTCTTAAATATTTATGATGTATTTTGCATAATTTACAATTGTGTAATAATAAATAAATAAAATATTTGAAACTTTTAAATAGCTGGTAATCACAAATTAAATTATTAGACCTAACTCGTATTTCCACAATAGGTACATTAACGAAGGTTGAATTACATGCTACAAGTTGTCATGTCTTCTAGTATATAAATGTTCCTGCATATCATATGGACGCTAATATGTCAGAATACCAAGCTTAGTATCATTAGCAGTTCTTTTGTCGATTGAATTATATATAATATTATACATATAATTATATATTTACAAGAAATACACACTTACCCGTGTTGCACGTGCGATGTTGCCACTTAATCACACCAATCGCAAGAAAGCACCTGCTGCCGAGGGCGCACTGTCTCATCACAAAAGACGCAGTTATCCATCATATACTGAGCCAAAAAAGAAAGTATCCACTCTATGTATCTATCGATATTTAGAAAAGGAGTATGCAACCGAATTTCCTATTTTCATTTAAATAAAGAACAAACCTTTTTTGATATCCTGTAACATTTTGAAGCAGCTGTGATATGTATTTCATCGAACAAACTGGATCGATATGACACAGGGATCGATTTCCGAAATAACAACTGTTTTGATAAATCTGCATTAGCTATCTGGAAAGTTAAAAATTCCATTAAATGGGATTTTTCTGCAGTGAAATTGTGATGAGGGTTGTAGTGAAAGAGCTAATATCTCATGTGTCTGCTGTGTTGCACAATGCACGTCAATATCCGCCGTCGCATGTTGTCGACGTAACGCTGTATATAAGGTGCATGTAGGTTGTTCCATTCAGCCTGCAATGCTGCTGATAGGTCCTGTACAGTGTTGATTACATGATTTGTTCTAACACGGCGTCCTAACTCGTCCCAAATATGGGATGGGATTCAAATCAGGACTAACTGCCAGCCAGTCTACAAAGTGCTGCTGTATGGGGTCGGGCGTTGTCATGCATAAGTGTGACGATATGTCAATTACGCTGAATAAACGGAAGCACTTCTGGTTGAAGAACATTATTAACGTAGGTCTGGGCATTAATGTTTCCGTGAATAATGATTAGACGAGTCATTTGACCATTCATTATCCCGCCCCAGACTAAAACTGAACCTCCCCCAAAACGATCTCTTTCAATGACGCACACATCAGCGTAACTCTCTCCCTGACGGCGATAAATTCTTTCACGCCCGTCGGCATGGCTGAAATTAAATCGAGATTCATCCGAAAATAACACTCCAATCAGCTCGTCAGTGACGTCGGCACCAATCACGTCTCGAAGCCCGATGACGTCTGGTTAAAATTTGGCCAAAGTACGGTCTGTACGGACGAATTGGGTCATTATTTTGCCGAAGTCGGTTCCGAAACTGTCTGTGCATTGATTCCATGCCGTCGCGCTGTTACTGATGATGATAGACGTCGGTTACGTAAATATTGAAGCATAATGTACACGCCTCGGGGATGGTCGCGAACAATTCCCCTGATCTGGAAACGTGTACTCAAGCGGTTAAGTGTTGCCCTCGTGCAGCCGAACAACCTGGATAGATCGGCTACTGATGTGCCAGCGTTCAGCATCCCAATCGCCTGATTTCGTTGGTCGTTATTTAGCCGTGGCATTGTGCTTTGATTGAATCTGATGTGATATTTTTGTATTGTGCCCAACTGCTGGTCAATCAGTGCAGTCAGATACCAACACCGGATATCGACCATCGCTGCACGAGGCGCACGTGCAAAACAAGATAATCGATCATTGCGGTTTAGCACTTGGCTAAATGTTGATAAATCCAAGGGTAACAGGTACTCAGGGTAACAGGTACAGGTAACAGGTATAAATGCATGTACATTATTTTTGGTTATTTTGGCGAATTGTTCATATTAATGAAATAATTCAAAAAATAACAGTGGATACTTTCTTTTTTTGGCTCAGTATAGTAACAAATCAATACACAATTAATATCCACAAGAATATAGGACACAATCACAAAACAAATTCAAAACCAGAATCCAAGACACGTAATTAAATAACACTGGAATTAACAATGACTAAAGATGCACGCGTAGTAATTATGTCCGAAAACAGTAATGTACGAAATGATGATTGAGCTTATATATTTACCCTCGCCGGACGAATGTACGAAATAATTGTGTTTTACGTTTATTTATCGTTGCTACCGGTTGCCCATATGTGCGATGCCTTCTGAAGAGATTAGTCATTTTATATTTTTGGAGGATAGTGCAATGATACAGACAGAGACCAATTCCAGAGTCTCTTCTGGTTCTTTGACGTGCACGGTGTAAAGCACCGACACAAGACCCCGGTTTAACGTCCCATCTGATAGACTGTTAATTTTATTATGGTCAGACGGGGGATCGAACATGCGATCCCTGGATTACCAGTCCAGCGTGTTACCACTGTACAAAATATATAAGTTTATTACATCAACTCAAAAACAATAGTTAAATGAAGAGGAAAACATTATGTCACACCTTTTAAAAGATAAAAGAAAAACATGCTCCCATATTCACAAGTAATTGCATGAACACTTTATTAATTTACATAATTATTGAAACACTAAATACATAATGGGGATAATGAATATAACAACAATATAACACTTTTATTTAATCATAATTGTATACAATTATAAAACAACAAATGTTGATAAGTGTTGATTGTGATTTCATTAGGCCACTTCAAACAGGTAAATGTCCTAGTGTTATTCACACATTCAATTAAAACAACATTAGGCCACTTCAAACAGGTAAATGTCCTAGTGCTATTCACACATTCAATTAAAACAAGCATTATTAAGTAAGTAAGTAAGTAAGTAAGTAAGTAAAGACTTTATTTAACGAGGGTAACACATTTAACAAGAGTTAATCTTCCATGTGGCCCTCCACATGAATATACAAAATATTTACAAGGACAAACAGCCAGACCTGCCAGAACTATTCATGAATAAATGTAGATATAGGTACACCAAAATATTGTGTCTAAATTATGTGTGTGTTAAACATTTACTGTGGAATGCTTCGACTGAGTCAGCATTTTTTATGTTCGAAGGTAAAACATTCCAGATAAGTGATCCTGAATATTTCATCGTATTTTTGAATAGCTCTTTGTGGGGTCTTGGAACAACATATGAGCAGTCTGATAACCAATCATCAATCGATTATAACTGACTAACAAACAAATAAATATAATTTTTTATATTTTACATCAGTCTTTCAGATGGGACGTTAAACCGAGGTCTCGTGTCGGTGCTTTACACCGTGCATGTAAAAGAACCAGAGGAGACTCTGGAATGGGTCTCTGTCTGTATCATTGCACTATCCTCCAAAATCTAAAATGACTAATCTCTTCAGGAGGCGTCGCTCATATGGGCAACCGGTAGCGACGATAAATAAACGTAAAAACACACTTAGGACACGTATACATATCAAAATGAGCAAAATATCACCAACAATACACTTTAATAATAGTACATATACAAAATAAATAAATGGGGTGGAGTTGAGCCAATTTAAAAAACTTGGAGCCAACTAAGAGCCATATAGTTCACAAATAAATATTTGAAGCCATGTATTTGACAAAACATGTGCCAAAAAAGTTGCGCCAAATATTTTTGCCAATTCACAAAATTTAGCGCAAATATTTGTTTTTTGTCGCAATTGGTGCCATTGGGAACCCTGAATTAGAGTGAACATTATTTGCACAGTCTCTTTGAAACACAAATACACAGGTTATTGCTTGTCACTTGTAAGCATATATCCAGTATACTAGTAATAATATTTCAGTTTCAATAAGAGTTTTGGGATCAAGTGGTTAAGGCCGTTGACCATAAATCATTTGTCCCTTACCGCTGTATGTTCGACTCTCACTGGGGTGTCAAATTCTTTCAAGTGTAGAAGCTATCCATATTACAAATATAACACAAATGACATGCAGACATGGAGGTGAGAACAATTGTCGTGATTTGTCTCTATGCAACAATTGACAAGTGTGACAGCTTGCTCATAATTACATTACCTTTCCTGTGCTACAAATTGAGTAATACAGTCTAATTGACAGACACAAGCGGGGAATAATAATTGTTACCCTTGTCAGTGAAAAAAAACGCTGGACTGGTAATCCAGGGATCGCAGGTTCGATCCCCCGTCTGACCCTAATAAAATTAACAGTCTTTCAGATGGGACGTTACACCGAGGTCTCGTGTCGGTGCTTACACCGTGCACGTAAAAGAACCAGAGGAGACTCTGGAATGGGTCTCTGTCTGTATCATGCACTATCCTCCAAAATCTAAAATGACTAATCTCTTCGGGAGGAGTCGCTCATATGGGCAACCGGTAGCGACGATAAATAAACGTAAAACACACAGTGAAAAAACAGTCTCGCATGAGGCTTCAATGTTTATAAATATCTGCTTAACAAAAATTATTTATTATCGCTACCGGTTGCCCATATGAGCGCCGCCTCCTGAAGAGATAGTCATTTTTGATTTAGCGGAGGATAGTGCAATGATACAGACAGAGACCCATTCCAGAGTCTCCTCTGGGTCTTTTACGTGCATGGTGTAAAGCACCGATACTAGACCGCGGTTTAATGTTCCATTAGGAATATTGTTACTTTTATTAGGGTCAGTAGGAAGATCGAACCTGCGATCCCTGGATTACCAGTCCAGCGTGTTACCACTATTATTCTTATGTTTAATGTAATCAATCTCTATAAATAGGGTTGAATCAAGAGTGGAAAAAATGTCAGAGTGGGTCATTTTCAGCCGCGATGAGGTACAGGAGGGGTATTTAGGGGTTAGCCCCTAGAGATTTTGCTAACATACAGTGATTGGTCAGTACATATTGGTGAAAAGGGCGGACTAATTCTAAGTTATATTTAATTAGACTGTGAATTATGTGAAGATGTTTTACATCGGCGTAGCTGATGTGGCTGTACATATTGATAGTGTTAAGTTTATTGGATTACGGAAAATATCGGGATGTCAGGGGAGATTAGTTTATGCCAATGAAGACTGTCAAATGACAAACAGATTAGCATTAATTAGCAATTGCGAAAAATTAAGCGACTATATTGCCCGAATAGCACTCTTAGGCTTGAGCTCTGCATTTGTGCATGAGAGCGATATACATAGCCTGGGAACAGGCGTCGATATATTTTGCCTGGTCAGTCAAATAAATATATTTTAACACGACACTATTAATTAGGCCGTATTGAGCTTCTGTCATTTTGTCAGAAGTTAAAAAGTGAAAAATCGACAGACTGGAACCCAGGTTACGATACACAGTACACTGTAGATAACGGTATTACAAAACATTTTTAGACAAGTCAAACATTTTAACTCAATGCATGCTGGGTAAAATAAAGCCTATACGGTAAATAATAGCATTCGACAATTCATTAATGGAAAAGACGTGAAATAGGTCGTGGAATTTCATAAGAATTGTGTCGTTACGACATTAGTCAGTTAATACAGTCAAACCTGTCTTAACCCTTTCAACACCACAGGCCTTTCAATAGGCTTACACAAAGTATAGATCCAGATGAAGTCACGAGCCGTCTCATCAGAATCTGCACTTTTTGCCAGTAATAATTATTACTATTTTTCAGATAAAATTACCCATTTTGATAAATGAACTGGTCCAACGGTAATTTTCTTATTAAGTTATTGGTCTAAAAATATCATGTACCAGTCCATGTCAGTTACTTGGGGTTGAATGGGTTAAGCAGCCAGCCAAGGGACTCATGGAGAGTGGCTGCTTAATAGAGGGCAAATGTATAATAAAACAGCATGTTGGGAAACTGGAAATTGGTTGTTTAATACAGGTTGGTTGCTTAATGGTGGACCACTAACACAGGTTTGACTGTATAATATATTATTATACATGTCGATGACATCCGTTTTATTTATGTTTTCAGATCATATCAAAAGATGATGACCAAAATTGGTATAAAGCCGAGTTCTGCGGGAAGGAGGGATATGTACCAAACAATTATATTGAAATGAAACCACATCAGTAAGTACGGTACTTCAAAGAAATCATGTTTAAGGAAGTAACATGGTAATATATCTGTTTCACAAAAGTGTTTGTAAACATTTGTCTATATATTTAAACTTTAAGTAGGTGTGTTATTTGTAATGTATTGTATTGTAGTGTAAAACTACTAGTCATGTCCTGACCCCGGCTGCTACCACAGGGCCAGAGTATGGTGGTTCTGCAGGTTTCCCTCTGTCTGAATGTCACTTCTGTCACCAATTGAAAAACACTGGAGCCAATTTAAAAAACTTGGAGCCAACTAAGAGCCATATAGTTCACAAATAAATATTTGAAGCCATGTATTTGATAAAATATGTGCCAAAAAATGTTGCGCCCAATATTTTCGCCAATTCACAAATTTAGCGCCAATATTTGTTTTTTGTTTCAATTGGCACCATTGGTGATCGACAGCAGGAACCCTGGTTCTGTTGATATTTCTATCCTGTTCACTGTTTATGCTTGGAGTGTGATTCAGGAGAATTAGCTTCCTTCAACTTCCTTCCTATGTTCTCCCATCTTTCCTAATTTGGAGCTGTGGAGGAAGCGTTTATTATGGCCACTGGACTGCATCAACAAACTTCTCCCTTGTAGACGACCTTAATGTTCTGCCTATTCTAAACACATAGCAGAAGTGCTGAGAAGAACCCGCGTAAAAGTTGTGCTATATAATCAGGGTTCATTCTAGGTCAGAATTTTTGGGAGAAGTGAGAAAGCGCGTGATCGCTTCCTTAAATTGTGTTCTTTAATATACTTCTGCAAAATAGGGTTAAAATGCACAGTACAACCATTAAATACAACATTTGAATAGAAGGAGTGCTTTATAATGGGCCTGTGTATCCTACTGGACAACATTTTGTTTGAAAATCATAAAAACAAAAAATATTTTTATTATTTTATTTTTGTTTATTTTTAGGGGGAAGTGGGGCCCCCAGAGGGCTAATTCAGGGTCCCTAGGGCGACTATTTTGCCCACATCGCCCTCTAGAATGATCCCTGTTATATATAATATATCTATGGGACAGTTTGCTGGTAATAAGTGAGTGTGATTATTTGTAAAGATAGTTTTCAGCGGGGAAAAACCTGGCTAAAAAATCTTCGCATTCACAGCAGCGTCAGCTTGGTGTTCAAGGCCATCCTAGAGGGCGACATGGTCGATATAGTCGCCATATGGATTGTGACTTTGCCTGCATAGGAATGATCAATGTACAATGCTCTTTCAAAGTTGTTAAAATGGTGACCCCAGAATAAGAAATGTGCGTGGCCTGGGAGCATACCTGTCAAGTCTCACGCTTTCAGCGTGAGACTCAAGCTTTTAGACCTCAAATCACACTCTCACGCGTATCTTTAATATTGTCACGCTTTTTCTAAAAAACGATTTACCTACACTAATATTATCCGTGCTATTTTAAAATCGCAACACATTAGGTTTCCCAAATTGCTATTTTTAGAATGTCTCGAGGCTATATTTGAAACTGATCGTCGCGCTGTACAATCGTAACTACTTGGAACCGATGTCGGAACTCTCCGTGCGTTAATAATCACTTATGATTGGCTCCCGAAAACTAACGAAGGCCGAATGTAATGTTTACATTTGTTAACGGTGTAGACGCTCTTTTTGTTAACCATGGCTTCAGAATCACAGAGTCCTGTCAAAAAAAAGACGAAGAAACTAGCCGGTGCCGCTATATACAAATCTAGATATGATTCTAAGTGGACACTTAATTATCCAGTAATTGCTTCTCAAAGCTCGGCAAATAACGTTTACTGTACGGTTTGTTCTTACCAATGGTCTTGCTCAATGAAAAATTGGTAAGTCATATTATTTTTGCCGAAATTGTAATCAGCCTGATCTGGTAACCACTAGACCACGCTGAATTTGCTCAAGCTGGTGACAAATGCTTGCAAATTACATCGGAGTTTTATTATAAATTGACAACCAAGACAGGTTTGCGCCTGACTTGTAAGTCAATTTAATAAAAAATATAAAATTCAATTACAAAAAGTTATTTGCAAGCTTTCTTTACCATAAAATGCTATTGCTTGATCAGGTTTTCTTGGTGAAAAGTGTCCTTCATTAGATGCCAAAGTAGCATTTCATGTAAGCCATTTGACACCAAATATGACGAAAATGAGCCATAGAGTGTCTCCAGCTTCCCCCAGACCCCCTGAGGGGCAGCCACCCCTTCGAACCCCATATCTCACTCCGACACTCGATGCACCCATGACAGCTCTGCGGGAGGTCAAGTAGGGGCAAATTTATATTTGAGCGAATATGGTCGTGTGATATGTATCGCGGCGATCACTCTAATGCAATTTTCATCAAAATTGGATAAATACATCATCCGAGATGGCAGTCAAAAGGTCAACCTTTTATGAGATATTCCAAACGACATCTTCTCACAAACTGATCAGCCAATGTACAAGAAATTCTACTTAGGTGAAGCCTTTCCAAAGTTGTTAAAATTAATTTCCCCTGTAATCCAAGATGGTCACTGTCTAAAAATAGCACACATTTCATAATAAAAAATCTTCTCACAAACTGCCAGCCGGATTATGACGAATCTTTGTAGGAATGATCGATTTAAATTTTAAATTGTTGACCCCGCGATAAAATAATTGCGCGACTCAGGACATCAAGTAGGGGTCAAGTTTTATTTTTGAGCGAATATGGACATTTCATATATGAAATCGAAGGTATCGACGATGAGATCGCTCTGATGCTATTGTTGTCTAAATCAGATTTTGTCACCCAAGATGGCCACCAAGAGATTGTTCTTTTATTATAAATAGATTTCAAAATTCTTCTTCACAGTTATGATTCAAGGGTGAAGTCGTTTCAGATTTGTTAAGCTGGCGGTTTTCGTGAATAAAAGTCGGAAACTAACACAAATTCTTCACAAACAGCTTCTCATAAACTACCAGTCGGATTTTGGCAACATTTGGTAGGAATGATCTAAGTACAATACTCTTTCAAAGTTGTTAAAATGGTGACCCATGAGTAAGGTGAGTGATACAGTGCCATCATGACCCTCTTGTTTTATTTTAGGTAGACATGGGGTCCCAAGTAGGGCTCAGTCAGATACCTAGGGTAACTATTTCGACCATGTCAATTCCTAGATTGAGCCCTTGCTACATATACATGTATTATGAAAATATTGAAAATGTATGTTAAATGTATACTCTTTTATGAAATATAGGTTTATAGAAACAAAATGAAGATATTCATTACAAAAGAGATAGCCTTTGTTGAGAGGGCTTACTATATTGAGAGCATATGTTCTTATTTCTTTCATGTTCATAGCTGGTTTTGTGGCAAAATTCCGAGAAAGACAGCAGAGGAAATGTTATTACAAAAAGTAAATGGTCAGCTTGTGCACCCGGATGGTGCTTTTTTAGTACGCAACAGTGAAAGTGCACCCGGAGGTTTTTCTATGTCAATCAAGTAAGTCGTGACTGGTGTCGTGGTAGTATCCTGTATTCACGGGTGTAGAGAGTAGGAAGGAAGAGTTATCTCCTTGTATTTGACCTGTGTGCACATGGTGGCAGCAGTTGCTGTGATGACGAGTCTGTCATGATTTGGCACAAATATAAATTACAGGTCATGTGTAAAGCACCATTTATCATGCAGAGAGTTTCTTCTAACTGAATTTGACTAAATAAATATGCTTACAATGTTGTATAAAATGGGCAGCATGGGGGAGTGGGGCTTGTGCTGTTAGAAAAAAGGGGGCAGTGTGCAGCACGCAGTATGGTGGGTGCTGTTAGAAAAAAGGGGGCAGTGTGCAGCACGCAGTATGGTGGGTGCTGTTAGAAAAAAGGGGGCAGTGTGCAGCACGCAGTATGGTGGTGCTGTTAGAAAAAAGGGCAGGGTGCAGCACGCAGTATGGTGAGTGCTGTTAGAAAAAAGGGGGCAGGGTGCAGCACGCAGTATGGTGGGTGCTGTTAGAAAAAAAGGGCAGGGTGCAGCACGCAGTATGGTGGGTGCTGTTAGAAAAAAAGGACAGGGTGCAACATGCAGTATGGTGGGTGCTGTTAGAAAAAAGGGGCAGGGTGCAGCACATTCTAAAAATCCCTAATAATCACCATAAACACAAACGACAAGGAGATAACTCTTACAACCTAAGAGTATTTATTAGTATTACATGCTATGATACTGTTACTATTTAGGATGTTAATTACTTTAGGTGGTTTAAAGGCAATATAAAGCGTTTTGAAGCAGAGAATATGCTGCTACCTAAGACTGGAAGCGCTTGCCCGGATGGGGCTTTCTTGGTTCGGTGTTGCGAAAGTCATCCGGGAGAATTTTCACTGTCTGTCAAGTAAGTCACGAGATAAGTGTTGGTTGGCTGTTGAGGAGTAGAGTTCATGTTTGCATCTCCTTTAGACACACGTAAAGTAATTGCAGGGTTTCCCGTAATATGGTGGAGGATGGGGACTTAATTTTGACACCATGCATCCATATTTTATTTTTACATTATATTGGTGGACATGGTTAAAAATCTAGCAATTAAAGTATAAAGCCTATTGGAAAATAGACACGCTAAAGTAATTTCTAGAGTTTCAACGATTTTATTTTCAGACTAATGTAAAATATTTCAACCAGTATGATTGATGAAAGTAATGACAAGATATATACCTGTCTTTAACAGTGTTTATTTCTCACAATTCATTTAAAATCACCTGAAATAGAAAACTAAATTTAATTTAAAAGAGCCCATGCCCAAACAAACCGGCAATATAATTAGTAAGGCAAAAATCAACTGTGATGTTAATAAATGTGGTACCAAATAATGCTGTACTATTCTCCATTTTATATTTGATTGTGATCCTAGCAGTGACACAGATTGAAAAACATTAACCATTAATGCCTCAATGCCCTTATCTAAGATACAGTGTGTCTTATCAGATACATAGTCAACTCTCTCCTTATCTAAGATACAGTGTGTCTTATCAGATACATAGTCAACTCTCCCCTTATCTAAGATACAGTGTGTCTTACCAGGTATGTAGTCAACTCTCTCCTTATCTAAGATACAGAATGTCTTACCAGATATGTAGTCAACTCTCCTTATCTAAGATACATTGTGTCTTATCAGATACATAGTCAACTCTCCCCTTATCTAAGATACAGTGTGTCTTATCATATATGTAGTCAACTCTCTCCTTATCTAAGATACAGAATGTCTTACCAGATACATAGTCAACTCTCCCCTTATCTAAGATACAGTATGTCTTATCAGATACATAGTCAACTCTCCCCTTATCTAAGATACAGTGTGTCTTATCATATATGTAGTCAACTCTCTCCTTATCTAAGATACAGTATGTCTTATCAGATATGTAATAAACTCTCTCCTTATCTAAGATACAGTGTGTCTTATCATATATGTAGTCAACTCTCCCCTTATCTAAGATACAGTATGTCTTATCAGATACATAGTCAACTCTCCCCTTATCTAAGATACAGTGTGTCTTATCAGATACATAGTCAACTCTCCCCTTATCTAAGATGCAGTATGTCTTACCAGATACATAGTCAACTCTCCCCTTATCTAAGATACAGTATGTCTTATCAGATACATAGTCAACTCTCTCCTTATCTAAGATACATTGTGTCTTATCAGATACATAGTCAACTCTCTCCTTATCTAAGGTACAGTATGTCTTATCAGATACATAGTCAACTCTCTCCTTATCTAAGATACAGTGTGTCTTATCAGATACATAGTCAACTCTCCCCTTATCTAAGACACAGTATGTCTTATTAGATATGTAGTCAACTCTCTCCTTATCTAAGATACAGTATGTCTTATCAGATACATAGTCAACTCTCTCCTTATCTAAGATACAGTATGTCTTACCAGATACATAGTCAACTCTCTCCTTATCTAAGATACAGTGTGTCTTATCAGATACATAGTCAACTCTCTCCTTATCTAAGATACAGTATGTCTTATCAGATACATAGTCAACTCTCCCCTTATCTAAGATACAGTATGTCTTATCAGATATGTAATCAACTCTCTCCTTATCTAAGATACAGTGTGTCTTATCAGATATGTAGTCAACTCAATCCTTATCTAAGATACAGTGTGTCTTATCAGATACATAGTCAACTCTCTCCTTATCTAAGATACAGTGTGTCTTATCAGATACATAGTCAACTCTCCACTAATCTAAGATACAGTATGTCTTATCAGATATGTAATCAACTCTCTCCTTATCTAAGATACAGTATGTCTTATCAGATATGTAATCAACTCTCTCCTTATCTAAGATACAGTATGTCTTATCAGATACGTAGTCAACTCTCTCCTTATCTAAGATACAGAATGTCTTATCAGATACATAGTCAACTCTCCCCTTATCTAAGACACAGTATGTCTTATCAGATACATAGTCAACTCTCTCCTTATCTAAGATACATTGTGTCTTATCAGATACATAGTCAACTCTCTCCTTATCTAAGATACAGAATGTCTTACCAGATACATAGTCAACTCTCTCCTTATCTAAGATACAGTGTGTCTTATCAGATAAATAGTCAACTCTCTCCTTATCTAAGATACATTGTGTCTTATCAGATACATAGTCAACTCTCTCCTTATCTAAGATACAGTATGTCTTATCAGATACATAGTCAACTCTCTCCTTATCTAAGATACAGTGTGTCTTATCAGATACATAGTCAACTCTCCCCTTATCTAAGATACAGTATGTCTTATCAGATATGTAGTCAACTCTCCCCTTATCTAAGATACAGTATGTCTTATCAGATACATAGTCAACTCTCCCCTTATCTAAGACACAGTATGTCTTATCAGATACATAGTCAACTCTCCCCTTATCTAAGATACAGTATGTCTTATCAGATACATAGTCAACTCTCCTTATCTAAGATACATTGTGTCTTATCAGATACATAGTCAACTCTCTCCTTATCTAAGATACAGAATGTCTTATCAGATACATAGTCAACTCTCTCCTTATCTAAGATACAGTATGTCTTATCAGATACATAGTCAACTCTCTCCTTATCTAAGATACAGAATGTCTTATCAGATACATAGTCAACTCTCTCCTTATCTAAGATACATTGTGTCTTATCAGATACATAGTCAACTCTCTCCTTATCTAAGATACAGTATGTCTTATCAGATACATAGTCAACTCTCTCCTTATCTAAGATACAGTGTGTCTTATCAGATACATAGTCAACTCTCCCCTTATCTAAGATACAGTATGTCTTATCAGATACATAGTCAGCTCTCCGCTAATCTAAGATACAGTATGTCTTATCAGATACATAGTCAACTCTCTCCTTATCTAAGATACAGTGTGTCTTATCAGATACATAGTCAACTCTCTCCTTATCTAAGATACAGTATGTCTTATCAGATACATAGTCAACTCTCTCCTTATCTAAGATACAGTGTGTCTTATCAGATACATAGTCAACTCTCCCCTTATCTAAGATACAGTATGTCTTATCAGATACATAGTCAACTCTCCACTAATCTAAGATACAGTTTGACGTAGCAAATAGGTAATCAGCTCTCCCTTATCTAAGACACAGTCTGTCTTATTGGACACCTAGTTAACTCTCCCCTTATATAAGACACAGTATGTCTTATTGGACACCTAGTCAACTCTCTCTTTATATAAGACACAGTCTGTCTAATCAGATACCACAGACGGATCTGTAGTCCAGTGGTAACACGCTGGACTGGTAATCCAGGGATCGCAGGTTCGATCCCTCGTCTGACCCTAATAAAATTGACAGTCTTTCAGATGGGACGTTAAACCGAGGTCTCGTGTCGGTGCTTTACACCGTGCACGTAAAAGAACCAGAGGATACTCTGGAATGGGTCTCTTTCTGTATCATGCACTATCCTCCAAAATTTAAAATGACTAATCTCTTCAGGAGGCGTCGCTCATATGGGCAACCGGTAGCGACGATAAATAAACGTAAAACACACATAATCAGATACCTAATCAGTTCTCCCCTTATCTAATACAACAGTTGCCAAAATCACCATTTGTTGCCATCTGTACGAAGAATAAAATTCTGAGTCCATCTGAAGTTTACAGACTGCACCAGTTAATTAATGGTTTAATTTGTGAAGGAGATGCTATCATGACAGTACACTTCAAACTGTCCATCCATTGAATGTGCATCTGCACCCTATGCAACCTGATTCACCAAATTGTTGTTACTGTCAACAGTTGATGCGACAAAAACATGAAAATCAATTGTTTCGCAAATGACTGCAACTCATTTTGTTGCATCTGTTTGCATAGTGTGTACATGCTGGACAAAGCAGGCGCACATAATGCATGGTCGCTTAATGTATTCTTTTGCTCATAGCTGGTTAGTTGTGATTCATGCCACTTGTTCTGAGTTTGTATTTCATTATAGAAGCTTTTTAATTGGGTTTGGAAAAACATTCTTATCTTTGTGAAGCACACTGGACAACCCGATACAATAAAATCATATTGACTGTGAACAGTTGATACGGTAGAACACTCAAAAACAGAACAGCTGTAGCTAATTAAGCCCTGCCACATAGCTGGAGGGGGATATAATAACGGTCTCCATCCGTCTCTCCCACTTTCCTCCATCAAAAATGTTTGTACGCTCTGTAACTCTTGAACCGCTGCAGGAATTTAAAAATTGCCTGTCCGAAATGTTACCCATATCGAGACAATAAACAGGTCACAGTTTTCAGCCATGTTGGTGTCAAGGTCACGCTTTTGATCAAAGGTTCAAATGGCTGATTTTTTGTTTCCGCTTTATAACTCTGTAAGCCACCAGAGAAATTTTAAATCACGTGGCACAAATGTTAATCAGATTGTGATGCTGTGCAGATTGGGGGTAATCAGTGATGTTTGATCATGAGCAAAATCACACTTCAAAGTGCAGTGTCTAGAATTGATGAAATATTGAAAGATATGACATTGACATACAGAATTCTCTTTGTTTTGCGTATGACTATGCACAGTATTACGATATACGTATTAATGTCTCAAACTGCACTCTTGTTATATGGTACGGTGGTCGCCCGATCGGACAGGTGGGTTTTCTCCGGGTGCTCCGGTTTTCTCCCACACGAATGACCATATATACGCTTTCATCCGCGCCAACAAGAGTGATTAATATAGGTTGTTAAAACTTGGTTCTCAATCATTGTAAAATAAATAAGGTTTAATAAAGCAGCAAGGGATATGACTGTTTCCCCGACTGTTTCCCCAACTGTTTCCCCGACTGTTTCCCCGACTGTACTGTTATTGTCAGTCATCTCAATCAGATTTTTATGATCTGTGGTTTCAACTCTTCACAGTAGGAATGATTTGTTGTGTCAGGTTGCCTAGGGTGATAATGGATGGTTCTTTTTAACAGTTCTTGCATATACCTCCTTCATTGCCTCATATTGCCTTATTTCTATCTTTTGTATACATGTATCGGTATAAATTATTTGTAACATATAAGTTCTATTCTAACATGACTTGGTCGGGATAGCTCTGTGGTTGCGCGTTCGTTTCATGTGCGAAATGCCCAGAGTTTGAGCCCCTCTGGAGCCGTTACAATTGTGCTCTTAGGCAAGGCATTTAAATTCCAAATGCCTCTTCTCTCTCCCTTGTGGCGATGGATTCCATCAGGAATGAGGTCTCGAGAGTGATTAATATATGTTATAAGAACTTGTTTCGCAATCGAGCTCAAATAAATTTGTATAAACTAACATGACTCGGCATTTTGTCTGTATATTCAAAGAAGGAATTGACCGTGTAAATCTGTAATAGACCAATGCTTAAACATGTGTCAAGCGTGACGCATCATTTTACTAGCATTGTTGTAGTTTTATGATGTAATGTAGTACGCTTTCTAAAAAATAACGCCAACTATTCTTGTGCAATCTTAGATTTTAGGTCATGCTAGAATCAAAATAATATTTGTATTTACGTTATTTAGAGTTGAATAACACATAGTTTGTCGGTCTGAGCGTCGGAATTATCCACGTAGGCCATACGCCTAAAGTGGTTAATTCCTATGTGTTTGAACTCCAAAACTATTTTTTATTCGCTATTAAAATAACTGAAAGACAAACATTATGTCTTAAATACAATTATGTGCTAGCTTTTAATTCTCGACCTTCCCCGGAGCGTAATATTTTCTTTGAGCATTTTGTAAGCTCAGGCGGGCTGAACCGACAATTGATCTACTGGGCTGAAGCTAGACTTTGGGGAGAAGTTTGATGTCACTTTGATGAAAAATAGGGAGAAGGCAGGGAGGGAGTTCATGGACTCTTGATGCCCAAATCTCCCTGAGCTATTGTATTTGTATTGCCAAAATTTGTCGTCTACTGCTCACCATATTGGGTAAATATTGACCCAGTAATTTAAAATTATGACTACCGACTAGCCCTTGCATGATCGCAAGAGGTCACTAATGGGGTCTACACTTTTGGGTTCTGTAATTCCAGTTTTGAGTCTGTATCCCATATGCTTAACCCTTTCAACACCACAGGCCTCTGCACTTTTTGCCAGTAATATTACTATTTTTAGACAGACATTCCCCATTTTGATAAATGAATTGCTACAAATGTAATTTTCTTATTCATTTATTGGTCTGAAAATATGTAGGTTACTTGGTGTTGAATGGGTTAATTCAGTGCATATATCTATACCACTGTAACTTATCATCACTGATGGTCACGGGTTCGAGCCCCGCTCAGACCGTGTTTCATTTATATGAAAAAGTTGGCAGTTTCTTACGGAGGTTGGTGCACCCAAGTACTGGTTAACCGCTGGAGCCTGCCCAGGAAAGGTGTTGTTAGGTAAACTGCCCGCCGGCGATATAGCCCAAAAATGGTGCTGATGCAGCCGTAAAACCCGAAATATAACATAAATATAACATAATCAGTGCATATATCAGAGGGGAAAGCAACTTTCTATTAACCCTGTATGCACCATATCACTTGAACTGTGTTAGTGCACTGTAAGCCCAACTTGACACCAACAATATAATACTTTGTGATACAGTGTCATGTATATTTTAGCTCATACAAATTTATTTTAGCTCGTTTGCGAAATTAACTTATTGCAACAGTCTTGAGACGTCATTCCTGATGGAATCCATCGCCATTTGAAATTGAGAAGTTAAATTTTGTCATAGTTTAACCATTTCCCTCATAGAAGCACCTCTTGGCGCCATTACCAATACGACATACATTGACAATGTAGCAGCCAAACCAATATTCATAATGCAGGCCAGAATTGCATGTAGTCCCAGTAATATCTATGGAGGTGGGATAGATATGGCGACTACTTATCCACTGGATGATAGCTAAATGGCTGTCGTTTGTATGGAGATATAATAGTATATTAACCTAAATCTCTATGAAGGAAAGGGTTAAATGGCTGTCATTTGTATGGAGATATAATAGTATTTTAACCTAAATCTCTATGAAGGAAAGGGTTAAATGGCTGTTTTTGGAGGGAGATATAATAGTATATTAACCTAAATCTCTATGAAGGAAAGGGTTAAATGGCTGTCGTTTGTATGGAGATATAATAGTATATTAACCTAAATCTCTATGAAGGAATGGGTTAAATGGCTGTCGTTTGTATGGAGATATAATAGTATATTAACCTAAATCTCTATGAAGGAAAGGGTTAAATGGCTGTCGTTTGTATGGAGATATAATAGTATATTAACCTAAATCTCTATGAAGGAAAGGGTTAAATGGCTGTCGTTTGTATGGAGATATAATAGTATATTAACCTAAATCTCTATGAAGGAAAGGGTTAAATGGCTGTCATTTGTATGGAGATATAATAGTATTTTAACCTAAATCTCTATGAAGGAAAGGGTTAAATGGCTGTTTTTGGAGGGAGATATAATAGTATATTAACCTAAATCTCTATGAAGGAAAGGGTTAAATGGCTGTCGTTTGTATGGAGATATAATAGTATATTAACCTAAATCTCTATGAAGGAATGGGTTAAATGGCTGTCGTTTGTATGGAGATATAATAGTATATTAACCTAAATCTCTATGAAGGAAAGGGTTAAATGGCTGTCGTTTGTATGGAGATATAATAGTATATTAACCTAAATCTCTATGAAGGAAAGGGTTAAATGGCTGTCGTTTGTATGGAGATATAATAGTATATTAACCTAAATCTCTATGAAGGAAAGGGTTAAATGGCTGTCGTTTGTATGGAGATATAATAGTATATTAACCTAAATCTCTATGAAGGAAAGGGTTAAATGGCTGTCGTTTGTATGGAGATATAATAGTATATTAACCTAAATCTCTATGAAGGAATGGGTTAAATGGCTGTCGTTTGTATGGAGATATAATAGTATATTAACCTAAATCTCTATGAAGGAAAGGGTTAAATGGCTGTCGTTTGTATGGAGATATAATAGTATATTAACCTAAATCTCTATGAAGGAAAGGGTTAAATGGCTGTCGTTTGTATGGAGATATAGTATATTAACCTAAATCTCTTTGAAGGAAAGGGTTAAATGGCTGTCGTTTGTATGGAGATATAATAGTATATTAACCTAAATCTCTGGCCTGGATGTGATAAAGCTTTTTTCCAATCTCAAACTCAGTCTCAAGCTTCTGATTGATTCAGCCTAGTGTAAAACTCAGAATCAATCAATCAAATCAATGGAGCTCAGTTTGAGATTTGAGATCAGTTTTATAACCTCCCATTAATACTGAAATTTCTGGTGAACTTTCCATTGATAATGTTTGTGGTGGAGGGGGTGGGGATATAGAAACTAGCATTTTATAATAGCCTTTACTACACCAAGGTCACACTTAGTGTTACGGTAAGTTTTGGACATGTTTCGTGACTGATCCATATGTTGTAACCAACTGAACATATTTGCATAGAACGACTTATCGATTATTCACAATTAGAGCATCGGTTTCACATGCGTCGATCATAAGTCAATGTCACATGAGGTCAAATCGGGCTCTAATCTGGGTACACGTAACAAATTGCTTCCATTAACCCTTTCAACACCATAGGCCTCTCGTAGGCTTACAAAAAGTGTACATCCAGATGAGCCGGCTTTTGGCCAGTAATATTACTATTTTTAGACTCTGCATGCTGGCTATAACATAAAGGCTATAAATAGTTTAAATAATTGTAGCCAACGACAATTCATGAAAACTCTTGAAATATGTCATGGAATTTCATTATAGAGTTATATAATTGCGACAAAGTCTCCTTGCCTGTTATTTTAGCTGATGGCTGTACAAAATACCTCCCTGTAAAATACCTTCTGTATTCCAGTGGCACTGAGAATAATCCTCCAGCTATTTACGTCACATGATTTTCATTCATAAATAACGTTTTTACAGGGAATGGCAAAATTCAACAGCCAGCCATCAATTAGACCTGCAAATTGCAATAGATTTGTTCTTATAGAACAACATATTAAGTCATGTTAGAATTCTATTTCGACAATGTTCATTTCTTGTTTAAAATCGTTTTTATTTAATTGGTTACATATATATATCTATGGTGATGGTGTTGCAGACCCAAATGTAGTGCAGACCCAAATCAAATGCTCTATATTCTGGCTCTATGTCATCATAAACCTGGGCAAGATTTTGTTTAGCTATTAAAGGCCATTATGCATTTTGAAAGTCTGAAAGTTGGGGTTTAGAGGTGTCATGAGGACTGTCATTTATTTCTATGTTTCAATTGTATGTTATTCAAGGTTTAACTCTTAACCTGCCAATCACAACTAAAGTCGCTTTGCAAACAACATAGAGCCATATCAGGCTCTATGCTGTTTGCTATTCGGATAGTGGAGCTAAAACACTTGTCTGAATAGGAAACAACATAGATCGTGATCAGACGCGGCTGATCTGGGTCTATATTGTTTGCACATTGTATCCAATTTATTTGGCAGGTAAGCGTTAAATAGATTTTGGAGATATGCCCAGAAATGAATGTTTTGTTGAATTACTGCTTGTAAATTCCCTCCCTGTCTGGATATACAAAACATCACAATATTTATGATTGGCACATTTATTGATTATTTTCTCCGTTTTGTGGATTTTTGTATTATGGTGTTTAGGCAATTGTGTACAATATTCCAACTGCGCATGATACTGGTGACAATTGAGTTTGATTCATGGCACAAATACACAAACATTTTATTGACCTTTCGTCATTACAATTTTACTACATACATGTATGTTATCTACCTATATTTTTAACCTGGCATGATATAGCCTGAACTGTGCTGATGTGCCGTTAAACCAAATACTCACTCACTCACTCACTCACTAAACATTTTATGATTATCAGTTAGCGCATACAATTTCTAGTATCGATGTTTATAACATAAACATTTACACAATGGATTTTCATGTTACCTATGCCCGAGGTTATAAATATAATTTCCTCCAATCTCAAAATTCAGTGTCATCAATCGTCTGATTGGTTCAGCTGACAGTGACACTCAGAATCAACCAATCAGATCAGTTGAGCTTGAGTTTGAGATCTGAGAAAAGTTTTATAACCTCGGTGCCTGGTCATTACACACAGATGCAAATGACCACTGTGTTACACACAATAGGGTATGTTGTACATTATAATAGTTGTATCTACCTCTTAACCCATTTCATTTTGGATACCGTTCAAACAGTATTTGCAAAGAACATAGAGCCAGATCAGCCGCCACGGAACGTTCCGTCTGATCAGGCTCTATGCTGTTTGCTATTCAGATGATCTTGCTAAGACACTTGGCTATGTAGCAAACAGCATAGATCCTGATCAGCATGCAGCATCACACTGCGGCTGATCTGGATCTATGTTGTTTGCAAAAGCCTTTAAATATATCCAGAATGAAATGGGTTAAATAACAGACATGATATATGTATACCCTCAAACAAACTTGGTATGACAATTCTCAATGTACATGTACAGGGAAATACAATATAATACTGCTACAGTCAAGCCTGCGTTAGTGGTCACCTCCAGTAAGCAGTCAGTTTAACCTCTAGCAAGCAGCCACCTTTGCTAAGCAGCCACTTTCTGTGATTCCGTTTGCTTGTTGCTTAACAAAGGTTGACTGTAGGGCTCATCAGAGTCAGAATTTTGGGGCGAAGGGAGAAACCGCGCGTCCTTAAATGTATGAGTCTAACGTGCTCCTGTGACCACTTGTATTAACCCTTTCAACCCCATAGGCCTCTAAATAGGCTTATGAAAAGTGTAGATCCAGATGAGCCGGCTCGTAATGAGCCGTTTCATCAGGATCTGCACTTTTTTGCCAGTAATAATTATTACTAATTTTAGATAAAATTACCCATTTTGATAAATGAACTGGTCCAAATGTAATATTCTTATTAATTTATTGGTCTAAAAATAGCATGCACCAGTCCATGTCAGTTACTTGGGGTTGAAAGGGTTAAGCGACGTTTGTCTTATAGCACTTTGAAATCTTCCATTCATATCCTCAGGTAATTATCAAGACTCGAAAACTATGCGAAAAAAACTTGAAATTCAATTTACCTGATTTCTGGTTAAACACACCAAGCAATCAGCACACCAGATTGATTCTGTGTGGCCCTGGTCCAACACATCAAGCAATCAGAATATTTGATTGATTCTGTGTGGCCCTGGTCCATCACACCAAGCAATCAGAATATCCGATTGATCCTGTGTGGCCCTGGTCCATCACATCAAGCAATCAGCACATCAGATTGGTCCTGTGTGGCCCTGGTCCATCACATCAAGCAATCAGCATATCAGATTGATCCTGTGAGGCCCTGGTCCAACAAACCAAGCAATCAGCACATCAGATTGATTCTGTATGGCTCTGGTCCATCACATCAAGCAATCAGCACATCAGATTGGTCCTGTGTGGCCCTGGTCCATCACACCAAGCAATCAGCACGTCAGATTGGTCCTGTGTGGCCCTTGTACAACACATCAAGCAATCAGCACATCAGATTGATCCTGTGTGGCCCTGGTCCATCACATCAAGTAATCAGCACATCAGATTGGTCCTGTGTGGCCCTGGTCCATCACATCAAGCAATCAGCACATCAGATTGGTTCTGTGTGGCCCTGGTCCATCACATCAAGCAATCAGCACATCAGATTGATTCTGTGTGGCCCTGGTCCAACAAACCAAGCAATCAGCACATCAGATTGATCCTGTGTGGCCCTTGTCCATCACACCAAGCAATCAGAATATCCGATTGATCCGGTGTGGCCCTGGTCCATCACATCAAGCAATCAGCACATCAGATTGGTCCTGTGTGGCCCTGGTCCATCACACCAAGCAATCAGCACGTCAGATTGGTCCTGTGTGGCCCTGGTCCATCACATCAAGCAATCAGCACATCAGATTGATTCTGTGTGGCCCTGGTCCATCACATCAAGCAATCAGCACATCAGATTGATCCTGTGTGGCCCTGGTCCATCACATCAAGCAATCAGCACATCAGATTGGTCCTGTGTGGCCCTGGTCCATCACACCAAGCAATCAGCACGTCAGATTGGTCCTGTGTGGCCCTGGTCCATCACATCAAGCAATCAGCACATCAGATTGATTCTGTGTGGCCCTGGTCCATCACATCAAGCAATCAGCACATCAGATTGATTCTATGTGGCCCTGGTCCAACAAACCAAGCAATCAGCACATCAGATTGATCCTGTGTGGCCCTGGTCCATCACATCAAGCAATCAGCACATCAGATTGGTCCTGTGTGGCCCTGGTCCATCACACCAAGCAATCAGCACGTCAGATTGGTCCTGTGTGGCCCTGGTCCATCACATCAAGCAATCAGCACATCAGATTGATTCTGTGTGGCCCTGGTCCATCACATCAAGCAATCAGCACATCAGATTGATTCTATGTGGCCCTGGTCCAACAAACCAAGCAATCAGCACATCAGATTGATCTGTGCTCAATTGTTTATTAAGGAGTAGAATGTTCTAATCATGTTCTATAACTCTGTCGTGCATCTTAGCAAATTGATCTTCCTTTTTTCACTTTGAAAATCGCATTACAGTTTTATTGTTACCCAATTGGGTGTCAACTTCTAGTCTAAGTTAGTTAGTTAATTATCCAGATTACAGAAGGTCGATGGTTCTACCCAGGTGCTCACCCTGTGCCTGAAATACTGCTCGATGGGGCACCCGGTGTCTTCCACCAATAATAGATGGAAATTCGCCATATGACCTAAACTGTTGGTGTGACGTTAAGCCCAAAAAATAAACAAACACCAATACGGTTATCTTCCTTTTTTACAAATTTATCCCCCCTTTCTGTATAATGTGAATGCAACCAAAATGTTTATCCTCTGTCACTGATTAGATAGTCGAGCACTCTATCCATCAGGCAGCTTTTTTTGTGAATAGAAAAACTAAAAATATCCTCCTAAAATGTCAAATCTTCCAAGATCCAAGTGTTATAGATTTGATCTTGATACTCAGAAGGTAGGTAAATCAGGACAACGTTCAGAGTGGCATTAACCCATTTCATTCTGGATACATTTAAAGGCTTTTGCAAACAACATAGATCCAGATCAGCCGCAGCGTGACGCTGCGTGCTGATCAGGATCTATGTTGTTTGCTACATAGCCAAGTGTCTTAGCAAGATCATCTGAATAGCAAACAGCATAGAGCCTGATCAGACGGCACGTTCCGTGGCGGCTGATCTGGCTCTATGTTCTTTGCAAATACTGCTTGAACGGTATACAGAATGAAATGGGTTAAGGTAGACTCCATGCTGGTTACTAGCAACATGTTCAAAATTAGGGTGAACAGCTGTCCAAAAGGGTATTAATAAAAATTTGGGGAAGCATATATGCTTGTAAAAGCCTGCATTCGCTACTAATGGAGGAAAACAGCCCTGTATACCCTTGTATACCCTGCATTACACATACATTTTTATATATCTCTTATTTCAGATTTGCTGATAATGTTCAACATTTTAAAATTCTCCGTGATGGAGTTGGTAAATATTTTCTGTGGGTAGTCAAGTTTGATTCAATACACGAGTTGATAGACTACCACCGGAAATCTTCTATAAGCCGTACACAGACGATAGTATTGAAGGATATGAATAGCACAGGACAAGTATGTATTTATTTATGTTTTAGCATGAATATTATATTTAACTGTAATATGAATATCAACTAAATTACAGAATTTCAACCAGGAAGATAAAAACATGCCCCCATCCCTATTAAGCAGTGTAGCACAGTGCTTGATTGGTTAGATCTGTATATATTTCTCAGCATATCACAGTTCCCCGTCCCCATTAAGCAGTGTAGCACAGTGCTTGATTGGTTAGATCTGTATATATTTCTCAGCATATCACAGTTCCCCATCCCTATTAAGCAGTGTAGCACAGTGCTTGATTGGTTAGATCTGTATATATTTCTCAGCATATCACAGTTCCCCGTCCCCATTAAGCAGCGTAGCACAGTGCTTGATTGGTTAGATCTGTATATATTTCTCAGCATATCACAGTTCCCCGTCCCGATTAAGCAGCGTAGCACAGTGCTGGATTGGTTAGATCTGTATATATTTCTCAGCATATCACAGTTCCCCGTCCCCATTAAGCAGCGTAGCACAGTGCTGGATTGGTTAGATCTGTATATATTTCTCAGCATATCACAGTTCCCCGTCCCCATTAAGCAGTGTAGCACAGTGCTTGATTGGTTAGATCTGTATATATTTCTCAGCATATCACAGTTCCCCGTCCCCATTAAGCAGTGTAGCACAGTGCTTGATTGGTTAGATCTGTATATATTTCTCAGCATATCACAGTTCCCCGTCCCGATTAAGCAGCGTAGCACAGTGCTTGATTGGTTAGATCTGTATATATTTCTCAGCATATCACAGTTCCCCGTCCCCATTAAGCAGTGTAGCACAGTGCTTGATTGGTTAGATCTGTATATATTTCTCAGCATATCACAGTTCCCCGTCCCCATTAAGCAGTGTAGCACAGTGCTTGATTGGTTAGATCTGTATATATTTCTCAGCATATCACAGTTCCCCATCCCTATTAAGCAGTGTAGCACAGTGCTTGATTGGTTAGATCTGTATATATTTCTCAGCATATCACAGTTCCCCGTCCCCATTAAGCAGCGTAGCACAGTGCTTGATTGGTTAGATCTGTATATATTTCTCAGCATATCACAGTTCCCCGTCCCGATTAAGCAGCGTAGCACAGTGCTGGATTGGTTAGATCTGTATATATTTCTCAGCATATCACAGTTCCCCGTCCCCATTAAGCAGCGTAGCACAGTGCTGGATTGGTTAGATCTGTATATATTTCTCAGCATATCACAGTTCCCCGTCCCCATTAAGCAGCGTAGCACAGTGCTGGATTGGTTAGATCTGTATATATTTCTCAGCATATCACAGTTCCCCGTCCCCATTAAGCAGCGTAGCACAGTGCTGGATTGGTTAGATCTGTATATATTTCTCAGCATATCACAGTTCCCCGTCCCCATTAAGCAGCGTAGCACAGTGCTGGATTGGTTAGATCTGTATATATTTCTCAGCATATCACAGTTCCCCGTCCCCATTAAGCAGCGTAGCACAGTGCTGGATTGGTTAGATCTGTATATATTTCTCAGCATATCACAGTTCCCCGTCCCCATTAAGCAGCGTAGCACAGTGCTGGATTGGTTAGATCTGTATATATTTCTCAGCATATCACAGTTCCCCGTCCCCATTAAGCAGCGTAGCACAGTGCTGGATTGGTTAGATCTGTATATATTTCTCAGCATATCACAGTTCCCCGTCCCCATTAAGCAGCGTAGCACAGTGCTGGATTGGTTAGATCTGTATATATTTCTCAGCATATCACAGTTCCCCGTCCCCATTAAGCAGCGTAGCAGAGTGCTGGATTGGTTAGATCTGTATATATTTCTCAGCATATCACAGTTCCCCATCCCCATTAAGCAGCGTAGCACAGTGCTTGATTGGTTAGATTTGTATATATTTCGCAGCATAGCACAGTTATAGTTTCTGGTCACAGTACATTCAGTGACAGCATGGGCTTAGTTTTAGTAATTTCACTAATTTTATTAGCTCACATGCCAAGTTGAGCTATTGTAATGACTTGTAAGCAGTGTAGCCCTTTAGCCCCGCCCGTTTGCCTGTTTTAAGACATGTGAGTTTGGGCATTCGGGCTGGCAGACCTAACATAGAACTTGTCCTCCTGTTTCACCAATATGTACTGCCTTAGTGCCTCTTTTATCAATCACCATCCGGATGTTAGCAACATTTTATAGGGGCTAACGCAAAAATACCCCCTCCCGCCCCTCATCGCCGCTCAAATTGCACCCTTCCTCTTTTCTGACCACCCTACACCTTTTCTGACCCACCCTGCCTTTTTCTGACCCACCCTGCCTTTTTCTGACCCACCCTGCCTTTTTCTGACCCACCCTGCCTTTTTCTGACCCACCCTGCTGTTTTCTGACCCATCCTGCCTTTTTCTGACCCACCCTGCCTTTTTCTGACCCATCCTGCCTTTTTCTGACCCACCCTGCCTTTTTCTCTACATGAATATTTAGGTTCTGTAAGGAGTGGTGATAGTGATGCAAAACTGATAGATACTCATACTTTATGACCATATCCGCCTCCGTGGTCGAGTGGTTACGGTCGATCTTGTATACCACTGTAACCTATCATCACTGATGGTCACGGGTTCGAGCCCCGCTCAGGCCGTGTCTCATTTATATGAAAAAGTTGGCGGTTTCTTACGGAGGTTGGTGCACCCAAATACTGGTTAACCGCTGGAGCCTGCCCAGGAAAGGTGTTGTTAGGTAAACTGCCCGCCGGCGATATAGCCCAAAATGGTGCTGATGCAGGCGTAAAACCCGAAATATAAATAAATAAATACTTTATGACCATACATTTATAGTAACTAATCTTGCATTGTTTGCTCACCTGTACTGACCCGGAGGTTCTAAAACTCAATCTCAAATTCCAAAGTCTCCACATTTCTGATTGGTTGAGCTCAATGATAGCTCAGACTCCACCAATCAAATAATATGAACTTGAGATCTTTGCAACTATTTGACAGAAATATTTCCAGTTTTACAGAACTGTTTCCTGTGTTACAGAACTGTTTCCTGTGTTACACTGTGTTACAGAACTGTTTCCTGTGTTACAGAACTGTTTCCTGTGTTACAGAACTGTTTCCTGTGTCTGTTTCCTGTGTTACAGAACTGTTTCCTGTGTTACAGAACAGTTTCCTGTGTTACAGAACTGTTTCCTGTTTCACAGAACTATTTCTTGTTTGACAGAACTGTTTCCCGTTTGACAGAACTGTTTCCTGTTTTTCCTTTTGACAGAACTGTTTTCTGTTTTTCCTTTTGACAGAACTGTTTTCTGTTTTTCCGTTTGACAGAACTGTTTCCTGTTTGTTAGAACTGTTTCCTGTTTGTTAGAACTGTTTCTTGTTCTTGTAATGAAAACAACAGTAATCTTACTGTTTTGACAGTATAAAAATCATACAAAATAGGGAAAACGCCTGTTTATAGGACTGTATAAATGGTGGGCATGTGTGGTTTCAAATGGTGTATTAGTTAACAGAGCTCTTGTATACTCCTCCAGTGGGATGTATTAGTTAACAGAGCTATTGTATACTCCTCCAGTGGGGTGTATTAGTTAACAGAGCTCTTGTATACTCCTCCAGTGGGGGTGTATTAGTTAACAGAGCTCTTGTATACTCCTCCAGTGGGTGTGTATTAGTTAACATAGCTCTTGTATACTCCTCCAGTAGGGTGTATTAGTTAACAGAGCTCTTGTATACTCCTCCAGTGGGGTGTATTAGTTAACAGAGCTCTTGTATACTTCTTCAGTGGGGTGTATTAGTTAACAGAGCTCTTGTATACTCCTCCAGTGGGGTGTATTAGTTAACAGAGCTCTTGTATACTCCTCCAGTGGGGTGTATTAGTTAACAGAGCTCTTGTATACTCATCCAGTAGGGTGTATTAGTTAACAGAGCTCTTGTATACTCATCCAGTGGGATGTATTAGTTAACAGAGCTCTTGTATACTCATCCAGTGGGGTGTATTAGTTAACAGAGCTCTTGTATACTCATCCTGTGGAGTGTATTAGTTAACAGAGCTCTTGTATACTCATCCTGTGGAGTGTATTAGTTAACAGAGCTCTTGTATACTCATCCTGTGGAGTGTATTAGTTAACAGAGCTCTTGTATACTCATCCTATGGAGTGTATTAGTTAACAGAGCTCTTGTATACTCATCCAGTGGGATGTATTAGTTAACAGAGCTCTTGTATACTCCTCCAGTGGGGTGTATTAGTTAACAGAGCTCTTGTATACTCATCCTGTGGAGTGTATTAGTTAACAGAGCTCTTGTATACTCATCCAGTAGGGTGTATTAGTTAACAGAGCTCTTGTATACTCATCCTGTGGAGTGTATTAGTTAACAGAGCTCTTGTATACTCATCCAGTGGGGTGTATTAGTTAACAGAGCTCTTGTATACTCATCCAGTGGGGTGTATTAGTTAACAGAGCTCTTGTATACTCATCCAGTGGGGATGTATTAGTTAACAGAGCTCTTGTATACTCCTCCAGTGGGGATGTATTAGTTAACAGAGCTCTTGTATACTCATCCAGTGGGATGTATTAGTTAACAGAGCTCTTGTATACTCATCCAGTGGGATTTGTAGTGTGTCATCCATAATGATTTAAATCAAAACAAAGAAATGATAGATACTGGTCCAACGCGATATGTGAAATATGTATATAAACACAAAACCAATAAAATAAACACGATATAGGTGATCCAGGTAGTTGGTATCGACCAGGTATAATGAGATACAATCACTTAGTCAAAATAAAAGCATGTTTCACTATATCTTAGTGTAATGGTATCGTCCTCAATATCGAGTTGCATTTATATAACCCACAAGATAATAATCAGCATGCTGTATGTCATCAGCCGCGTTATTCAATTCAATACCATGCGCACTGTTTAAAGCAACACTATATCGGAACAAAGGATGTTTATGGTAAAAAATAGAATCTTATTTTTGATGACCGTATGTTTAAAAATAAATCTCTATTCAGTCCGCCTCCGTGGTCGAGTGGTTACGGTCGCTGACTTGTATACCACTGTAACCTATCATCGCTGATGGTCACGGGTTCGAGCCCCGCTCAGGCCGTGTCTCATTTATATGAAAAAGTTGGCAGTTTCTTACGGAGGTTGGTGCACCCAAGTACTGGTTAACCGCTGGAGCCTGCCCAGGAAAGGTGTTGTTAGGTAAACTGCCCGCCGGCGATATAGCCTAAAATGGTGCTGATTCAGGCGTAAAACTCGAAATATAACATAACTAAATCTCTACACAGAAATGGGGAAAACTTCCTATAAATATAGCACCATCATAATATTATACGCGACGTTAATTTTTTATCAATAAACAATTCTTAATGCACATGTGTGACATAACAACTGATGGCGAAACAGCTGTCTTAGATATTTATTCTTATTGGCGATAGAGAGCGATGCGTTCCGAATGTATGCAGGGTGTGGTGGAAAGAGTTTCACTTTCTGTTTGTTATGTTGAAAAATACTGTTTACTGGCAGAAAATATTTATATATTATAATGGAAGCCTGTGTAGCTGCATTGCTACTTATACATAGCATCTCAAATGTTATACGCTGTCCGATTAGCGCAGTGGTTAGCACATTCGCTTCTCACCAATGCAACCCGGGTTCGATCCTCAGACCGGGAAGTATGTGAGATGGTACGGTGGTCGCCAGATCGGATAATGGGTTTTCTCCGGGTACTCCGGTTTCCTCCCAAACGAATGACCACATTTACGCTTTCATCTGTGCCAACGAGAGTGATTAATATAAGTTGTTAAAACTTGCTTATCAATCGTTTAAAAGTTAAAAAAAAAAGTTATATTGTTATTTACTTTAATTGTAGAAAAATGACAAAAATAGTGATTTTTCATATTGGAATTGTTACTATAAGACACGGTTAATTTTATTGTAGCTTCATTTACAGTGTGTGTGATATAAAGAAAAGCATGCGCTAATGACGTTTGTTATACACCTCAATATTGGGCAATAATTAGTAATGGCAAAGAATAGAGAATTTACTATTCCAATTTCGATTGGCAAAGTATTCGAATATTCCAAATCGGTAAATATTTGAAAACCATATGTTTTACTTTTATTTATTGTCGCTACCGGTTGCCCACATGAGCTATGCCTCCTGAAGAGATTAGTCATTTTAGATTTTTGGAGGATAGTGCAATGATAGACAGAGACCCATTCCAGAGTCTCCCCTGGTTCTTTTACGTGCACGGTGTACAGCACCGACACAAGACCTCGGTTTAAAGTCCCATCTGAAAGACTGTTAATTTTATTAGGGTCAGATGGGGAATTGAACCTGCGATACCTGGATTACCAGTCCAGCGACCATATCAAAGACTATCGATATTCATTAAGCAGCAACAATTTGCAAACAAATTAGTGTGCAACATTGACTGGATCAATCCATAGAGATAATTAGTCTTAATTTGGCTTTAATAAATTACCGTTGCGTGTTAGAACTTTGTTATTATGTTAATTGATTATAAGAAAATATCAAAGACTGCCGATTTTCATCAAGCAATAATTTGCAAACAAATTTATTATAATATCATTTCATAACATGACATCAAACATGGTACCTACTACCTACAGTAATTATCCGATTACCTGAGTATCAATCGAGGAGGCCATAATATCGTTTACTTTATTCACACCTCCTGTGACATTTAGATTTGTATTGAGACCTCAGTGTATCTGATTTTATGACAGTTTATTTGTGCAATTAATATTTATTTTTTGCGAATATTCGAATACTGTAATATAATGTAGTATTCGTATATTTGGACGTCCGAACGAATATTAGAATATTCGTTGCCTTGCCATCACTAGATAAATGATGACTTCTTGTCTTGATAACCCTATTCCTATGTTTATGTGGAGTAATGTATTAGATATAACGTGAATACTGCATCTCAACAAAAAGTTAACAAATGCATGTATATATGTGTATATATGACAGATTGTTATGGAATAGATTCCTAGATATACCAATATGTAAATAGGCTTGCTCAGTAAAGTGATCATGTATTATTAAATTGGCACAAAAGTAAGGTTTATGTAAAAGTTCCAGTCCTATTCAAAAAGATTAAATTACATGCTTTTTGAGTGTCCTTGCTTTTTTCCGAGCATTTTTAGTGAAGCATTGCTAATTATTTACGCACAATTGCTTTGCTATGTGATTTGTTACTAAGACACTGGGCTAGGCAGCCGATTTGAAAAAACCCACCTATCCTAGTCAAAGTAAGATTATATATGTTTCAAGTACATTAACCCGTAACCTGCTGAATGTATGGGATGGATCGTGTAAACAATATAATAGATCCGGATCAGCCGCGGCGTAACACTGTGTCTGATCAGGATCTATGTTGTTTGCTATTCAGACAAATGTTTTAGCTCTTCTATGCTGTTTGCAAAAGCGAATTTAGTCGTGATTGGCAGGTTAACCCTTTCAACACCACAGACCTCTCAATAGGCTTACAAAAAAGTGTAGATCCAGATGAGCCGGCTCGTGACGAGCCGTCTCATCAGGATCTGCACTTTTTGCAAGTAATATTACTATTTTTAAACAAAAATTACCACTTTTGATAAATGAACTGGTCCAAATGTAATTTTCTTATTCATTTATTGGTCTGAAAATATCATGGACCAGTCCATGTCAGTTACTTGGTGTTGAATGGGTTACGGGTTAAAACTGTTCAAACGATTTGTTCTTTGCTGAAACAGTTGGGTACTAACAGTTGTGTGACAAATACGATGATAACATCTTTAGACAGTGACAGTGATTTTAAGCAGGAGTATGTCACAATTTCTAAAAAAGTTGATCTCATACAATTGTATTTCTTACAGTATTACCCAAGTTTTGCAGTAACGAAATCCATCCGTTTAACGTTTTGAACATACTTCATCATTATTGAAAAATATAAAATCATATTTTGACTAGGGTAATTATTTTTGCTCAGCTGAACATTGTCAAACATCTTCTCCACACAACATTGTCAAACATCTTCTCCACAGTAACCTATGTGTCTATTGCCACCATTTATGGTCATGATACTTAAGTAGGTGTGGGATTACAAAATTGTTACACTGACGTCCAAGATGGCTGCCGTCTAAAAATAGCACAAATTCCTGAAAAATCTTATTCACACTAACCGGATTTTGGCGAATCTTGGGAGGAATTATCGAAATTGTTCAAATGGTGACCCGGGATCAAAAATGGGCATGGCCCGAGAGGTCAAATGGGGGGGTCAAATTTATTTTTGAATGATTATGGTCATGTATATATATATATCGGTGAGTCGATCACTCTGATGCAATTGTTGTCAAAATCATCTGATTTTGTCATCCAAGATGGCCACAGAAACGTCTAAAGAGCGTTCTTTTATTATAGATTTCAAAATTCTTCTTCACCCAAACCGCTTTTTCAGATTTGTTGAAATGGAGGTTGTCGCGAATAAAAGATGGCCACCATCTAAAAATAACACAACATCATCTCATGAACCACCTGTCGGATTTTGGCAACATTTGGTCTTTCAATTTTGTTAAAATGGTGAGCTTGGGGTAAAACATGGAGTCAGGTGAGCGATACAGGGCCTCTTGTTATCGGTCGGCTCTCATCGTTTCTCCATAGCAAATCAGGAAAGCAATGAAATTAATTGCACTTTTAGCTGGCATACAGTGAATTTTGTTTTTCCACAGGAATATGACTTTTAACCCATTTGATTCTGGATACCGTTAAACAGTATTTGCAAAGAACATAGAGCATGATCAGCCGCCATGGAACATGCCGTCTGATCAGACTCTATGCTGTTTGCTATTCAGATGATCTTGATAAGACACTTGGCTATGTAGCAAACAACATAGATTCTGATCAGCACGCAGTGTTACGCTGCGGCTGATCTGGATCTATGTTGTTTGCAAAAGCCTTTAAATGTATCCAGAATGAAATGGGTTAAGTAAGTCAGTTGTACAAGTTAGGAGTAAAATGAAATGTTCAATGTTAGAAAAGTGTGATTCAATATTTCCAGAAGTCAAACAAGCTATTAACCCGTAACCTGCCAATCACGACTAATATCACTTTTTCAAATAGCAATTTCACAGATCACATGCTCTATGATATTTGCTATTTGTGTCGTGGAGCTAAAGCACTTGTCTGAATAGCAAACAACATAGATCCTGATCAGACGTGGCGTTACTCCGCAGCTGATCTGGATCTATGTTGTTTGCACATTCCATCCAGTTTATTCGGCAGGTTAAGAGCTAAGTAATCCATCATGTAATAGATAGCAATTGGCAAATTGGTACTTTTATGTCAATTTAGCACATGATCACAGTATAGGTGTTGTTTACTTAGTTTACTAATCAACGATTAATTGATCTACTGTTCACAAAGCGACCTGTTAGTACAATTGTGAGCTATCACCCAAACATTTGTAACTCATTTGCTGGCCTCTCCTAGGATACGGTAAATGATTCGACATAGTACCACCTTACGGTACTAAAGTATGGTACTATTACCGAGTACATAATACAGGGTTCCCACTGTCAGTCGCTAATGGCGCCAATTGCGACAAACATCAAATACTGGCACTAACTTTTTTTCTTATTTATTTTGCACATGTTTTGTCAAATACATGGCTTGAAATCTTTATATATAACTATATGGCTCTTAGTTGGCTGCAAGTTTTTCAAATTGGCTCCAGTTTTGTTCAATTGGCACAAGTGGTGCAGACAAAAATTCAGACAAAGTGAACCCTGCATATACAAATTGTTCGCTGTATAACCATTTGTACAAATTCACCAAAATAGCAAAATATATAAAAATAGCCGTTACGATTGTGTCCTTAGGCAAGGCATTTAAATTCCACATGCCTCTTCTCTCTCCCTCGTGGCGATGGATTCCATCAGGAATGAGGTCTCGAGAGTGATTAGTATAAGTTATAAGAACTTGTTTCGCAATCGAGCTAAAATAAATTTGTATAAACTACCAAAATAGCAAATTTGTGCAATGATTTACGGTTACACTATCTAAATCAGGGTTGTGAACCTGTATTGTTACAGGATTTCCGAGTTTTTTGTCAACATATCTCCGAAAAATAAATATTGTCAGATTTGGTCTAAGTTGTTTAGAAAAGATATATCTCCCCGCTTTTTAAATGGGTGGGGGGGGGGTGATCAATCCTCTTTGTTTCAGTATTTTGGCAGCCCTGCTACCGTATTTAGATTATAAACTATGTTTGTACTCACCGGATACGGCCACATTGGGAGTCACTTGATTTTCAGTTACAAATAGTAGGTTGATGGTTCTCTCAAGGAGTTTTGTGTAGCATTCATTATTATAATGATGTTGTCCTGATTGATTCTTGTCTTATTACCATTTATCTATGTTGAATTGCTTAGTGTGCACCAGAAGCCGAACCGGTAATTATTAATTAATTAGCTTAATATAGATTAATATACTTTTTGAAATTCACATTTCTTCTTTCTTATATTCACATGTAGTGTTCGTTGTAAAATAAATGTCTAAACATTCATTGTCTTCTAATCAACACAATCTTGATTCTTTGAAATTTATTCACATTATTTTACAAATTTTATCTTCAATAATTTGTTTGAATGGTAACGGTTTATTAAATGTCTGCTCTTATGCATGCCCCTAATCCCTCACAGCATGCACCCCCTGCTTGGCTTCCATTAACAAGCTTGTACTGACTCACACCTAGGTTCAGGTACTAACTGTTGTGATGGAACCTCATGTTTTGAAGTTCCTAATTATATAAGGTACATGCTATATATATAGTATGTAGCATTTTACTGTCAATAACGTTACATGACAATGATGACATCATAAATGTTCTTTTTTAATTATTCTTGAAGAAGTCCAACAATGATGAAATGTTGAATTAAATTTATTGATTTATTGAAGTTTGATCGTTCATTCGAGATATAATTATCAGGGATCATTCTAGAGGGCGATGTGGGCGAAATAGTCGTCCTTGGGACCCTGACTTCGCCTTAAAAACAAAAAAATTTGGTTTTTACGATTTTCAAACAAAACGTTGTCTAGTAAGATACACTGGCCCATTATAAAGCACTCCTTCTATTCAAATGTTGTATTTAATGGTTGTACTGTGCATTTTAACCCTATTTTGGAGAAGTATATTAAAGAACACCATTTAAGGAAGTGATCACGCGCTTTCTCACTTCTTCCAAACATTCTGACCTAGAATGAACCCTGTAAGGGAGTGACAGAAAATTAAAACTGCTTAGCAGGTGGTATCTTAATAGCAATCTCATATCTGGTTACCTTAATAGCATGAAAGTATTTCCTTAACGTTTGGTTATGACATTTTTCTTTCTTACTTTTTGTAATATAGTAATATATTTTAATTAAAGATTTGCAATAGTGATGTTTTTCCCTATAGACAGTCAGTCATGTAGAATGACAAAATGAATATCGCAGAGCGAAGCGTTATCACATCACTTCCCATTACAAAGCGATGTCGCGACATTTCCCATTACAAAGCGATGTCGCGACATTTCCCATTACAAAGCGATGTCGCAGAATTTCCCAGTACGACGTATGGAGAATATAACAGGTCTGGAGTTCGAGCCCCGCTGGAGCCGTTATGATTGTGCCCTTAGGCAAGGCATTTAAATTCCATTTTGCCTCCTCTCTCCCTCGTGGCGATGGATTCGAGAGTGATTAATATAAGTTGAAATAACTTGTTTCGCAATCGAGCTAAAATAAATTTGTATAAACTATAAACTAACAAAACAGTTAATTTTGATAACATTTTTTTTATGTAAATCAAACAAATATAAACAAATATAAACAAATTCATCATTGTATATTATGCTTACTATTTACACGATGTTATATGTTTACACATACTTATATATATTATGTTCATGACTTTGTATGAACTTCAAAAAATGAGTTTTCACGATAGATGTGATATTTTAATCCAGACTACAGTTCATTACTGGTACCCATTTAACCCTTTACTCCACGTAAGCCCCACACAGCACCATTATTGCTTCCTAGATATAACTGACAGTCCAAGCCATCTATTACCAACAGATCGATCTGTAGTCCAGTGGTAGCACGCTGGACTTGTAATCCAGGGATCGCAGGTTCAACCCCCCGTCTGACCCTAATAAAATTAACAGTCTTTCAGATGGGACATTAAATCGAGGTCTTGTGCCGGTGCTTTACACCGTGCACGTAAAAGAACCAGGGGAGTCTCTGGAATGGGTCTCTGTCTATCATTGCACTATCCTCCAAAAATCTAAAATGACTAATCTCTTCAGGCGGCGTCGCTCATATGGGCAACCGGTAGTGACGTTAAATAAACGTAAAAACACACAAATCTATTCCCATCGATATTTAGTATGTAGTAAGCCTATTGCTTATCAGCAACTTATCAGCAGTATGGAGATATTTACCGATTATTTGGCCTTTTCTGTTGTGGAGTAAAGGGTAAAGCTACTTCAAAACCGACATTAACTTACTACATTGCATGCTTTGTTATCTAATAATAACCCGTCTAATAACGCTGCTTCATCGAGATGGAGCTACGTTACAAGGAGAGAGGATTCTAGTTGCCAGTCTACGTATGTCATAGCAACAAAATGATTCCGGATGCCAGTATTGTACTGTTGTCTAGAATCATTACATATTGTGACAGGTTGTCAGCTAGACACAGTTTCGCAACTGGAAAATGATTCTAGATGTTGGTAATGTAGTGTTGTCGAGAGATAGAGTTGCAATGCTTAGCTCCAATTCTTCGAGGATTTAATGTACCGATTCGATTCTCGATACCAGTAATACCAGCTTTGATTCCATTCTCCATACCAGTAATACAAGCTTTGATTCCATTCTCCATACCAGTAATACCAGCTTTGATTCCATTCTCCATACCAGTAATACCAGCTTTGATTCCATTCTCCATACCAGTAATACCAGCTTTGATTCCATTCTCCATACCAGTAATACCAGCTTTGATTCCATTCTCCATGCCAGTAATACCAGCTTTGATTCCATTCTCCATACCAGTAATACCAGCTTTGATTCCATTCTCCATACCAGTAATACCAGCTTTGATTCAATTCGAGTCCGTAATTTTAATGTGCATTTCTCCAAATGTAAAATGTCATATGATTGGCCGAGAACAAGTCCATAATCCAATCAATGGTGGTGTCTCATTCCTATTTGGTAAAACTGACACTACAAAATGCATGAAAGTCGTTTAAATCTAAAGTATATGTAAGTGATGATGGTGCAGTTGTAGCTTGTTCTCGTCATGTTGTGTGAAACGCCCGTAGTTTGTACACTTCGGCAACACACTTAAATTCCACATTGCCTCTTCTCTCTTCCTCGTGATGATTAATATAGTGCTGTAGAAGCTTGTTTCACGATCAAGCTAAACTAAATTTGCATTCGCTGGCATGCTAGCGTTCGCTTCAGTTGCGAAAGGTCCGGAGTTCGAGCCCCGCTGGAGCCGTTACGATTGCGCCCTTAGGCAAGGCATTTAAATTCCACATTGCCTCTTCTCTCTCCCTCATGGCGATAGATTCCATCGGAATGAGGTCTCGAGAGTGATTAATATAAGTTGTAAGAACTTGTTTCGCAATCAAGCTAAAATAAATTTGTCATGATGGCTATACCCGTGTATAATGCGCACTAGACAAATTCTACATCGTGTTAAGTAATAAATGTGCGCGGTATACATAGCAAATGACGGTAAGCTAAAATCTAAAGTATTGGACTGGGAGCATTTTGGTTTCTGGGCGAGTATAAACGACAGCTTATCGGGAACACTGTTTAGTAGATCAAGCATAGAGAGACAGTCTGGGCTTTATATAACTTTGGAAAGCAGATTTGGTCAAACTTTGGAAAGCAGCTTTGGTCAATATAACTTTGGAAAGCAGCTTTGGTCAATATAACTTTGGAAAGCAGCTTTGGTCAATATAACTTTGGAAAGCAGCTTTGGTCAATATAACTTTGGAAATCAGCTTTGGTCAATATAACTTTGGAAATCAGCTTTGGTCAATATAACTTTGGAAAGCAGCTTTGGTCAATATAACTTTGGAAAGCAGCTTTGGTCAATATAACTTTGGAAAGCAGCTTTGGTCAATATAACTTTGGAAATCAGCTTTGGTCAATATAACTTTGGAAATCAGCTTTGGTCAATATAACTTTGGAAAGCAGCTTTGGTCAATATAACTTTGGAAAGCAGCTTTGGTCAATATAACTTTGGAAAGCAGCTTTGGTCAATATAACTTTGGAAATCAGCTTTGGTCAACTATTAGCATGGAAACGTGGGAACCATGAATTGGATGTGAATAGCATCAAAGCAATGGAATTTAGGTGTGTGGTACCGAAATGGAATCGAGTCTTGGAATGCATCGTTGCAGTCCTACCAGTTGAATCTTTACACGTTAGAATGTACTGCCACAAGGAATCATGTCCTGCTGTGACATGCATGGATTGTGGAATCTTGTCCTGCTGTGACATGCATGGATTGTGGCATCTTGTCCTGCTGTGAGATTGTGGAATCTTGTCCTGCTGTGACATGTATGGATTGTGGAATCTTGTCCTGCTGTGACATGCATGGATTGTGGAATCTTGTCCTGCTGTGACATGTATGGATTGTGGAATCTTGTCCTGCTGTGACATGTATGGATTGTGGTATCTTGTCCTGCTGTGACATGCATGGATTGTGGCATCTTGTCCTGCTGTGAGATTGTGGAATCTTGTCCTGCTGTGACATGTATGGATTGTGGAATCTTGTCCTGCTGTGACATGCATGGATTGTGGAATCTTGTCCTGCTGTGACATGTATGGATTGTGGAATCTTGTCCTGCTGTGACATGTATGGATTGTGGAATCTTGTCCTGCTGTGACATGTATGGATTGTGGAATCTTGTCCTGCTGTGACATGTATGGATTGTACACTAGAATCTTGTCCTGCTGTGACATGCATGGATGGTACACTAGAATCTTGTCCTGATGCGACATGCATGGATTGTACACTGGAATCTTGTCCTGCTGTGACATGCATGGATAGGACACTGGAATCTTGTTATACTGTGACATGCATGGATAGGACACTGGAATCTTGTTCTACTGTGACATGCATGGATAGGACACTGGAATCTTGTTCTACTGTGACATGTGTCTTTTGTTGTGGAGTACAGGTTAAAAATTTATTATTATTTGAAAGCCTACATGTTTATATTCCATGTATGTTGGGTGTGGCATTTCTCTATGAGGTTAATGATATAAGAGTTAAATGATTCTGATGGACAAATAAACGCAGTGTACCATAGATGCAACGATTCTAGTTTCCCAAGTAATATCCATATCTCTTTGCATACTTGCCTATAAATAGTCGTGATAGCGCAGTGGATGCGCGTTCGTTTCAGGTGCAAATGGTCCGGAGTTCGAGCCCCGCTGGAGCTGTTACGATTGTGCCCTTAGGCAAGGCATTTAATATTCCATGTTGCCTCTTCTCTCCCTCGTGGCGATGGATTCCATCAGGAATGAGGTCTCGAGAGTGATTAATATAAGTTGTAAGAACTTGTTTCGCAATCGAGCTAAAATATATTTGTATAAACTAAAACAAAGAACATTTATTTCTGTTATTACATGTGCCAATGGTCATCCTTATTAGGTCGCCAACCTGTATTACACATGTGTACATATAAGAATATATGTGACGGCTGTATGAAACTGAATACAAGCAAAGTTATGCAATAAAATGTAATTTTATTAGTTTCGTTTATACATGTACACATTTATTTTTGCTCAATTTTCGAAGCAAGTTCTTACAACATTATATTAATCACTCTCGAGACCTCATTCCTGATGGAATCCATCGCCATGAGGGGGAGAGAAGAGGCATGGTGGAATTATGTGCCTTGCTTTGCAGCGGGTAACACACCTAAGCAACACACATGTTAAAACTAAGTGTGTCTTCAAACTCGCAGAGCCTTTCTTCATACCAACAATAGGCTTGGAAATGGCTTCCTGTTCATATTAATGTAGACTGGGTCCATGATATTTAACCAATTCAACACTAAGTAACTGACATGGACTGGTCGATGATATTTTTAGACCAATAAATTGATCAGAAACATTTGGACCAGTTAAAATGGGTATTTTATTCAAAAAATAGTAGAATTACTAGCACAAAGTGCAGATCCTGATGAGATGACTCGTTACATGCAGGTTCATCTGGATCTACACTTTTTGTAAAGCTACTTTATAGGTCTGTGGTGTTGAAAGGGCTAATACACGTATCTTAGATCATCATTTGCTTTGCTAATGTTCAAGTTTGTGTCCATGTTTGTTTCAGAGAATGGCTGTTGCGATGTACGACTTTGTGCCACAGGAAGATGGTGAATTGATGATGAAGAAAGGAGACGACCTAGCGATTGAGCAGGAAATAGATCAATTTTGGTGGCGAGGCAAGAATATTCGAACCAAAGAATGTGGACTTTTCCCTGCAAATTATATTAAAAACAAATAAAGCCAAATATTGACAATAAACTTTTTGCGACAAGAACAGCATGTGGATTGTATGGATTTATCTTAACGCTTCGAAAATTTGATCAGTTGGTTGACGTCGTTTTCATCGTTAAATCATCATCAAATCATCAAATCATCAAATCATCTCAATCATAATCTGTTGAATCGGCGTTGAAGAAATGATCGAGAAAATGTTGATATGTGAAGTGTTGGACTTCGCAGATCTTGAAAGCATAGCAACAGTGTTACTACAGCTACAATGTTGCTATGGTAAACTATGTGACCGCAAAAGCTAATGGTCCAAATGAATATAAGTTTGTAGTCTTAATTAATACCTAATACTACTGGAGTGAACGTATCATATAGTATGTTGATGTGTTGTTTCTAAATGATTGGATTCCTGTACCTCATAATACCTCCAGATATAAAGTATATGGGGGCTATATAGCTACATGTCCGTCCGTGCGTGTCTTGTCTGGTTCATATCTTATAAACGCCTACAAACATGTTCATGGAACTTGTATCAAATCCTCACGTCATCGAGACGACCCACACATGTTCCAAACATGTTCATGGAACTTGTATCAAATCCTCGGGTCATCGAGACGACCCACACATGTTCCTCGCATCATCGAGACGACCCACACATGTTCCAAACATGTTCATGGAACTTGTATCAAATCCTCACGTCATCGAGATGACCCACACATGTTCCTCGCGTCATCGAGACGACCCACATAACCCATGTTCCAAACATGTTCATCAAAGGTCACGGCCACAATTGTCATTTATGATCAACAAACCACCACAATGCCTGCCTAGCATTTCCACTTGCATCACAGTCCTATATGTGCTTTAAACATTATACTTGAAAGTTTTACTGCACCAGTAGAAAATAAAAACGCTTGACCGGATTTCAGCAATACATTTAATTTAAGGTAATGATCGGTTCCAAGCTTAGATGTGCATTTTGTCATCGTTCCAACTCAGGGTTCCCTCTGTTTGAATATTTGTCTGCGCCACTTCTGTTGAGCCAATTTGAAAAACTTGGAGCCAACTAGTTCACAAATAAATATTTGAAGCCATGTATTTGACAAAACGTGCTTAAAAAAAACAATTTTTATTTTTATTAAAACAATAAATTAAAAAAAAAAAGATGCGCCACATATTTTCCAAAATTCTCAAAAATTAATGTCAGTATTTATTTTTTGTCGCAATTGGCGCCATTGGCGACCTACAGCGTGAACCCTGTCACTCTGTTTTATCTTAGACAAAAGGCTTACAAAGAGAAGGTTTGATGGTACTCATTATGCTAAGCTGAATTTCAACAACATTGGAGATAATGTTTTAGTACCAAAACTCAGTTCATATGATAGTCTCTGCGGTCAGCTCACAGGAATGTTGCTGTGGTTGTCTCCCCTTTGAATTCGGGACAGTTTCGTTTCAATGTTGTGGAAATATTGCGAGGATATTAAACACATTTGGTGGTATTTCTAGTTGCACTCTTTCACAAAGTCATGACTCATGAAATGAAACATTAGAAACAGAAACATGGAATATGTTTGTATTTTTGTAACTGATAAATGCAAGCACGAATAGGTGATAGCGTACATTTTTGGACGGTTAGACTTGTTTTCTTAACCCATTCAACACCAAGTAACTCACATGGACTGGTCCATGATATTCATAAACCAATAAATGAATCAGAAAATCACATTTGGACAAGTTCATTTATCAAAATGGGTAATTATGTCTAAAAATAGTCATATCACTGGCAAAAAGTGCAGATCCTGATGAGACGGCTCGTCACGAGCCGGTTCATCTGGATCTACACTTTTTGTAAGCCTATTTAGAGGTCTGTGGTGTTGAAAGGGTTAATCCCAGTTTGCGGTGATCTGGCATCATTTGCAAGAGTAGTTATGATTGTGTTTTATTTGTATCGCATAAAGTTGACTGTTATGAAATAATATTCTTGTACAATGGTAAATGAACTGTGACCACTTGATTACACAACTGTAGATCTCTAAAACTGTTTGACTTCAGGGTCAGTCCTAGATATTGAATATGTTTTCGGCCTTTTTTGTTTGTTGCTAGTCATTGTTCGGGGGCTATTTTTTAAAATTGGTCAATTTCGGGAAATTTTGTTTCCAATTACAAAATGATTTCGCCACATTCGGCAACACTGACGAGAGGCATGGGACACCCTGGATTATTCTCAAATACACCATATACAAATTTACTACAGCAAATGTCTTCACGTTGAAAAGGTTTTACATAACATTGTAATGTTTCAAATATAGCTGTTTTGGTGATTTTTGTTATTATAAATACAAGTTTTCAAAGTGAAGACAGTTTGTTGTATTGTGATGATGTACAGATTCTGCATTTTGTTAAAGTTTCATTTACGTAAAACGAATATTGGTGGTATTATTTTTAAAGATTTTCACTATGTTACTCGATTATAATATATTTTCCTTGTGTGTTCAGTAGATCCAGGCACACTCCGGTATCCAAGTGTCGAGCTGAGAATGTACCTGTATGCACACTCCGGTATCCAAGTGTCGAGCTGAGAATGTACCTGTATGCACACTCCGGTATCCAAGTGTAGAGCTGTACATGTAGGCACACTCCGGTATCCAAGTGTAGAGCTGTACATGTAGGCACACTCCGGTATCCAAGTGTCGAGCTGAGTATGTACATGTATGCACACTCCGGTATCCAAGTGTAGAGCTGTACATGTATGCATGCTCCGGTATCCAAGTGTCGAGCTGTACATGTATGCACACTCCGGTATCCAAGTGTCGAGCTGTACATGTAGGCACACTCCGGTATCCAAGTGTAGAGCTGTACATGTATGCACACTCCGGTATCCAAGTGTAGAGCTGTACATGTATGCATGCTCCGGTATCCAAGTGTAGAGCTGTACCTGTATGCACACTCCGGTATCCAAGTGTAGAGCTGTACATGTATGCATGCTCCGGTATCCAAGTGTAGAGCTGTACCTGTATGCACACTCCGGTATCCAAGTGTAGAGCTGTACATGTATGCATGCTCCGGTATCCAAGTGTAGAGCTGTACCTGTATGCACACTCCGGTATCCAAGTGTAGAGCTGTACATGTATGCACACTCCGGTATCCAAGTGTAGAGCTGTACATGTATGCACACTCCGGTATCCAAGTGTAGAGCTGTACATGTATGCACACTCCGGTATCCAAGTGTAGAGCTGTACATGTATGCACACTCCGGTATCCAAGTGTAGAGCTGTACATGTACCTGTATGCACACTCCGGTATCCAAGTGTAGAGCTGTACATGTATGCATGCTCCGGTATCCAAGTGTAGAGCTGTACATGTAGGCACACTCCGGTATCCAAGTGTAGAGCTGTACATGTATGCACACTCCGGTATCCAAGTGTAGAGCTGTACATGTATGCACGCTCCGGTATCCAAGTGTAGAGCTGTACATGTATGTACACGGGTCGCGGTCCGCGCCTGAAATATTGTTCGAAGAGTCACCCAGGGTTTTCCTCCACCAATAATAGCTGGCGAGTTGCCATATGACCAAAGCTGTTGGTGCAACTTTAAACTCCAAAATGAAACATCATAATAGTATCTCGCCCAAGGGTGCTTTGAGTGTACTATCCATAGATGCACTCTTTCAGTTATTTATATATTTTCTTGGGTACCGGTATACAGGTACCCTGTAGGAATGAATTGATAGCAAGCTTAGTAATTCCAATATAGATGTAAAAACATTTTTTAAAGAGATTTAAATAAACGAAAAATATGGTTGGCTAGAATTAGAAAGAAGTCGTCATGTTGATTGAACTGTAAATAAAATTCAGCACTCCAGCACTCGCTCCTCAATGTCACGTTCTTTCCTGCGAGTAAGCTATCCCACCTGGAATGTGGATGATCATGGTCTTATTCCTGCCAGTGCCTGATGTATTTCCAGTTTATCAACCGTGCTTTTATTGGTTCCCCCGATCATAAAATGAAACAATGAAATGCCATCTATTTATCTCGGCATGAGAATAAAGACTAAGACATTGCAAGACTCTAGAATATGGGAGAAGTGTGAATGATACCTTGGCCTTTTTTGTCGTCCGCCATTTTTGATACTTGCTTATAAAGCAGCATGTTTTTATATAGACTTCATTTTCTCTGATTAAAGGCGACACATCTTTTGTTATTAGTGTGATTGTTGTAAAATGGCTGTAACTCGTGCATGGTAGTGTTTACACTGACTGATGTACACGTGCACTCTATACAGCGTAATATTTGGCCACGGTGTACACGTGCAGGTTTTGAAGTACGCTGTATTACGTTATGCACATGAGATGTTTACAGCATCATAATCTGCCTGGATAGGCAAGCTCGAGCATAGGTGACGCTATGCCGTGCGATACACGTGCGATCAGATATACCGTCTTGTTTGCACATGTGCATTATTTACAGCATTGATCAATGTGTGTGTGTGTGTGTGTGTGTGTGTGTGTTACATTTATTTATCGTCGCTACCGGTTGCCCACATGAGTGACGCCTCCTGAAGATATTAGTCATTTTAGTCTCCTCTGGTTCTTTTACGTGCACGGTGTAAAGCACCGACACGAGACCTCGGTTTAACGTCCCTAGCTGTTAATTTTATTAGGGTCAGACGGGGGATCGAACCTGCGATCCCTGGATTACCAGTCCAGCGTTTTACCACTGGACTACAGAACCGTCTGTGCATTGATCAGTCATTGGTTGCTGGAAACCGAGACATTTGTTGAATGATTCTTTGCTTCCTTCTGAAACATAATGTTTTCCATTATATGAAAAGTAACTGTGTAAAAATTGAATATTATTTGATTCTGTATAACAGTATTTGCAAAGAACATAGAGCCAGATCAGCTGCCACGAAAAGTGCCGTTTGATCAGGCTCTATGCTAAGACACTTGGCTATGTAGCAAACAACATAGATCCTGATCAGCACACAGCATCACACTGCGGCTGATCTGGATCTATGTTGTTTGCAAAAGCCTTTAAATGTATTCAGAATGAAATGGGCTAAAGGTGACATTTATATAAGCAGAGAATGAAACGCACAGTCCTATGTGGAATTCATTCACTGTGTAATAGTGAAATATTAAATGTGACATTTATAGCGTAGAAGTGAATTGTAGTTTCTATTAACTCTTCAAATGCAGAATAAATTGAAAGTAATGTGCAAACAACATAGATCCAGATCAGCCGCGGCGTTGCTCCGCGTCTGATCGGGAACTATGTTTCCTATTCAGCCTAGTGGTTTTTGCTCCACTAACCGAATAGCAAACAGCATAGAGTCTGTGCCATCTGACTGATCTGGCTCTATGCTGTTTGCCAAAACGAATATACTCGTTTCCAGCACAGTAAGGGTTAAGAAATCATGACCTGTGATAAGAGTAATGTTGATATGACATTTATTTTAGATAAGCACGCAGTTTTGTACAAATATATATATACACCAACTCATGTATATATTGTTGAAAATGCTTGTCAGTTTTGTATTGGTAAGTAATTACCTGTATTGGTATGTTTAATGATATTTCATGTTTTTTGTAGAAAATTGATTTTAAAAAAATAGAATGTATAAAAGAAATGTCGCTTTTGTTATGTACAGGCTTATGTTTAGATATTGGCACAGATTTTTGCTGGGATTGATACCCTGTAGATGCCGTCTGCTCAAAAACATTTTGAAATGTTGTTGACTGTTTAAAAGACAGTGCTAAGCTGAAGTGTAAGCATCTCTTGATGTTTTAGTGCTTGACTAATTATTATCATTATATAAATTTCAAGAAAATTGGATTATATATAAAGATTGGAGAATTTTTGTTATTTTTTTAAAAATTGGCGGGGAAAATGCCTCCATCTTGAATAGTTCAGGAGATAATATTGTTGGCGATATAATTTATAAATACATGTATAATAATTTAGGACAATTCTTTTATTGGAAAGATATCCATTAACTTCAAAATTTTAATATTTCCAAACGACGATATACAAGATCATTTAGTGGAGCCTCCGTGGTGAACTGGATATTGTTTCTGCCTAGTAATCGAGAGGCTGTGAGTTCAAGCCCGGACAGAACCATGGTGGTGTCCTTAGACAAGATTCTTAATCCACATTACCTCTTTTATCTCCCTCGTGGTGATGGATTCCGTAGGGAGTGAGATTTAACTAATGGAAGAACTTGCTTCGCAATCAAACTAAAATTATTTGCATAAACATGATTGTCACGAAAATGGGAGGAAGCCTGAGAAAACCAAATTGTCCGATCTTGCGACCACCATCTTGCTTACTTCCGGGTTCGAGGATTGAGCCCAGCCACTCGTTCGAGACAAACTACCGTCCATATTCGCCTACGAGGTGATCTCGCCTATAAGACGACCCCCATACTTTGGTCCTAAGAGGGGTTTATAAAATGGACACCAGAACGAGCATTAATTGCATGTTTGGCCAGTATAAGTTGAAGACATTTTCAGTGTCAGAGTGCTTTCTTTTCTAAAATGTTATTATGGATACCATTTTTAAAAAATTGTTTAATTTTTTTATTATCTATTGTTGCTCTCGCTTATAAGACGGGAGGCCACTTTGAGGCTCTAATATAGAGGTAAAAACTTGTCTTATAGGCGAGTATATATGGTATTGTGATCATGTTTCGTCTGTCTTGTCCCATTGGTGAGTACATCAACAATTGCCGTGTATGCACCATGCCAAGTCTTGTCTTAGATGTTAAGGAGACAAATTCTTTCATTCGTTGCCTGTAGTTTGTATTAGTGTTATTTGCTGCTGTAAATAATTGAAATATGTACGTACAGTCTATTTTTAATTGAATATTCTTCAAAATGGTTACCGTAGTAATATTTAGATGAAATCTGGGCTTAGGTTGATAATTGTCAGAAAAGTAGGTCAGATTCAAGTAAGTCCTTGTAAAAACACAGTAACTCTTCTGTATGAACAAATTGCATTATTCAAAGTACAAAATCTTGGTAACACTATGGTGATGGGTTTGATTACGTTGTTTGTCTCTGGTGAGCGACCCTGGGCCACTCGGCCTTCCTCTCTGTAGGAGAAGTAAGCAGAAGTGTTAAGTTTATGATCTGATTTTCTATATACCTGTTTTAAAGTAGTTCCCTAGCAGTAGATATATCGACTTTAGTGCGTCTTTCTTACCAAGGATTGGTACGTGTTATATATACATCTCATAGACTTGGTGGACGTTTTACATACTCGTCATTTGTACCTGACCAGAAGTTCTTGTTTCTAATACGCTTATTATGTAGGTTTATCGAGCGGTCGATTAATTATCATGATTATTGCCCTTTATTTTATGCCTTCCAAATGAAATATAGAAGTTTATTTGTGAAATAAAAATGAAAGCAGCGGAATAACACATTTTATTTTATTCTTTACACTTATCGTTTCCAGACACTGCATTTTGAAATATTGTCAACTTAAATGTTTATGGACTCGAGCCGTCGGTGGCGATTGTTCAAATGAGATGTTCTAGAGCTATTTAGCACATGCTATTCTAACATAAAAACGCTTCAGCCCTATTTAGCACATGCTATTCTAATATAAAAACTTCAGCCTAATATAACAAGAACATTTGTTTGTTTTTAAGAATGATCATTCACTCGTCATGAACGTTTAATATCAAGGTGCTATCGGGATAATATTGGTGAAATATAACCAGCTCAAACACTGAAACAAACACATATTCTCCACATATTGTCAGTAATTATGTATTCAGATGTTCATATTTCCATAATATTGTATACAGATTATAATGTTGACATTTCCATATTTCAGGTGTATTCAAATTTTTTAACCCTTTCCCCCTTAGAAGCGCCTCTCGACGCCAATGTCTATTGACATAGATCGACACATTAGTAGTCGAACAAGCTATAATAAATCGGAATAGCGTAGTGTATACAACACGTAATAATTCCTAGTAACCTCTATGGAGGTTGAGTAGGCAAGTTCACAGTTTAATTGTGTCCAATTGGTAAATTACAGCCAAATGTATGAACTAAACCTACATCTCTATGGGGGAAAGGGTTAAAGTCGTAATTCTGTACAGAAAAACAATAGTGTCCCCCCTTTTTCGATGCCAGCAATATTAAATAAATTTATGCACATTCATTTCTTTGCATTTTGATATAGAGAGCTATGTATAGCCAGAAATAGAGAGCTACGGAGAGCCAGAAATAGAGAGCTACGTAGAGCCAAATGAAAAAGACTACCCTAATCAACAATAAGAATTTGCATTTCTTTACTGAAAGCCCTCGGCATATAGTGCTTTTGTAGCCTGTTGCAAGATGGCAACCTGTATAGAAATGAGAGACATTGCTCGTAGACTTGGCAGATAAAGTCTGATTTATCCCAAAATGTATATTGGTCCATTCGTTTGGAATCCTTTGTTTTTACTGTTGTTCCCTTGCCAGATATTGTGCGAGTGTGATTTTTATCAATATCATGCTAGTTAATTGATCGCAAAATTTTACAGTAAACTACCCATTGTACATACTGTAGTACAGTAGCTGTCGAGATTAGTTATTTAAAAATCATAAGATAAGACAGTGGATTAAAATTGATAACATGTTGTGCAAAGTAAGCAATGATAAAAACAGAGGAAACCAATTGAGGACCATACTACTTTTAGGAGTATTCAGGGGCAGTAACTGACCAATGTTTCTCATTGTGAAAGTCATTTTAAACGAACTGGTTAGTGTAAAATTGTTATTTGTAAATAATCACCTTGTATGGATATTTATTTACAAATTATCAATTTACTGAAGTTGAAAAAGAACTGAATCATTAATTAAAGTGAACGACAGGTAGGTATTATGTAAATCTGCGCACGATTTTAAATTCTCCGAAAGGAACCAAATCATTTAAATGTTGTATCTATTCCCTTACCGTGCTTTACAAATGAATTTGCCGGGAATTGTACGAGAATGTCAGATTGAAATGTACGAGAATGTTCTATTGAGATTTAGTGAGATTTTTGAAGTTATTCCATAATTGAATATAGATTTTATACAGATATCGGTGAATAACTGAAACGTGATTCCATAATGTTGTAATCAGATTTAATGCATCTTATTCAATGAAATAAGAATATTTACATGGTCACACTTTGAATATCTAGTAGTTTTTTACTGCCAAATTTAAATTGGCGTTATGCCACTCCATTAGATACCAACGACACGGTGAAATTATCAAAATGATGGCCAACTTTGAGGATAGAATGACGCTTTCTAATATGAAGGTTAACATTCTCATACAATGCACTGAAGATGCCACTGTATACATATGCCAGCAAAATGTGTTAGATGGGGGTAAAGCGGTTAAACTGCTTAAAGTGAAAAATTTACGTTGTTAAGCAAGGCCCGAGGTTATAAAACTCAGCTTCTGATTGGTTAAGCCAAGAGCAAATCTTAAACTCGCCCAATCATATCACTTAAGCTCGAGTTTGAGAACAGTTTTATAACCACTGACCCAAATTTCAAGCTCTAACCAATAAGGTTTCATTTGAAAATGTTTTCACAGGATCGTTTTACACGTAGACTTGTGGTTGGGTATTTATGGAGTGATGGTACAAACTGAGATAAATCTGCAAGATTATGATTTATAATAGTATATATTTTATGTTGTTAGCTCTTGTCTTTTCTGTTTACATGAACATTATGAAAGGAACCCATATATATATATGCTGTGTAGATGACTGTGTATATGCAAGTTTCATACTGTGCTGATTTCATGAGAATAAATGATACACATGTATAAATTATGTAATAAAATTTCACAATATGTGACTTCTGTTTTTTTTTTAAAAATTTTACAACGATTGCGAAGCAAGTTCTAACAACTTATATTAATCACTCTCGTTGGCGCGGATGAAAGCGTAAATGTAGTCATTCGTGTGGGCGGAAACTGGAGAAAACCCACCTGTCCGATCTGGAGACCATCTCACATACTTCCCGGTCCGAACCAGGGTTGCATTGGTGAGAAGCGAGCGTGCTAACCGGACAGATTTCTGTTTGAAACTTGGTGTAAGTGTTTGCGGTCATGTTGAATGACTGTCGTTATGGTTAGAGCAGGACTCGCTCTAGCGGGCTACATACGCAAAGTAGTTGCCTTAGAAATCGCCCCAATGGGCTCTAAATATTTTTACAATTTTCATACAAAATCTTGTCCAGTACGATACACTTGTCCACTCGTATTCAAATGTATTAATGGTCATAATGTGTATTTTAACCCCATTTTAATACCATTATAGTGCAATTGCACTGCTTTCTCCCAACAATTTTGACCTAGGGCCCTGTTGAAAATGTCCTAGAACCCTTCATCACTCGCCCGACTGACCCCATGGCAACAAATTGTCAGTTATTGCAAGGATATGTACTGCAGACCAAATTTAAAATAGGTTAATGAAATCTTGTGTAACAGTTCTCCTTCAAGCTGTCCTAGTGACCTAGTTTTTGAGGAATGGTATCAAAGTTCGTAGTACGGATGTTACCCGCCACATTCATACTATTTGTTCATAACGAGTTCAGGTTACAGATTTCGATTTGACCTAGTTTTGACTATGTAAAAGTGTTGCCTAGATACTACAGACCAAATTTGGGAACATTCATACTATTTGTTCACGAGTTCAGGTTACAGATTTCGATTTGACTATGTAAAAGTGTTGCCTAGATACTAATGACCAAATTTGGGAACATTCTTGCTATTGGTTCATGAGAAGTAAATTGAATGCACTTGGTGGATTATCGATGCCGGATACCCATCTCGGAAAAAACATGACTGATCTATAGTCAGATTAGTAAATAATCATTGTGCATTCATTAACGACCAACTATTATATTATCTTACCTTCATCTCAAAAAATCCTTTGTGAATGTTCACGATATGTCAGGAAGCATTAGCTGGGCATATCGTGTATTGTGTTCCGATACAAGTATGCTTGAATGATATTCTCATGTTATATAGTGACATAGATACCCGACACATAACTATCAAAATACCGGTTACACTATGGACAGAATCAGGCTAAAATATACTTCCTAGTTGTTCATCGTGTGGTGGGAAATGTTTATTTATAATCGAGACATTATACAGTTGTAATTCATTCAATATATTTCCGCTGACTGGACATTCAATACATTTATTTATGATGGCAATTTACATATTATACAAGTATTTAAAACCGTAAACCTGCTACCCCGCATAGTTCAATGTATGTACCTGCTACCCCGCATAGTTCAATGTATGTACCTGCTACCCCGCATAGTTAAATGTATGTACCTGTTACCCCCCCACAGTTAAATGTATGTACCTGCTACCCCACATAGTTAAATGTATGTATCTGCTACCCCACATAGTTAAATGTATGTATCTGCTACCCCACATAGTTAAATGTATGTATCTGCTACCCCACGTAGTTAAATGTATGTATCTGCTACCCCACATAGTTAAATGTATGTACCTGCTACCCCACATAGTTAAATGTATGTACCTGCTACCCCACATAGTTAAATGTATGTACCTGCTACCCCACATAGTTAAATGTATGTACCTGCTACCCCACATAGTTAAATGTATGTATCTGCTACCCCACATAGTTAAATGTATGTACCTGCTACCCCACATAGTTCAATGTATGTATCTGCTACCCCCACATAGTTCAATGTATGTATCTGCTAACCCCACATAGTTCAATGTATGTACCTGCTACCCCACATAGTTCAATGTATGTATCTGCTACCCCACATAGTTAAATGTATGTACCTGCTACCCCACATAGTTCAATGTATATATCTGCTAACCCCACATAGTTCAATGTATAAGCTACCCCCACATCAAACATTTTCAATTTATCTACTACCCACCCCCCCACATAGTTCAATGTATATGTTTCCCCAACATCAAACATCCCCAGCGTTTATATATGCTTCCTTTGTGGTAGGCCAGTGGTTCTACCCGGGTGTCTGAAATACGTATCGAAATGGCATTCGAGGTCTTCCTCCACAGCTGGAGAGTCGCCATATGACCTAAGCTTCCTCCACCAATAACAGCTGGAGAGTCACCATATGACCTAAGCTTCCTCCACCAATAACAGCTGGAGAGTCGCCATATGACCTAAGCTTCCTCCACCAATAACGGCTAGAGAGTCGCCATATGACCTAAGCTTCCTCCACCAATAACAGCTGGAGAGTCGCCATATGACCTAAGCTTCCTCCACCAATAACAGCTGGAGAGTCGCCATATGACCAAAGCTTCCTCCACCAATAACAGCTAGAGAGTCGCCATATGACCTAAGCTGTTGGTGCGACTTTAAACCCCAAACCAAAATAAACAGCAATCAATGAGAGGTTCAGCATAGCCAAGTACTGGTAATCTGAAACAATTGGCACCCAACGTCGTCCATGCAAAATGAAGGCAGCGGTTCCCCAGTCCACTAGAAAAATCTGATAAATCATTATGGACAGTAATACAGTCAAACATGTTTGTGAAGACCACCCACAGGAATGCCAGGAAGTGGTATTTGATGTCAGGTATCACATTGGTCATTTAATGAGTTTATCGGAGAGCAAAATGCAGGTGTTGGAGACATGTTTCTAATGGCTGGTCTATAGTTGCATGTGCCCTTGAGCACAGGTTGTACTGTGGCTGGTCTATAGTTGCATGTGCCCTTGAGCACAGGTTGTACTGTGGCTGGTCTATAGTTGCATGTGCCCTTGAGCACAGGTTGTACTGTGGCTGGTCTATAGTTGCATGTGCCCTTGAGCACAGGTTGTACTGTGGCTGGTCTATAGTTGCATGTGCCCTTGAGCACAGGTTGTACTGTGGCTGGTCTATAGTTGCATGTGCCCTTGAGCACAGGTTGTACTGTGGCTGGTCTATAGTTGCATGTGCCCTTGAGCACAGGTTGTACTGTGGCTGGTCTATAGTTGCATGTGCCCTTGAGCACAGGTTGTACTGTGGCTGGTCTATAGTTGCATGTGCCCTTGAGCACAGGTTGTACTGTGGCTGGTCTATAGTTGCATGTGCCCTTGAGCACAGGTTGTACTGTGGCTGGTCTATAGTTGCATGTGCCCTTGAGCACAGGTTGTACTGTGGCTGGTCTATAGTTGCATGTGCCCTTGAGCACAGGTTGTACTGTGGCTGGTCTATAGTTGCATGTGCCATTGAGCACAGGTTGTACTGTACATGTAAGTGTATATATTATGCACACAAGTTTCTTTGGCATTTAATGTTGTGCTTTGTTTTCTTTGAAAGCGTTCTCTTAAATTTCTTGTGGTTCTTCTTTTTGAGGTGCTTTGATGTTTTATGGATCTTGTTCTTTATTTTCCTGTAAATACACAAACAGTTTAACAATAACAACAATAACTAACTGTATTGCATAAAACAGAGTCATAATACAAGAGTAGACAGGCATGCATTTACAAAAGAGTGACTACAAAATATTCAGGTGATATAATGGTGAAATGTTTCGTTAAAATAGAACAATAACAAAAGAAGAGGACATTTAAAGCCTTTCCTTGACACTGAAAAAGTGTTCTAGTATTTGACCCTGTGTCCCCAAATATTTAAGATGGTTGGGTTCAAGCCACCTCATAAGATGAACTACCTTTGGCCTCTTCCTTTACAGTTGCTATTGGTCGGGCGGGCAAACCTGAATAAACTCGAAACACAAAAACAACTTTCGTTTGACTCCGGTGAGATAATTTAAACTTTATTTATTTTACAATGATTGCGAAGCAAGTTTTAACAACTTATATTAATCACTCTCGTTGGCGCGGATGAAAGCGTAAATGTGGTCATTCGTGTGGGAGGAAACCGGAGTACCCGGATAAAACCTACCTGTCCGATCTGGAGACCACCGTACCATTTCACATACTTCCCGGTCCGAGGATCAAACCCGGGTTACATTGGTGAGAAGCGAGTGCGCTAATCACTGCGCTAATCGGACAGCCTAAGACTCGGGGGAGCCAATAAAACAGTAAAACACATACTTCATATCTCGCTCGTGCTTCATGATGCTGGTTTCTGGTTTGCTTGTCCCCTGCTCATCGTCACTGGAACCGTCTTCACCCTCACCCTCAACTTCTTCATCACTTTCAACAGCCTAAATAACCAGACAGAGAAGCATCTACAAATCACAAACTTTTTTTTTTTAATTCCTTTTTTTAAATTTCTCTATCAACATAAATACATGTTAACCCATTTCATTCTGGATACCGTTCAAACGGTATCTGCAAAGAACATAGAGCCAGATCAACCGCCACGGAACGTGCTGTCTGATCAGGATCTATGCTGTTTGCTATTCAGATGATCTTGCTAAGACACTTGGCTATGCAGCAAACAACATAGATCCTGATCAGCACGCAGCGTCACGCTGCGGCTGATCTGGATCTATGTTGTTTGCAAAAGCCTTTAAATATATCCAGAATGAAATGGGTTAACAATGCAATGTACTAACATAAATTAATGTATTTTAAATAGTATGTCCATGCTAAATCGCAGATACATTAAACATCAATACAATGTATACATATGATGGAGAGAAATTCATTACATTTTTTGGAAAGAGAGAGAGAAATATAGGAGAGGAGAAGTCGTGTGGATGGTTGAGTATCTACTATATAACATTTAAAGATTAGTTGATTAATGTGGTTCAGAAACGGTCTCCATTTTAGCGTGAAAGTAGTATGCTTGTTTTTGAACAATGCAATTGTTTCCTCTATTTTTATTTTATACTTAAAATATGCAACAAAATGGACACCAGTTGGTATACTCTTCTCACATTTACATTTGAATATGAAGTATTTAGCAAGCAGTATAATGTAATTAATGTTCATTTCATATATTTTGTTCCTGTGACTGAAATTACAAAGCGAAATGCATTCATAATTTAATTGAACTAAATCATCTGTTTTTAAAAAAATTCTCAAAAAGTCTGTAATTTTTATCCAGAAATCCTGTATAATCATTTTGCATTGTGCAAAAATCACACATTTGCGACACAACTATATTACATTTAAATAGGAAACTGTTGTTCGGAATAATATGCATTAGGTATTTATATTGAAATTCTCTCAGTTTAGTTTCAATAGTTACTTTAATCGGTTGTGTGAATATTTTCTTCCAGTTAATATCAACTAAAGATAAGTTATTTTCCCATTTTTTGGCTTGCTTAATAATCTCAGGCTTAGACCTTTTTGTTAATATTGCATAAATAAGTTTACATACGTTTGTATATAGTCTGTAATTGTATATATGTTCTATATATTGTCTGTAATTGTATATATGTTCTATATATTGTCTGTAATTGTATATATGTTCTATATATTGTCTGTAATTGTATATATGTTCTATATATTGTCTGTAATTGTATATATGTTCTATATATTGTCTGTAATTGTATATATGTTCTATATATTGTCTGTAATTGTATATATGTTCTATATATTGTCTGTAATTGTATATATGTTCTATATATTGTCTGTAATTGTATATATGTTCTATATATTGTCTGTAATTGTATATATGTTCTATATATTGTCTGTAATTGTATATATGTTCTATATATTGTCTGTAATTGTATATATGTTCTATATATTGTCTGTAATTGTATATATGTTCTATATATTGTCTGTAATTGTATATATGTTCTATATATTGAATCCCCTTATTAAACCAGTCTTTATAAAAAATGTGGACTTATAATGTTTCTTTATGTACGAATTGTTCCAAAGCAGTTCTTTGGATATGGTTTCTACCGTTTCCACGTAATTTGCACTTGACCATGCCTTTAATATTTCTTTTAAAAACTGAGATTTTATTTCGAAACGTGAAATGTCAGTTGAACTAACATTACTTTTAAAAACGAAGTCATTACCATATTTCTCCAGCATATTTTCATACATTTGTACCCATTTTGATTCTTTTTGAAATATTATTCGTTTTATCCAACTAGCCTTTAGTGATGTAACGAAGTTTTCTATATCCAACATTTTTAACCCCCCCTCTTCATAGTCTTGGATAATTTGTTTTCTAGCTATTTTATCAGGTTTATTATTCCACAGAAATACATGACATTTTTTAATTCTTTAAGTGTATGGTCATTTGGATTACTTAAAACTGTTAAGGGATATATAAGTTTTGGGAAAGCAAATGTTTTTAATACTGTTATTTTTCCTATTAAAGACAGGTTCCATTTGTTCCATTTGTTCAAACAATGTTCGAACGATAGCATTTTATTTGTTATGTTAAGATGTTGCATAGTATTGACATTATTACTGAATGTTATTCCCAAAGTAGTTGCTTGCTCTGACGTCCATTTAAATTTCTTCTTTTTACAGTATATTCTTTCACTATGTCTCATCAAACCTACTCTGAGAACGGTGCATTTGGATTTGTTCAACGTTAAACCTGATATAATTCCAAAGTCGTCAAGTGTATTGATTAATGTAGTAAAGGATTTTTCAAATCACAAACTTGGCTGCTCTGATTGTGTGATTACAGAAGAAAGCTAAAATGGTATTAGCAACAACAACAAGAGGTAACAACTTAGCAACTGGTTCGTTAAGAACTGTTTTAATGAATAACTGTTCTAACTACAGTAAAACGTGTGTTAGTGGTCACCTGTGTTAAGCAGCCAGTTTCCAGATTCCCAATATGTTGTTTTTATTATATATTTCACCTCTATTAAGCAGCCACTTTCTGTGATTCCATTTGGTTTAAACATATTTATTTTCTATCATGTACATGGTTATTTACAACAATTGAAATAAGGAATTGGACAGAATGCTATACAGCTTATGGTTGTCCTCTACTTCCCTTTGCTGGCTGCTTAACACAGGTTTGACTGTATAAATGTTTTAATGTACACCGGTTTTGTTTGTTTGTTTATTTTTATGGCTTAATGTCATAGCTTAGGTCACATAGCGGCTTGCCAACTACTATTGGCAGGGGAAGACCACCCACACCTTAAATCACATAGCGGCTTGCCAACTACTATTGGCAGGGGAAGACCACTCACACCTTAGGTCATATAGCGGCTTGCTAACTACTATTGGCAGGGGAAGACCACCCACACCTTAGGTCATATAGCGGTTTGCCAACTACTATTGGCAGGGGAAGACCACCCACACCTTAGGTCACATAGCGGCTTGCCAACTACTATTGGTGGGGGAAGACCCCCCACACCTTAGGTCACATAGCGGCTTACCAGCTACTATTGGTGGGGGAAGACCCCCGAAACTGACAAACCCACAAACCCCCCACAGGTCATAGGGCTTGCCAGCTACTATTGGTGGAAACCCCAACACAACCCCCAGGGAAGACCCCCCACACCTTAGGTCCATAGCGCTTGCCAGCTACTATTGGTGGGGAAGACCCCCGACACGTAGGTCACATAGCGGCTTGCCACTACTATTGGCAGGGGAAGACCACCCACACCTTAGCAAACCCAACAAAAACCCCACCCCAAACCCACCAAAACCCCCACACTAGGTCACATAGCGGCTTGCAGCTACTATTGGTAGGGGAAGACCCCCCACACCTTAGGTCACATAGCGGCTTGCCAGCTACTATTGGTGGGGGAAGACCCCCGACACTGTAGGTCACATAGCGGCTTGCCAGCTACTATTGGTGGGGGAAGACCCCCGACACTGTAGGTCACATAGCGGCTTGCCAGCTACTATTGGTGGGGGAAGACCCCCGACACTGTAGGTCACATAGCGGCTTGCCAGCTACTATTGGTGGGGGAAGACCCCCGACACTGTAGGTCACATAGCGGCTTGCCAGCTACTATTGGTGGGGGAAGACCCCCGACACTGTAGGTCACATAGCGGCTTGCCAGCTACTATTGGTGGGGGAAGACCCCCGACACTGTAGGTCACATAGCGGCTTGCCAGCTACTATTGGTGGGGGAAGACCCCCGACACTGTAGGTCACATAGCGGCTTGCCAGCTACTATTGGTGGGGGAAGACCCCCGACACTGTAGGTCACATAGCGGCTTGCCAGCTACTATTGGTGGGGGAAGACCCCCGACACTGTAGGTCACATAGCGGCTTGCCAGCTACTATTGGTGGGGGAAGACCCCCGACACTGTAGGTCACATAGCGGCTTGCCAGCTACTATTGGTGGGGGAAGACCCCCGACACTGTAGGTCACATAGCGGCTTGCCAGCTACTATTGGTGGGGGAAGACCTCCAAGCAGTAGTTCACCAGGTTGAACCAGCGACCTTCCTCACATGAAATAATCTGAAACCACAGTGGGATTCGAACCAGCAGCGGTGAGCGGCAAACAATTTAAAGTCAACGACCGTAACTACTCGACCACTCAACTCTTTTGTGATATAAACTATTTTGCTGTATAAGTGTTTAAAGGCCTGCAGTTTGACCCCGTCCAATTGTAAAGATTTATACTTTACTACCTGTTCCATGTGATTAGTGGCTTGTATCAACAATGTAGCAGTACATTCAGTATAATTTGGCGTATGTAGGTATTTTCTAACGGTTAATATGCACGATCACTCTGTGAGCTGAGAATTAGTCAAAATGAGGCCCTGACAATTTAAGTAAACGTATATTATTGATTGTAAAGAAAATTGATAGTTATGAGTATTCAAACTACATAATCCAGATCAGCCCAGTGACATAGATTACATGTTATGTAGGTGCCTCATCAGCCGTAGCGTAATCACTGAGACTGATAATTTGTATGCATGTATAATGTGCGCTATGGTTGTGATCTGTGCAATCTAATTCAAAATTCAGTTCATGTGTTGACCTAATCAAATATGTATGTATATAATATGTATGTATTTATATGAATAAACTATATGTGTTTGTTATATGGTAACCTTCATACTTCATTTAATTATATATCTACAGTATTATTCGCAAGTTTTCTCTTATATTTTAAATATTTCTCTGTGTCAGTGTGTGTTTACCGATATTGATGCTACATAATAATCACAGTGAATGCTATGAGTACATGTATAATATTATAATTATAATCTCTTGAACATACGAGTATTACACATATTCTGCCGATTTCTACAAGATGCCATTGAGTAAAATAACAATGTATGTAACTGATGAGCAGAGAAAAGAATTGCTGACTTTCTTGCAAAATAAGAACTGGGACGTAGAGATGGAAAGCCGGTCGATCTCCGGTGCACATCCCACAGCAGCAGCGTAGGATTCTGGGATCTTCTGGTTGTCGATCTTGCGAATAAGATCTAACGAGTGGCTAAGGCACATCAGGACAGATCCACCACCTCTTCTAGAGTGTTTTTACTCCCAGGTTTCCACACTCTTCCCTGGCGTTGTCGATCTTGCGAAGGGGGAATCTCCCCAAGTATGTGGATCCACGGCTATGGCACATCAGGACAGATCTGCAATCTCTTCCAGGTGGTGTTATACCTGAGCACTGGATTTTCGAGCTTTTCATTTAGAAGAGATGGCGGACCTGAGGGAGCGGCAACGGTCGTGGATCCACGCTTTATACTGAATCTAGACTTGCTTGCGACAATCGACGACCAGATGTCTAACTGTCAGATCCGTATTAATGCTGCTGCGGGGTGACCAACAGTGAGGAGGGTGGCCCTACAAAGGACCACGTACAGACCAGGCCTTGTCACCCTGGCACGGAAAGAAGTAACCACCAGAGGACGTCTCCATAAGCTTCATAGAAGAAGAATCGCCAGCGACTACAGAAATAATCACCGTAGAATAGGAATAATCATCATAGAAGATGGACATAATCATCGTAGAACACATAATCATCATTGACTAACCAGCACAGAAGAACGAATCACCTTAGGATCTAAACAACTTAGAGAATACAGTCGCCCAAATGCATTTATGCGGTGGCGACTATAAATAAAACGAATATCATCAGAGATGGAAATAGAAGAAACAGCCACCGCCATGCCCGTTGCAGAGGCTGCTTACGTACCTCCCCCTATGCCTCAGCATGCTGAAGGTGTTGCTGAGTGTCCACTGTGCTTGTGTTCCCCTTGCATAATAAATGAACAGAACAAACAACTTTGGTGGCCTGCTAATAATCGTCCACCGCATAATCTAAATTCACATGAGAGAAAGCTTCTATACAGGAGGTTTTGGGCAATGCTATATAATTGTGGCGCATGGAAAGATGTCAGATATATAGAGAGAAAAGTAGCGGCTAGAAGAGGAGACTGTACTTGGCATAAGAGGGAACTGATGCCTGAATGTGTGGTACAGCAATGCAGGAACTGGCTGCCTAACCCGCGCAACCAGCCTTATTTGGGCCATAAGTGGAGTTGAATTGTTTATACCAGTTGTAAGTACTATAAAAATACAGAACTTCAATTTCAGCAATTTATAACCTCTGATATGTACGTGGGTCATAATAGATATAAGTGGTGCTCATGTATTAGATGTATACCATGCAGGGCCTCGCATGTGGCAAATACGATGTGCGTTGACCGTCAGATTTGTACCGCTATTCCTTGTGTGTTTAGTGCGTCGACCGTCAGATTTGTACCGCTATTCCTCGTGTCAAATATAGGTCAACCTGCAGGCCTTTAATGTATAAAAAACAGTACAGTGGTCATATTTGTCATTTGACAGATGACGTTGCCATGGCAATGCTGCTTCAAAGCATGGCTTATCATTATGTCTATATAAATCTTACATACTGTGTTAAGCCCGAGCCTGGTGCCACCATGTCCGGCAAGGTCTATCTCGGATATATCTGTGATGGTCACGGTATGCTCCGGTAACTCTGTTACTTCGTTGATCACGTCGTTCAGGTCTGTGGGAACACTCTGATGGTGCTTTGTCTCCTTGTGTTCACGAAATTCCTTTGCCTTTGTAAAATAAAATATTACCCAGTAACCCGTAATCTGCCAATCAAATTAAAGTCACTTTTGCAAACATCATAGAGCAGAGTCTGATCAGGATCTATACGCTTCTCACCAATGCAACCCAGGTTCGATCCTTGGACCGGGAAGTATGTGAGATGGTACGGTGGTCTCCAGATCGGACAGGTGGGTTCTCTGCGGGTACTCCTGTTTTCTCCCACACGAATGACCACATTTACATTTCATCCGCGCCAACGAAAGTGATTAATATAAGTTGTTAAAACTTGCTCCGCAATCGTTGTAAAATAAATAAAGTTTAATGGAACAGGATCTATGCTGTGTGCTATTCAAATAGTGTAGGTAAAACACTTGTCTGAATCACAGGGATTCGGCACGTTTGGGGGTACTAGTATATATATTTAAGTACAGTGATTCTACTCTGTGGGATGTCAGATTTCGCATCGATCAGTAAAATGGCCCTATCTGAAACAATTTTGTACAAATCTGTCCAAATATAACGCCTATCCCGAGTCTTTTTATTGTTCTTCAAATAAAACACAACTTTAAGCTGCATGCATGTATTATTATTGTATAATTTTGAATGTTTCAATTAAGTTCCCTCTAAAGCGCCGCCGTTTCAAACTAATTATGTTACATATACTGTTATAGTGTTTGTGCTTTACGTTTATTTATCATACCGGCGTCAGCGTCGCCTCCTGAAGAGATTAGTCATTTTAGGTTGTTGGAGGATAGTGCAATGATACTATCAGGGATCATTTTTGAGGGCGATTTTTTTTTTTTACAATTTTCATACAAAATTTTGGCCAGTAAGATACACTTGCCCATTATAATGCACTCCTTCTATTATAATGTTGTATTTAATGGTCATACTGTGCATTTTAACCATATTTTGTTGAAATTTATTAAATAACACCATTTAAGGACGCGATTGCACGCTTTCTAACTTCTCCCAAATATTCTGACCTAGAATGAACCCTGTGATAGTATCATACAGACAGAGACCCACTCTAGAGTCTCCTCTGGTTCATGTACGTGCACGATGTAATGTACGTGCAGTGTTAAAGCACTGACACAAGACCATGGTTTAAATTCCCATGACTGGAACAGTATAGACGGGTCAGTAGTCCAGTGGTTAACACCCTGGACTGCGAAACATAGGGATTACTTCCCCATCTATACTGTTTAGGTAATGACGGCAACATTCAGAAATATGCTTTGTACTGATAACTCCGAAAGTATTGTTGAAATACTGCCAGGAGATTAGCAGTAAAAGTTTGGACAAACAAATTCCAATGCAAATCTTTAAAGGATGAGAACTCAATCCAACATTAACTGAGTGGAATGTGTCCTGGCAAAATGCAGAACTAGACTTGGCATCCAACATTAACTGAGTGGAAAGTGTCCTGGCAAAATGCAGAACTAGACTTGGCATCCAACATTAACTGAGTGGAAAGTGTCCTGGCAAAATGCAGAGCTAGACTTGGCATCCAACATTAACTGAGTGGAATGTGTCCTGGCAAAATGCAGAACTAGACTTGGCATCCAACATTAACTGAGTGGAAAGTGTCCCGGCAAAATGCAGAACTAGACTTGGCATCCAACATTAACTGAGTGGAAAGTGTCCTGGCAAAATGCAGAACTAGACTTGGCATCCAACATTAACTGAGTGGAATGTGTCCCAGCAAAATGCAGAGCTAGACTTGGCATCCAACATTAACTGAGTGGAATGTGTCCCGGCAAAATGCAGAACTACACTTGGTTTATGCCTATATAATTACTTGACACTATGCATCATGTATAAAACAAGTTAAAGACATCAAATCACCTTTTGCTTCATTTTCTTTCTGTCCTCCTTAATCATACGTATGACCTGGTCTTGGGCCTTCTTTCTTCGCTCATCTTTTCTCTTCTTAAAACCAGTCAGGTAATCCCTAGAAAGGAAGATGATAATACAGCAGCTGGAGAAGCAGTGTGAGGATATGCAGGTCAGGTAATCTCTAGAAAGGAAGATGATAATACAGCAGCTGGAAGCAGGGCAATGATATGCAGGTCAGGTAATCTCTAGAAAGGAAGATGATAATACAGCAGCTGGAGGCAGTGCAAGGATATGCAGGTCAGGTAATCTCTAGAAAGGAAGATGATAATACAGCAGCTAGAAGCAGTGTGAGGATATGCAGGTCAGGTAATCTCTAGAAAGGAAGATGATAATACAGCAGCTGGAAGCAGTGCAAGGATATGTAGGTCAGGTAATCTCTAGATAGGAAGATGATAATACAGCAGCTGGAAGCAGGGCAAGGATAATACAGCAGCTGGAAGCAGTGCAAGGATATGTAGGTCAGGTAATCTCTAGAAAGGAAGATGATAATACAGCAGCTGGAAGCAGTACAAGGATATGCAGGTCAGGTAATCCCTAGAAAGGAAGATGATAATACAGCAGCTGAAAGCAGCTGGAAGCAGTACAAGGATATGCAGGTCAGGTAATCCCTAGAAAGGAAGATGATAATACAGCAGCTGGAAGCAGTGCAAGGATATGTAGGTCAGGTAATCTCTAGAAAGGAAGATGATAATACAGCAGCTGGAAGCAGAACAAGGATAATACAGCAGCTGGAAGCAGGGCAAGGATAATACAGCAGCTGGAAGCAGTGCAAGGATAATACAGCAGCTGGAAGCAGAACAAGGATAATACAGCAGCTGGAAGCAGAACAAGGATAATACAGCAGCTGGAAGCAGTGCGAGGATAATACAGCAGCTGGAAGCAGTGCAAGGATATGCAGGTCAGCTAATCTCTAGAAAGGAAGATGATAATACAGCAGCTGGAAGCAGTGCAAGGATAATACAGCAGCTGGAAGCAGTGCAAGGATAATACAGCAGCTGGAAGCAGAACAAGGATAATACAGCAGCTGGAAGCAGAACAAGGATAATACAGCAGCTGGAAGCAGAACAAGGATATGCAGGTCAGCTAATCTCTAGAAAGGAAGATGATAATACAGCAGCTGGAAGCAGAACAAGGATAATACAGCAGCTGGAAGCAGAACAAGGATAATACAGCAGCTGGAAGCAGTGCAAGGATAATACAGCAGCTGGAAGCAGTACAAGGATAATATAGCAGCTGGAAGCAGAACAAGGATAATACAGCAGCTGGAAGCAGAACAAGGATAATACAGCAGCTGGAAGCAGTACAAGGATAATACAGCAGCTGGAAGCAGTGTGAGGATAATACAGCAGCTGGAAGCAGAACAAGGATAATACAGCAGCTGGAAGCAGTGCGAGGATAATACAGCAGCTGGAAGCAGTGCGAGGATAATACAGCAGCTGGAAGCAGTGTGAGGATAATACAGCAGCTGGAAGCAGTGCAAGGATAATACAGCAGCTGGAAGCAGTGCAAGGATAATACAGCAGCTGGAAGCAGTGTGAGGATAATACAGCAGCTGGAAGCCGTGTGAGGATAATACAGCAGCTGGAAGCAGTGTGAGGATAATACAGCAGCTGGAATCAGTGTGAGGATAATACAGCAGCTGGAAGCAGTGCGAGGATAATACAGCAGCTGGAAGCAGTGCGAGGATAATACAGCAGCTGGAAGCAGTGCGAGGATAATACAGCAGCTGGAAGCAGTGTGAGGATAATACAACAGCTGGAAGCAGTGTGAGGATAATACAGCAGCTGGAAGCAGTGTGAGGATAATACAGCAGCTGGAAGCAGTGTGAGGATAATACAGCAGCTGGAAGCAGTGCAAGGATAATACAGCAGCTGGAAGCAGTACAAGGATAATACAGCAGCTGGAAGCAGTGTGAGGATAATACAGCAGCTGGAAGCAGTGCAAGGATAATACAGCAGCTGGAAGCAGTACAAGGATAATACAGCAGCTGGAAGCAGTACAAGGATAATACAGCAGCTGGAAGCAGTGCAAGGATAATACAGCAGCTGGAAGCAGTGCAAGGATAATACAGCAGCTGGAAGCAGTGCAAGGATAATACAGCAGCTGGAAGCAGTGCAAGGATAATACAGCAGCTGGAAGCAGTGCGAGGATAATACAGCAGCTGGAAGCAGTGCGAGGATAATACAGCAGCTGGAAGCAGTGTGAGGATAATACAGCAGCTGGAAGCAGTGCAAGGATAATACAGCAGCTGGAAGCAGTGCAAGGATAATACAGCAGCTGGAAGCAGTGTGAGGATAATACAGCAGCTGGAAGCAGTGTGAGGATAATACAGCAGCTGGAAGCAGTGTGAGGATAATACAGCAGCTGGAAGCAGTGTGAGGATAATACAGCAGCTGGAAGCAGTGTGAGGATAATACAGCAGCTGGAAGCAGTGTGAGGATAATACAGCAGCTGGAAGCAGTGTGAGGATAATACAGCAGCTGTAAGCAGTGTGAGGATAATACAGCAGCTGTAAGCAGTGTGAGGATACTACAGCAGCTGGAAGCAGTGTGAGGATAATACAGCAGCTGGAAGCAGTGCAAGGATAATACAGCAGCTGGAAGCAGTGCAAGGATAATACAGCAGCTGGAAGCAGTGCAAGGATAATACAGCAGCTGGAAGCAGTACAAGGATAATACAGCAGCTGGAAACAGTGTGAGGATAATACAGCAGCTGGAAGCAGTGCAAGGATAATACAGCAGCTGGAAGCAGTGCAAGGATAATACAGCAGCTGGAAGCAGGGCAAGGATAATACAGCAGCTGGAAGCAGTACAAGGATAATACAGCAGCTGGAAGCAGTAAGAATAATACAGCAGCTGGAAGCAGTACAAGGATAATACAGCAGCTGGAAGCAGTGCAAGGATAATACAGCAGCTGGAAGCAGTGCAAGGATAATACAGCAGCTGGAAGCAGTGTGAGGATAATACAGCAGCTGGAAGCAGTGCAAGGATAATACAGCAGCTGGAAGCAGTGCAAGGATAATACAGCAGCTGGAAGCAGTGTGAGGATAATACAGCAGCTGGAAGCAGTACAAGGATAATACAGCAGCTGGAAGCAGTAAGAATAATACAGCAGCTGGAAGCAGTACAAGGATAATACAGCAGCTGGAAGCAGTGTGAGGATAATACAGCAGCTGGAAGCAGTACAAGGATAATACAGCAGCTGGAAGCAGTACAAGGATAATACAGCAGCTGGAAGCAGTGTGAGGATAATACAGCAGCTGGAAGCAGTGCAAGGATAATACAGCAGCTGGAAGCAGTGCAAGGATAATACAGCAGCTGGAAGCAGTGCAAGGATAATACAGCAGCTGGAAGCAGTACAAGGATAATACAGCAGCTGGAAGCAGTGTGAGGATAATACAGCAGCTGGAAGCAGTGTGAGGATAATACAGCAGCTGGAAGCAGTACAAGGATAATACAGCAGCTGGAAGCAGTGTGAGGATAATACAGCAGCTGGAAGCAGTGTGAGGATAATACAGCAGCTGGAAGCAGTGTGAGGATAATACAGCAGCTGGAAGCAGTGTGAGGATAATACAGCAGCTGGAAGCAGTGTGAGGATAATACAGCAGCTGGAAGCAGTGTGAGGATAATACAGCAGCTGGAAGCAGTGTGAGGATAATACAGCAGCTGGAAGCAGTGTGAGGATAATACAGCAGCTGGAAGCAGTGCAAGGATAATACAGCAGCTGGAAGCAGTGTGAGGATAATACAGCAGCTGGAAGCAGTGTGAGGATAATACAGCAGCTGGAAGCAGTGTGAGGATAATACAGCAGCTGGAAGCAGTGCAAGGATAATACAGCAGCTGGAAGCAGTGTGAGGATAATACAGCAGCTGGAAGCAGTGCAAGGATAATACAGCAGCTGGAAGCAGTACAAGGATAATACAGCAGCTGGAAGCAGTGTGAGGATAATACAGCAGCTGGAAGCAGTGCAAGGATAATACAGCAGCTGGAAGCAGTGCAAGGATAATACAGCAGCTGGAAGCAGTACAAGGATAATACAGCAGCTGGAAGCAGTGCAAGGATAATACAGCAGCTGGAAGCAGTGTGAGGATATGCAGGTCAGGTAATCTTTAGAAAGGAAGATGATAATACAGCAGCTGGAGGCAGTGCAAGGATATGCAGGTCAGCTAATCTCTAAAAAGGAAGATGATAATACAGCAGCTGAAAGCAGTGCAATGATATGCAGGTCAGGTAATCTCTAGAAAGGAAGATGATAATACAGCAGTTGGAAGCAGTGCAAGGATATGCAGGTCAGGTAATCTCTAGAAAGGAAGATGATAATACAGCAGCTGGAAGCAGTGCAAGGATAATACAGCAGCTGGAAGCAGTGCAAGGATAATACAGCAGCTGGAAGCAGTGTGAGGATAATACAGCAGCTGGATGCAGTGCAATGATAATACAGCAGCTGGAAGCAGTGCAAGGATAATACAGCAGCTGGATGCAGTGCAATGATAATACAGCAGCTGGAAGCAGTGCAAGGATAATACAGCAGCTGGAAGCAGTGCAAGGATAATACAGCAGCTGGAAGCAGTGCAAGGATAATACAGCAGCTGGAAGCAGTACAAGGATAATACAGCAGCTGGAAGCAGTGTGAGGATAATACAGCAGCTGGAAGCAGTGCAAGGATAATACAGCAGCTGGAAGCAGTGCAAGGATAATACAGCAGCTGGAAGCAGTACAAGGATAATACAGCAGCTGGAAGCAGTGTGAGGATAATACAGCAGCTGGATGCAGTGCAATGATAATACAGCAGCTGGAAGCAGTGCAAGGATAATACAGCAGCTGGATGCAGTGCAATGATAATACAGCAGCTGGAAGCAGTGCAAGGATAATACAGCAGCTGGAAGCAGTGAAAGGATAATACAGCAGCTGGAAGCAGTGAAAGGATAATACAGCAGCTGGAAGCAGTGCAAGGATAATACAGCAGCTGGAAGCAGTGTGAGGATAATACAGCAGCTGGAAGCAGTGTGAGGATAATACAGCAACTGGAAGCAGTGCAAGGATAATACAGCAGCTGGAAGCAGTGTGAGGATAATACAGCAGCTGGAAGCAGTGCAATGATAATACAGCAGCTGGAAGCAGTGTGAGGATAATACAGCAGCTGGAAGCAGTGCGAGGATAATACAGCAGCTGGAAGCAGTACAAGGATAATACAGCAGCTGGAAGCAGTACAAGGATAATACAGCAGCTGGAAGCAGTGTGAGGATAATACAGCAGCTGGAAGCAGTACAAGGATAATACAGCAGCTGGAAGCAGTACAAGGATAATACAGCAGCTGGAAGCAGTGTGAGGATAATACAGCAGCTGGAAGCAGTGCAAGGATAATACAGCAGCTGGAAGCAGTACAAGGATAATACAGCAGCTGGAAGCAGTGTGAGGATAATACAGCAGCTGGAAGCAGTGCGAGGATAATACAGCAGCTGGAAGCAGTACAAGGATAATACAGCAGCTGGAAGCAGTACAAGGATAATACAGCAGCTGGAAGCAGTGTGAGGATAATACAGCAGCTGGAAGCAGTACAAGGATAATACAGCAGCTGGAAGCAGTACAAGGATAATACAGCAGCTGGAAGCAGTGTGAGGATAATACAGCAGCTGGAAGCAGTACAAGGATAATACAGCAGCTGGAAGCAGTGTGAGGATAATACAGCAGCTGGAAGCAGTGCAAGGATAATACAGCAGCTGGAAACAGTGCAAGGATAATACAGCAGCTGGAAACAGTGCAAGGATAATACAGCAGCTGGAAGCAGTGTGAGGATAATACAGCAGCTGGAAGCAGTACAAGGATAATACAGCAGCTGGAAGCAGTGTGAGGATAATACAGCAGCTGAAAGCAGTGTGAGGATAATACAGCAGCTGGAAGCAGTGCGAGGATAATACAGCAGCTGGAAGTAGTGCAAGGATATGCAGCAAGAATACTGACCAGCTTCATGCTAATGATTGTGTATCATTTGGGATCATTGATTGACATACATATGTACCAGATGCAAAATTCTACACATCAGCTCAAATGGACAATCTCTGCACCGCAATGTCTACTACCATACCAGGGTTCATTCTAAGTCAGAATTTTTGGGAGAAGTGAGAAAGCGCATGATCGCTTCCTTAAATGGTGTTCTTTAATATACTTCTGCAAAATAGGGTTAAAATGCACAGCACAACCATTAAATACAACATTTGAATAGAAGGAGTACTTTATAATGGGCCAGAGTATCTTACTAGACAAAATTTTGTTTGAAAATTGTAAAAACCAAAAATTATTTTGCCCACATCGCCCTCTAGAATGATCCCTGCCATACCATTACATCTTCTCCCCTAGTATCATAATGTACACCCAGATCCCAGAGAATCTAACCACATCCAATACCATAAAGGGCTTCAATAACATCCAAATGAGCCGACGTCATAGACCGGCGACAAAGTCTTCATGTTGATGTAACCACCAATAGCCAATAACTCAATGTTCTCTCCATAACAATGCTCCATCTGAAGCTGGGCCCCGTTTTATCAACGGTCGTAAGTCAGTCTTAGTTAAGATTATTGCTTAAGACCGAGTTACGCCGTCGTAACGTCTAAGTTAAGACCACGGTCCGTTTTATCAACAAAGTCGCAGCTAAGATATCGTAAATAAAGTCTTAACTTTACGACTGGTTCGATGCAGTCGCAACTTCGGAAAAAGTCTTAAAAATGGCGGCCGAATCAGCAGAATCCGTGCATCAGAGACGTGATACAAGAATATTCAGGGCCGGTAGAGACATTGGAGACGTGTGACACCAATATCCTGTCCCGATATCGCAGGACGAGGCTATGGATTGTCTTGCTTGATGATATGGTGGGGGGAATGACTTGGACAAGGGGACCAACCACTCTCATTCGATACCCGGTTTGACCTAGGTAAAGTGAAATTGATATATTTCTATATCTTGCATTATTAAGGTGCATATCAGTGTTATTTGCGTACACATTTCTGTACAGTAGGCCCTTATTTCTATTTTAAGATTACAAGGGAGGCTACTTCCATAAGAATCTATTGCTATTTATATCGATACTAAGCACAAGTGTTATTATGATTTTGGAACTGAATGACGATACGTATTCTGTTTCTGCAACGCATTAACTAAGTAAATTGATACATTGTGCAGGTAGGGAATTAAATGCTTGTGTTTATAATGTTGTCTGTTTCTTTTTAAATGCTCGTGTATTGATACAGTATTCGTACACATAATTAAACGTCCCCACGTGTCCAAATGTTTTTCTGGACAGGCTTAGCCGACCTAAGCGGTTAACCAGTACTAAACTATGTATGTGAGGTGACTTGCTCAATGACACTACATACGTGGACTGACCGAGTATCGAACATGGGACAGTTTGATTCCAAATCCGACACCATGCCACGGACGCCCGGAGGAAATCGTCCTGTTCAATCTGTCACCGTACCATATCACATACTGTCCATCGAACCAGGGTTGAATTGGTGAGAAGCGAGCATGGCTAACTACTGCGCGAATTGGACAGCCAAAAGAAGTGTAATCCATATTATAAGTTGTCATGATTGATCTTAATGCGATGATAGACACGATGAGTCGGGATGACCATAATTATATATAGATACACTGTCCAGTTTGAAATCAATCGGAATATATCGAACTCTGTGTTTACATGTATATTGGGTTATGAACTACTACCACAACAAATGACCACAAAGTTGCATTGTAATATAATAATAGTGTGTTGAAAACACTGACTGTTTTATGTATCAATAATAGTTGAAACGTTTTGTTCATTTCAGATGCTTATTGATTTAGATACCTATCAAAGGGTGATGTATTGTCCAAAGTCGCAGATTTTCATGGCATCAACAGGTAGGTGAACTCTGTTCGACGTGATCATTAATTGCTAAGTTTATTCGATTATCTGTCTGATTAGCGTAGTGATTAGCACGCTCGCTTCTAGTCAATGCATTCCGGGTTCCTTACAATGACTGAGAAGTGTGTGAGATGGTACGGTGGTCCCCAAATTGGACATGTGAGTTTTCTCCGGTAATGTCCCACACAAATTACTACATAATTATACGCTTTCAATGAGAGTGCTTAATATTATAATCTTGTTTCGAAAATGTTGTAAAGTAAATAATATTTATACAGTTGATTATTCTAACATTAACAATGAAGAACGATGTAAAAACACAAAAGTTAACCATAGTTTTTTCAAAAACAGAATTAGACCGAACTCCAAATATATTTAGTTTCGTCACAGCAACCCAGATTTATGGAATAGTTTCCATCTTATTAATGTACATACACTGTACTAATCACTTATACATTGTTTTTAAAAAAATTAATATCTGTCAGGTCCACCCTCACAAATGCATGTCCAAATTTGTTCACAATCATTCCAGTGTTCAAATTTATCAGATAGAAATGTAGAACTTTGATGTTAATAGAGTTTTTATATGTTATTTCTTGCAGATTCCCTGATGATATGGCTTTAATTGATGTACAGCAGGATTTTTATCGGAAGTGCCATATTATATAGAATACAGTTGGCTCAGTTGATGGTCTATTGATCTATGATTGTGTGATAGCATGGCCAAGAAAATCAAGAGTGGACAACACTATTTCAACAGATCAGTTCAACACCACTTGATTTAAGGACACTAATCTTAGCTGTCATATTTACAGTTTAGAAATCTTGAAAACTGATGAAAACTGAGCAACTATCCGGTGATACAAATGCATACTGTTTGGTACTTTTCTTTTATAGACTATTAAGATTTCATTTTGACAAGCGGCACAGTTTTAAAAATTATGAAAGAAATTTAAGGTTTCCACAAATAAAGCAATGTGCATGAAAACACCCTGGTAATTATATGGTATTGAAGCCTGTGTACAAACAAGAGTGTCTATCATACTGTGTTCACTACAGATCTTCAATCTATATCTTGTGCAACTATGAAATCAGAAATGATGATGCAACAAAACACGAAAATAGATTCACAGTAAATATAATTTGTTGTATCAGATTGCATAGGGTGTGACAGACAGACTTTGGTGTGAAAATGTAACTGCTTCAATATACTTCCCACTACACTGTAACAGAAGCTGTAACATTACACAAAGCAATCCGATACAATATATATGTTGATATACATAATACATGAATACCTGTGTGTGTTTTACGTTTATTTATCATAGTTACCAGTTGCCCATTTTAGCGACACCTACTGAAGAGATTAGTTATATTAGATTTGGAGGATAGTGCAATGATGTCTCCTCCAGTTCTTTTATTTGCATTGTGTAAAGCACCGGCACAAGACCTCTGTTTAAATTCTCATCTGAAAGACTTATGATTTTAGTATGGTATAGCGGGGTCTCGAACGGGGTAAAAAGCCCATGTGATCTAGTTTTTTATTGTTTTTTCTTTCTTGTTCCTACGATATAATTATAAGAGGATATGTGTTTGTTTCAGTGTATGATCGAATAATATTTCACCAAATGAACATTGAAAGCGTGAAGCTAGTCACGAGTGGTATTAATAGCTTTCTATGTTTTTGAGTAAAGTATTATTCGATCATTCACTTAACAAACAAATTTTCTTTTTATTTTGGCTGACGTGTTTTTATGATAGAAAATGATGCAAATGTGCCATGGGCTAAATCGTACTTAGACAACAATATGTGACGTAATAAATGACTTTGCTCGAGTCCTTAAACGTACGTGCTGCCAACATTTCAACAAACACATTCTTTGTACCACAAATTCAAAGCATTGTTACTTTTAGCTTCCTACTTAATCCTTTTCATTATGTATGTTGTTGTATGTTATATGTGTTTTATGGTTTGCAATACATATTGTTTAAACCATTTCATCTTGGCAATTCTATGATAATTCTATTCCATATATGCGAGGATTAAAAACTGCATTACCCATATTATCAGTAATGTTACAAGTGTCAATATGTATCTCTATATGTATTATAAAATTATATTGGGGTATATTTGCAGTGACATTATAAATAATGAAATTTAGAATAGTTCCGTTGTTTTATTTCTACTTCCTAACATCCATGATTGTACTGGTTATAATTAGTTTCAATATAACTTACCGACCAAGTTAACTTGACAACAATTTGGTAGTTAAAGCGACCATTTATCATCATCTTTGATCTATTGTGTTTTTGAGCTTAATTATCGTCGCTACCGGTTGCCCATATGAGCGACGCCTCTTGAAGAGATTAGTCATTTTAGATGTTTGAGGATATTGCAGTGATAGAGACAGAGACGGAGTATGTGGTTGATTGGTTAATGTTGTTGACTTCGAATCACTTGCCTCTCACAGCTGATGTTTACACTCTCACCAGGGGTGTCGGATTATTTCGTGCAAGGAAACTATTCGGAATGTTTGTGGTTCTACCCAGGCAGGTGACCTTTCACACTTGACATACTGTATGGAGGGGCGCCCAGGATCTTCCTCCACCAATACTAGTTGGAAAGTCACCATATTTCTTGAGCTGTTGGTGATACATTAAACCCAAAAACAAACAAGAGACCCATGCCAGAGTATTATCTGGGTTTTTTACGTGAACGGTGTTATTC